>OX411309.1:90471385-90853885 GCA_948150685.1 Rhaphigaster nebulosa | reverse complement strand
CTTTATTTTTAAATACAATATTATTTTGGCTACAATATAGCCACACTACAATGTACCTTATACAAACGTATTTTTAGAAAAATAACTCCCTAAAACCCATCAGTGGTGGAAATCGGTGATTGCATATAAATTATCTTAGAAGTTCCATTCATGTGCTGCTAATGCATTATTCTTTTAACTTTCCTACCACTATTAGATTAGGAATTTATTGTAATTGGATCAAAATTTCGATTTGCTCTTTTCAAGGGTCTATGTGTTTCAGAGTTCTCTGAATCCAAAAAAAGCTTTTAAAACATTGGTCTGTATGATTGTCTGTCCTACGATTGTCTTTTGAACGGGTTTCTATTTTATAGGATTTCGATCTTCGACGGCCATGTAAACAATACGGCTTACTATTTTGATGAAACTTGTCTAAAGAACTTTGATTGCTGCTCAATATATATATATATATATATATATATATATATATATATATATATATATATATATATATATATATATATATATATATATATACATATATATATATATATATATATATATATATATATACATATATATATATATATATATATATATATGTATATATATATTGAAAAAACCTAGAAAAAAGGTATGAAGAAAATTTTATTTGCGCATAATTCAAATATTAAGTATACGTTTTATAGTAAATTATGTTTAGGTCATTTGGCAAGCAATCAAATTCCTTACAAAAGAAAAATCATCTAAAGCAGACCATTATAAGCCATGATACATATTTACAAATTTATACATATTTTTAAATGTTTTCATCTTTCAATGTATTCTGCGCATGTTCCCGTGGAAACCTGGTTACTTTTCTTTTTAGTTTTTGGAATACCTCGAAAACTATACATCTCTCGGAACGTTACAGATGCTCATTTGAAAGATGGTTAAATGGCCTATAAAGCTAAACTTGAAAACAAAATCCTTATTCTACCAATATTAGCGAAAATACAGCAAACAATTTTTGTATTAGACTTCGCATTGAAAAAGTCGTTTAGTGGGCACACAAAATATTTTATTCTGTGTTCTCACTTATCCGAAAACAGATCATGATATTTCAGAAATAGAGACATAACTTATTTTAGATCAAAAATCAATAGACTATTAAGAAATTATTCTTATGCAGAGATGAATTTTTATCAAAAGTTTTTATATGATGACGCAGAATTTAGATAATACATAGACTGATGGGCAAATAAGCCTGAAATGTTGATTGGAATTTATCGAATTAATAAATGAAGCATAAATGGGTTATTATTTTTTTCATAAAATATTATAATTGTATAAATTAGATTAAAATTCGTCGGCCTATTTATAATAAAACGGAAATGTTAACCCTTATGATGGCTACTTCTTTCCCTCGCTACCAAGTTTGAGGGACAGCATATATATATATATATATATATATATATATATATATATATATATATATATATATATATATATATATAATTTTACCATATTTTTACTTTGGTCATTACTTTAGTTACTCATTCAAACTAAAAGATAAATAAATTACATTGTGTATCCCCTTTCCCATTAAATTTAGAAAGAGTATCAAAGACTCTGTAGCCAATTGGTTAAAATCTTTTTTCAAAATAAAAAAAATAGAGCTGAACATTATATGAGAAAATATTTTATAATAGTTGTTTTCAATCTTATAAGTCAAATTTTAATTTATTCACATTGGAATATTGGAATGAAAATTACTATAGTATCGTACTTTTCTTACAGTTTTCATTAGTACTCCAAATATTTATTATTATTAATTAGATTAAAAAGGTGAGTTAATGAGCAGTTTTGGGAGCACTTGCTTAAAACAGTTTCCTGTTCACTCTTCACAGGCAGCAAGGATTGTTGTCGTAGTACCTGTGAACAGTTAGTGTTTTGACTTCGGCTGTATAAAAACTTGCATTTGTAAGGGCAAAGATATAATGTTGACAAAGGGATAATTGATTTATAAAATACTTCGTTTAAAAAGTGATAAGAAAATGCGAGAGTAGTTTTATCCAAGAATTATCTAAATTGAAGTTTCGCTCTCAGGATATAAATTAGTCGCCCTGGCTATCGGAACAAAGTAGCACCATATATTACGGAAATTCTTAAGCTCTTCCTCCCTCTCCCCTCCCCCAGCTGACCGGCTTTTGTTCCATGGCTTTGTTGTCGTTTTTTATTTATCAAGAAGGCTCTGGGAACAATGTGTGGAGATAGAAATATCGAAGGCGGTGTAGAAGGTATGCTCGGAATCCAGGCTGGCTCCAACATCCATATTTTACCGAGGCGTGCCTTCCCTGGACAATATCCCTGGCCTCTTTTAATTCATTCCCACCTTTATTGGAGCCGATCCTGATCAGCCCTTCTCTTGTTCAACTTGTCTTCACTTGAAAAGTGTTGTGGATAATTTTTCCGATGATTGGAACTTCATATCATTGATATTGCTTTTCCGAATTTTACTTAAAATTACATGGAAACAAACTGAAACAAGATTCTAATGCAAGCATAATGATCATGATTGTCAAGAACAATTATATCTATCGAAATTCAGTCATAAGTCGAGCATTAAATAAATTAATTTATAGTTTTTTTTATTATTAATAAATTAAATTGTAATAGATTATAAATAAATTTCTAGGACAGTATTTTTATTTTACTACATTATATAAAACCTATCGCGCTATACCCAAATAAAAAGCCTGGGAAATTGCGGATGACACTAATGTTTTAATGGATAGCCAGTTACGTAACATACGTGAAAATGAGGAAGCGATAAACAAACCGCTAGGAACAACTCTACCTCTAGAACCAAGCAGTAAGCAGATGGGACAAACAGTACCTCTTCCAAACAGCTACTCGTAAGAAATAGGAGACTTGGATTATTGACGGTCCCATCAACACCGGTCTTCAGATTGGAATCAATATAGCACCCCTCCGTTTAAAAACTGGGTATGACTTCCTCACTAGCTTCCTCCACCTTCACCGCATCCATATTCTGTCATCTCCTGATTGTCCGCTATGTTGCTGCAGAATGATGGATGCTGCATCTGAGGGATTGTTCATCCCTCCCACATTTCCCAGAATGAGAGCCCAGAAGTCACAGAAGCTCATCTTTATTGCTCAGCGCTTCGCCAAATGGCTCAACAGGCAAAGGCGGACGTATGCTAACAGCAGCACAGTATATATAAACAACTTTAAAAAAAATGTTCATTTCTTGTCTTATCAGTAAGTGTTAGAAAAATGTGTTGAATGAAATATGTAGCAAGATCTAGAAGTCGAATGGTTATTTCTCTGGACTCTTTCGGCATATCAGATGTCGCGGATTATGAAGGTCCAACTGTACAAAACTTTGATCCGTCAAGTCCTAAAGTACAAACCTGAGTCATGGAAATTGGCCAAAGCTCATAAACAAGCACTCATTTTCCACAAAAGTAAGGTCCATCGCTGTTATACATGGAAAGATAATAGATGACCAAGTATGAAGAACAAGCCAAGAAGTGTTCACCCTATATAAGAAGCTCGATGGATCCCAATATGCGCGTTTTGTATGACTGAGAAGCGGCCAGGCATTTGGCATCGTAGATTATAATAAACTGAAATCTTATTACAAACAATACCAGAGAAAAGACCCCAGCTAAGATGGAAAAATATTGTTTATCATGATGATTTAAAAGATAGGATTATGGAGATCATGACTCAGAGATGAGTTGCTGAGCCAGCTAACAACAACAAAATTTATTCAATCATAGCAACTATGATTAAAATGATAAAAGACAACATTTTATACAAAAAAAAAGAAATGATTGGTGAGATATGCTTTGTCTGTCCAAATACATTGAGTTGCTACATTACACAACATGCTTATCAATCCATCATTTGACATAATTTAAATACTTTTTAGAATATTTTTTACTAATTAGTCCCGCTTAATAGTGTGTTTGTCTCCCTCCCCCCCTTGACAACGGGCTTAACTAGACATTTACTGGCTTCGGACCAAGGATCCAAATTGGTTCTCCTGGGTAAATAATGAAACATATGTTTCTAAATACTCCCCTCCTACACCCCATAAATTTGTTCCCATTAAAAGATATTCGGTTTATGCATTATATTCACTGTAAACTAAAATTAGACAAACGATATCCAAAAAACATAACTCTGCATTTTCGACTAATGATATAACTATTAATGCAGCTCCAATTTAAATTAAAATAAGCATTTGAAATGGAAAATATCAAAATCTATGAACAATAACAAAATCCAGAGACGGGTCCGAAGGAGCAGAGGAGACAACTACCCAAGGCTCCGCTCTGTAGGGGATGCGATACAGAAAAAATTAATAAATGACTGACACGTTACTGACGAATTCATAGTTTTAGAGAGTTCCGGACTGTCCTTCCTCTTGGAGGATATCCCACACCTCCCAAACCCTCTGGTAGACCCTCCATCCTAACCAAGGGATGCTATCGTTTCGAGCAGGGTCCCGCAAAGTTTGGATTCACTACTGACCAAGCCCTGTGCATTGCATTGGAAAATGCAGTACAAAACAAATGATTGAAGCATCGCGATAACGAATCCGTATGAAATATTACCACTTCATCTTTAACCTTCTGTCTTGGAAACTCCTGACATCAGTGTTCCCAGGGCAGAGCACCGGTTACTCCAACTTAATTACGCCTCTACCCTTGAGCAATGTCTCCTTAAATATCATCTATGTTTAACCATTCCAATGATATAAATACATTTTTTTTCCTTTTCGTTTTTTTAAACATATATTTCTGAAATTTACAACTGTAAATAAAATACAATAAGTAAATACGATCTCAGAATATAGAAATTTGGTGCGGTGCGCGCATCACACAACTTTCCCTTACCGTCCTATAATAATTATCTTTTTAATATAATTTTAAAGAGTTCACATAAACACTGCTTCTAATAAACTCAGCAGCATTCTCTTCTTCTGCCACTGAAGTACGATAAAATAATTTTTTAAACAATTATAGTACAACAATTCTGTACACTACCTATTTATTTTAACTTTGTCAAGCTGCAAATATATTTTAAAAGTTTCAGTTTAGTTTCCATGGAAACATTTTCTTTCCATTAAATAAAGTGGAAGTAGAAATTATTAAGTTAATTTCCGCTTTTGTATTCTTAAATTACTTTGTTACAGAGCGTATTGTTTACAACAAATTGGCGGATTGGTGGGAGGAGATTCGGTCTCATCCATCTCCTTTCGGATGCGCTCGGTTAAAACAAACTGTATCTTTGCTAATACTTAATTAATAAGTTTGGAATTAAAGGAAGTATATCTATTTCGGGCCAAATCCTCGGCAATTGAGATATTGAGGTCTTTGTGGATAATTTTATTTGTGACATAATAAGGAACGTTAAGGATTCTTCGTGGTATCTCAAAGCTCAATTCCGTATGTCCTAATTGGCCAGATAATGGTAGTGTGTATGAGCTTTTAGTAATAAATTGGAAGTTTAGAGCGTTTGTCAAGTAAGTGTTGCAGTAGTCGGTATCTACGAGCAGTTTCTTTTCGTTTCAATCTTTTATGAGGATTCCAGGTAAGACGTTTGACAAGATGGAGTCCTAGGTAGCGGATCTGTTCGACAGGGATAAGTGGAACATTATTAAAGGATGCTTGAAATGAAAGTTGGGCAGGCTGTCGTGGATTTGCGACAAAGGGTAAAAGTGATCTGATGGGATTGATTTTAATTCTCCAGTTTTGACACCATTCTTCAAAGGATCTTTTCATTTTAATTATTTATCTGAATACATTATTTTTGTCTTCACTCTACTTTAATAAACTGTTTTGTTTTTATATTAATATTTCTATTGCACTTTCATCCCTCCCACATTTCTTTTTCCAGTAATCCTTCTCAATTTTTTAACTTAATAATAAAATTTTATGTAAATTCAAAAATAAAAAATCTAATCGAATGTTAAAATTTCATGCTCGCACAGATATAGAACAAAAAAGGTACAAAAATATAAACTAAAAATATTATAATGAGTAAATGAATAAAAACAGTAAATATCCATGCAGATGCTGGTAAATAATCCTCAGGTCATCTTTCATTAACTTATAAATGCATATAATTTTCAGTGATATCCAAAGATTTTCATTTAAACTAACTATACTTAAATTTTTCAGAGACAATGAGAGCAATAATATTCTTGACAACTTGCTTTCTCGAATGGAGCAGTACGCCAACAACTTGGAGACCTTGGTCGACGAGAGGACAGCGGACTATCTGGAAGAGAAGAGGAAGTGTGAGGAACTACTTTACCAGCTCCTCCCCAAGTAAGTCATATTAATATTTTTCAAACGAATTCGTAAATGATACTTATGTGAAAATATTTTTTTTTTTTATAAATGCGTTAATGCCTCCAGATTTTTAAATACAAATTTGTATTCATTGTATATCGTTATCAGTTGACATCCGTATGGTGGTATAGAAGGATCAATCTAATTAGGGATTGATAAATTATTTTCAAATGGGTGGTAGATAAAAGTTAATTTAGAATGGAGGATGTAAAGCTAAGAAGGTAAGGTAAGAAGGAGGATAGAAGTGACAAATAATTTATCGTATCCCTAATTATATATCTTTATGTATTTAATGTTTTTACGTGTTATTTTATTTTCGTCATTATCGAAAATTCTTTGCAAATTTTCCGATGTATAACCTTTTAGTAAGTCATATATTTTTCCCATTTAAGCTCACTGTCTTCAAAAGGGACAGCATGTTCCAATTCGTACGAATTTAAGAACACAAATTTTACCATACAAACTAAAATGTATCAGATACTGAAAGACTAAATCGGCTCGATATTATAAAGAAATAAAGTTCTGATATAATTGGATATTATTAATTCTATTGAATCATTGTTTGCAGAACGACCGTCAGCTGAGCCGCCCATGCCCTGGGCAAAATAATACTGCGGGCCTACTTTCCCTCAATATTTCATTTGTTTTATGATTTTTGTTTTCAATAATATTATTATATGCATTATGGTTTAATGAAAACGAAGCTTATTACTGCATTATAATAACAAGAGTTTATTGATTTACCTAAAATACAATAAAATTATTTGAAAAGATTATTTAATGATAATAGTATAGTTTCATAATAATTACTTAAGTAAAGTGTTCATTATAATACTAGCAGAGCTTGAACTATTTTGTATTTACAGCATCAATGATTCACAACACTATTTTTACCTCATTTTCTGCGTAAGTTTGAATAATCGAGCCAAAATTCAATGTTCATGCTAAACCTTGACTTAATAGACAACACTTTCTTCTTTCTTTGCACTGTAAGAATGTACATATTTATAAATTAGACTACACTGTCAAAGCATTATAAAATCACGTGGTATTATTTATTACAGATTCAATTTTTTTTTTTTTTAGTTACAGATATTTGTTCACCAAACGTTTTGACTATATAGAATTTTTGAGTCACCTTTTTCGCTGCTTACCCCTCTCTTCCTCGGAAGCCCAGCCTACCGGGAATTATTCTTTCCCTTCCTCTCCCAACGGCGGGCCTGATTGTATGAAGTATTTCAGTTTATTGTACATTTAATCCAAGTGAAAAAAAAATTATAAAATATATGACTTATTGCGAGATTAAATAGTGAAAAATGTTTTATAATGGCCAACTGACAGATCGAAACGTTAAATTAGCAAACGTGATATGTGATTTCTGCCTATTTTAATTCAATAACTTGATATTCTCGAGACATCTATAAAAAAAAATTTGTATCCTGTATACAAATTTAATAAATGTCAAATGATTGATAATAAAAGAAATTTCCTATCATATCTCAAAAAGGATATATTATAATTAATTATTTGAAATTGTTGTATGTCATTTTCTCAATTTAATTTCATAATAAATAATTTCTTTTAGCACAGTTGGGTTTCTTTATAGCTAATATTAATGGATGTTTTCCCCTTTTAATGTGATTCCCTTTGTAGGATAATAACCTCATGGCTTTTAAAAAAGATTATTGATAATGCTTTGATTAATAAAATTATATAGCAATTTCAACTATATAGGGAAGTTTATATAAATATAATAAATTAATTAGTGAACAGTACACTTCCCATTAAACATATAACTTATATTTTTTAAAACCACATTTGTACCGACGTTTCAAAGTCCTTCTTCGTCTTCAGGTTATTAGTTTTCTTTAATTTACATTATCAGTACAAGGTTCAATTTTAATGATAGTGCAGTGTATGTTACAGGGACAATAAGGAAAATTACTCCCCAATTTAACATCCTTTTTATATATTATAACCAGCCAAGATTTTGACGAAGTAAATTATACTGATGGCAGGACATTTGGGGAGATAATAATGTAAATTAAAGAGAACTAATAACCTGAAGACGAAGAAGGACTTCGAAACGTCGGTACAAATGTGATTTTAAAAATATAAGTTATATATTTAATGGGAAGTGTACTGTTCACTAATTAATTTATTATATAGCAATACTACTAATTTCATAATTCACTACGCCAACTCTAATTAATTTCAACGGTATCTCTAATTTCGTGTTGAACTACTTAGAGAGAATAAGATGATTATTGTGACATTGCATAATGAAATAAAATTTCTATTATTTATACATAAAATATATATACCATAACATATTATAGCTCTAGATAATGCATATATAAGTTGGGTTCTGAATGCTACTTTTGACCAGCGCGTCATTTTTATCCGATATTTCCAGATCAACATTTTAAAAAAACAAGCTGACCAGAATTTGAATGCCCAACTTTTTCTAAGAACTAACCAACCATATTAAACAATGTTGAAACAGAAATAATGGAGTAAAAAGCGATTTTAATACCTTTAATTAATACCTTTTATCTTTGTCTTTTTTCGTATTTTATCTTTGTCTTTGTATTTTTTCTGTTTTTGTTGTTTTTTGTGTTTTGTTTTTTATCTATTTCAAAATGTCTCTTGTTCGTTTTTAATTTATTTATGTACCCGAAGATTCTTGTAGTACTTTTTTATACTCTAAAACAGGAATTCCCAAATCGTGGTACGTGTACCAATGATGGTCCAGGCGGTACTCGAATATAAGAACCAAAGTCATAAATAAAATCATATTTTTAACTCGTCCAATGAGGTATAACAATTTTTTTTTTTAAATTATTATTATATTTATCAATTATTAGATGATTAAACACGATCTGCAACTAATAAAAATAATTCAGGATAGTTATCATAGTATAGGCAAAAGCACTCACTGTTGAAGAAGACTTAAGTTGTGCTCAATCAAAACTAACATCAATGTTCTAACAAGAACATGCAACTGTCCAACATGCTTCCAAATCCAAAAAATATTGATGCGATGTCCAAATTTCTTACTTTTAATAATTGCACTATTATTTGCAGATATTTTGGTCTTGTGTGAATCTTTACAGATATTTGAATCTGTGTGAAATTAAATTTTTGATTTGGGAATTTCGAACTTTATTATTTTCTTTAGCGAATTTCGTGTAATATGTTGGTGTTGTTTTGTTTGTTAGATTACCTTTTATGAATCAATTTGTATTTTATTATTAAGATGAATCTTTAATACTGATAGCATAAGATCAGATAGTGGTATGCCCAGTTATCATTAATTCTATGTATTAAATTTAAAAAAAAAAATATTGTTGTAAAAATTAAATATAAGCATAGACAGTAAGTAGTAAAATAAACATTTATAAAATAACAAAAATACGCAATATAAGAAAAGTAGTTGACCCAATAAAAGTTCTGATTTAAATTAAATTTTTACAGAAGAATATTTAACACGCTGCATTATTTTATTCATTGTACATCGTCGACAATGTACGAACTAATGGATTGCATAGGTAATTAATTGGCTTAACCATATAAAAATGATATATTGGTTTATTGCATATTATCTTTTTAATTAGTTACTTATCCACAAGCCTAACAATAAATAATAAATAGGTCTCGCTAACAAATGACAGCCAGTTGGCCCTCAGAGCAGAAACAAAGACGACATATGGGATTGTGGCCTTCCGGCCTAGACCTCACCAGACGACTTCCATTATGTTTCCAATCAGAACCAGCGTAATGGCCGCTCGTGGAAGCCATATATCACCAGAACTACCAGCCGCCGAGTCCCAGATATCATTAACTCTCAGCTCGATTCTCTGCATCAAAGCAACTTTTTCTCCGACTTTTTTTTCGATATTTCAGCCCATAGCTAAATATTATTGGGGTTTGTGTACGTTCGTTCACGTGACGATTTCATTCTCTGTTATATTATATAATATTAACGTGTTTTATGTATGGTATAGTAAACTGGTAGTAAACCTGGGTTGTTTAAAATCTTATTTTATCTTAGAAATCATATTTGCCAAAATATAACGACTAAAAATCATGATTTATGTTGCGTGCTATAGAACCATTCTTGTTAACCCTTTTACAACTTATCAAAGTTATGATTACAGTTGGTTTTGATCCCATCTTATCGTCTCCGAATCGAATATTTCCTTTCGATTTTTTATTCTAATACTTATCAAAGTTCCGTCTATGCAAGTAACAGACTATTGTAGTTTGTGATTTAATACATCATATCGACTCATTTCATTCCAGCGAAATTCCCGTGGGCCAAACGTAAACATTGCTTTAGGATGTTTTATAAATTACAATATAATGTTCTATTCAGTTTAATCGCTGTGCTCTTTGCCTTACAGCTAGATTAACTCAATCGAGCTGCTGAGCATTGGTAATATTCTAATATAGCAGTTCTGTCATCTATAAAGTAATGAAATACTTAAACCTTTTAGCCAGCCTATTCAAGTATTTAAAAGTATTATAAGTGACTCTCCTTCCAGCACATATTTCCTCGAAAACCGCCTTTTTAATCCATTCTTTTTTCCCATTTTATATTTACAACTAACTTTTGAGATCAAAATATGGACCAATATCTTTTCTGTGTTCATTTGGCAGTATATAAGGGCATATAAACTATAGTTGAGATACACAATATGATTAAGCAATATTGATGATATGGATTGCATAAACTCTTATGTTGGTAAAAGAGTAACTAAAATGATATGAGATAGGGAGGGAGGGGATCAATCTCTAAATGATGACAGGTACAAATATCATCCATGCACGCCATTTGATTAAAATGATTTAGAAGATATTTGCGTTTTTTATGATGAGCCATTTAACAAAGCAACAGTATAGAATTATTTTTTGCAATAAAATAATATATACTGAAGTAAATTTTGTAATTCAAGAACATATTTCCAATTTACTAATTATTAAATTTCTAGTTACACAAAATAAATTTCTATCCTTATGATGCCGGAATACGCGAAATGTTGACTAGTTAGTTATTTACTGGTATTTGAGAGACTTGTTGCTTTGTTTTTGGAATTTTCCAATTGTATGTTACCAAATATAAGGGGAGCGGGAAACCTCAGTGGTAGGGTACAGGGCTCCTATTCTGAGGTTCGAGACTGACTGTGACCTATGATCATTTACTCTGTTACTAACCGTGGATCAACCGTGTGGGGTAGGGAAATCCCCCTGGGGCTCACCCAGTCTTTATAAAGTAGTTACTATTAATGGGAGAGTGGAAGTAAAATCTGGCGTTGGAGCGTTATCTCGGTCAAATCACCTTATTCCACTTCTTCAAGCCTAGAAACAGTACGGTCCTTACCAAGTACTGAATACCAAACCCTTCATGGGTTGTAGTGGTACCGATTTTTTTTTTAATTTAATACTAACAAGTATAAAATGATTGCATGAAGGGTGATGCAAAATATAAAGGTAATTCTTAGTCATAATTTTTCTCAAATTTTCTCTTTTATCTCCTAAAATACTGACATTGATTTTTTTTTAATTATTATTTTTTTTACTATAAAGGCCTAATAATTGCTTTTGCTATTATTTTATTTATTTACTTTTTAACTGCGAATAGGTAATGAATAAAAATATTCATTCCTGTTACTTATTGTCCTCAAATGAGACGATTAATATATTTGTCAATAATAAAAGTTTACAACAAAAAAGATAATTATAAGCGGTTCTTGAAGCCTTTTTGTGGAATTTAGATAAACTGTATATTTTATTATACGATTTTTAGATCATTCTTTGCTATGTATTGCCAAAAAATAGCAATTCATTGCTTTCAGTGAGGTCTTAGCATTTACTGTACGTCAGATGAGAAAATAAAAAATTAATCAATATAAAGTATACGAACAGGGATGAAATAACTACACAGAATTTGATTTATATTTCACAATCAATTAAGGCCATTAGATACATATATGCTTGTACAAATCATTTTATTTTTTACCACAAGAAATTTCTTGATAACTAATTACTTCATTCATAAAAGTGTTTCGATATTTTATTTCTACAAATTATGTCAAATATATTGTTTCAATAATTGAAGTGCTTAATAATGAAACAACTTAGAATTATAGTCTCAATATTCATTGAAATTATTCATTGAACTGAAGTTACTAATAAAATATATATATATATATATATATATATATATAATTAATAATGATGATAAACCCATGTTTTATTCAATAAATGCTTCTCACCGGTAGTCTTAATTCCCGAAAAAAGTTCAACAATTACTTTCCTTCGGTTGAGAAGGGTCCGAGGTAAGGTGTTGCATTTCAATAACAAGGAGGCCTTGGAAGCCGATAGCCGGAAATTGAACCAACACCCTTCTAATCTTATTGAAGCATCGCTAAACTTCCAGGGACTTAGCGGCTTAATCTATTTGGCTTCAGCTCTGCGTCCATCTTGCGTAATAAGCTGAGGAAGAACCGTAGCTTGGAAACTGTAGCAATATATATGATGATCGAATTAGTTCCTGATTGAGCTTAACTTTCTGATGGGTATGCATAGTCTAGGTTTCTGTAGATTGAAAAACTCGAGATTGATGAGCTCGAATTAGAGGAACTTAACAGTCATAGCAAGAGTTTATTTTTATATTTATGTAGTATAATTAACAACGTTTGCTGCTCGAATCATTGATGGCGCAACAAAGTTTCACGAAATCTTTGGTAGAGTGACAATCTTTTTTAAAAGTAGAATTCAACAAGTACCTTTTTTGAAAAGTCAATAGTTTGGAATGAAAGAAAATCAAAGAAAGAAAAAATAATTTAAATGAATGTTGATTAAATTTCTAAAGATGTTGCCATAAAGTGCCCATAACCTGCACTGGCATTTTACTCATTTATTATTTATTATTTTATTTTATTTTCAATAATAGTCCTTTGCAATCGACCAAGAAAAAAAAATGTTTAACCCCACTTACCTCAAAATTTGAGGTTTTACGTTTCAAGTAGAATCCAAATATTGAATAAAAAAAAGTCCTTCCGTCAAAATCGAAAGGTGATGACATTTCCTTCAAAAGAAAAAAAAAAAAAAAAAAATGGTTTAAATCGGACCAGTATTAGCTGAGAAATTTCTTAATGAACTTCGTAGACTAATTCTCCGGCGCTACATGTCATCGTTGTCCTAGGCCTCCTGACTTATCAATTGCTACTTCATCCTTCCTTGGATTATTTCAGCACTTCCTTTAGCTTCTTGGTCTTTACTTTTTCCTTTCCCACTGGAGTGCACATCCAAAATTTTCCTCTGTACCATTTTACACTCTGATTACATGCACTAACTATCTCGACCTACTTGCGTTGGACACAGCTTCTTCTTAACAATCCCAGTTCAGCACTGGACGAGCTTCAAATTTCTGCTCTATAGGTGCCTACTACTATATTTCTTTGCTGAACTTTGTAGATACATTTTATAAAGTATTCTGCATATGTTCCTTTCCCGAAATACTCCAAATGCTCATTTGAAACATAATCTATTGGAGTAAGTTTGGTTGAACGTAGATATAATTGTAAGAAGTTGGCCTAAAGACTAACACACTGATAAGTAACACTTATTTATTTTGTGCCAACGCTTCGGCCTAAGTTTTAGGCCATCATCAGGGCAGAGAGGCGTACAGCCCAGCGCCAACTAATTAGATAATCTAATTATCTAAACAGTAAACCAAAGAAATAAGGAAAGTCCTGTGAATTTCACAGATCAGATAATTTTGAAATATTATTATTTGGAAATTATAAACTATTGTGTAATAATTAGCAGCGTTTTTATTTCTGAATTTTGTTTTTTAACTTTATTTTGATAATTGAAGAACTCAGTCGTAAAGAACATGGTATATAGCATTTTTTGATAATTAAAGTTTTTGGCAACACCGCATTCTTACGACTGATTTCATACATTGTTGAAAGAATCTGTAGGAAATTTGTTTTGTTATTTAAAGAATAATGATGGTGCTAAGTCATAGCAAGGATTCGCAGACTTTATGGTACTGCATATACCATCCACTTTTCAGATAACTGGGCGTACCATTATCTGATATTACGATATTAGTATTGAAGATTAGTCTTCATAAAAAAAATACAACCAGATTTACAAATGGTTATCTAACAAACACAGCAAAATATATTACAGTAAATTTGTGTAAGAAAATAATAAATTAAAAATAAAGCTTAAAATATTAATTTCACAAAGAGAATGTGCATCTTTAATAAACAGGTTAATATATGATGAAGAATATGCTGAATATTACTGATTCTAATTTAATCAATCTTGTATTTTTTGTTTTAATTGTTTCGCCAGACGAAACATTGACAGGTTGGTCATTAACTGCTGTTTGCGACTAATGGCTTTGCTTGTACCTCCTAATTACAACATAATTATACATTTAAGAATGAATTATGTTTTAGTCCTTACATCAGTTAAATTTTCTGAAAAAAAATTTGCTTTTCCAAACACAAATAAAAGCATAAAGTACATACATAACTTCACGATATAATCGAATTTTGGTTTTATTCTGGTTTCATTCCACTATTATTAGTGGTCATAGCGCAGATAAAAAAATTCAACAGCAGCAATAGACAGGTACTAAATAATAGAGAAGAAAAATTAATCTACACTTTATGAATTTAATATTTTAATGTTCATTTCCAAATGATTGGTTTATTCAACAGCTCCCAGTTCTATTGGTGGTTCCGTATTACAAACAAGGGGGATGTGGTTTCCATCTCAACTTATCCCTAAGGATTTTCGCTGTAGGGCATTGGCTGGGAACGAGATCCACATGGCCACGTGGAAATACTTGAGCTGTCATGTTTCAACGTCTTTATGCAAGCAATTCTCCCTAAATCAAGATGATGATGCTATTCAATGAAAACATTAGCTAAATTAGCGAGAAAAATATGCAAGCTCCCACTAACACATATATTAAATCCATGTGACAGCCATTACACCTACTATCAATCTCTGCAGTACAATCTAAACATCTCGATAGAAAACTAACACTGTATGCAAGGTTAGGCCTCGTTCCTATTATCGAATATATGAGTATACCAACTTCTTGAGAACAATGAAATTTATCTTTCTCAAATTTGCCCTCATGCTCCTCTCGACTATCTGGTTCTTTTAAAATTGGTGTTGATACTGTTTTTTTTACTGATCAAAATTAAATTAATCTAAAATTCATTTCTCGTACCAACTCTGACAAGTTTTGATAAAGTCGTTATCACATTGTTCGATTTCCATCCAATCTTGAATTCTGCCAAAGTAAAATTAATGGAGCTATATCAAAAGCCAAAATGCCGTTCTGTTAGCATTTTTATAGTGAAAAAGAGCAAATAATTTTACAAAACTTCAAAGGAATACTTTATGAGAACCATTAAGTGGTAATGATAAGAATTAAAATACTGAGAATATGTCAATTTTATTAGAAA
Organism: Rhaphigaster nebulosa; assembly: GCA_948150685.1. Classification (NCBI taxonomy): domain Eukaryota; kingdom Metazoa; phylum Arthropoda; class Insecta; order Hemiptera; family Pentatomidae; genus Rhaphigaster; species Rhaphigaster nebulosa. The sequence continues at coordinate 90,838,032 of OX411309.1, read as the reverse complement.
GCTACAATTAAAGGGAAAGGTGGACCATTGGGCAAGGATTCTGTAATCAACAATATTCAAATAAAACTCAAATTACTTCAATTTTGAAGACCTTTTGTTAATGAAACTCATTTTCTTGAAACAAAGGAGTAATTACATTTAATCATGTGTTTAATTAGAAACATCGTGTCATGGTAAAATGGTAGTAACGTAAGGGTTGTTTGGGTTAGGCTCATCAAATATGCAAATTACAGAATGAAAAATCAATATATTTAAAATCTTTTAACAAAAACAACATGCAAATTACAAACATAAATTAAAAGAAAAAAATCAAATTAAACATTCTGCTGAATTGGCTATAAAAAATAACTATTTGCAAAGAAAACATAAAGAAGATGTAAATAAACCTCACTACTCTGTTGCACAACAAATTCACTAAAATTATTATAAGCAGGCTGTTTTACTATTTTTACATCAACTACAAACTACTACACATACTTAAAGGGTTAGTTACACAGATATAAAATATCTGATGTGGACAACATATGACTTCCTTGTACGCCTATTAAACTATAAATCGGTGGCTCAAAAAGTGATCCTGAATTTGGTTACTAGTTTCCGAAGATCGCAGTATCTCAAAAACAACAGTCGGCGTCGCGAAATCCATCTATTGACACACACACACAGATAGGGAAGAAAACCAGTACTTTACACTAAATTTTAACACTTAAAACAAGTAATAAAAATGTTTAATTGGATTGGAAACCAAATTGCGATTGTAACCTTTATTACCGAAACATATGATTTATGTATTTAATTTAAATATAATTTTTGATGTAACCTTATTATGGCCTTCAAGTAAAGTACCGTTTTCGGTTCACCAATTTTAATCAAAATATAGTAAATACATTCACATCAATATAAAAGTCCTATTTACCAAATTTGAGATGTTTTACATTATATTTTAATATAATTTTTGATGAAGTCTAATATGACCTTCAAGTAAAGTACCGCTTCCGGTTTTCCAATTTAAACCAAAATCTAGTATGTTATTTATATCAATATATAAGTGATAAATACCAAATTTGAGAAATTTTGCAAAGTATATTAATATAATTTTTGATGAAAATCAATTATGATCTTCAAGTAAAGTACCCCTTCCTGTGATTAAGCAGTGACCAAAAAGGGAGGTTCACAACTAGATTTTACAACAATCCTAAATACAAAATTTCAACTTTCTACGGCTAACCGTTTTTGAGTAATGCGAAATACGAACGAACGTACGTATAGACGCCACGACAAAACTAGTCAAAATGGATTCAGGGATGGTCAAAATGGATATTTCCTTTGAAATCTGAGAACCGAAAATTTTCGCGATTACAATACATCCTTTACTTCGTACAAGGAAGTAACAAATCACTACTATGTATTATTACGGTAGTATAGATCCCTTTTCCGGCTCTCAGGAGCGATGGATTTTGAATAGTGAGGTATCAAAAGAAAAGAAATTTCACGGAGCAGTGACGAATCCTAATTTCGTTTCTTAAATTCTTACTAGGGCTTAAATAAAAGTGATGAAAAAACTGGGAGGTTTCAAAGATTCGACGTCTGAGAGTCGGCGGATCGAGACGGGATGGGTTGGGTTTTAATGATTTTGACGCGGGCATCAAGATCATGTATGGTCCATTGAATCATATTGGTCCAGCCTTTTAAAACCTTAAAACCTACCGTTTTCGAGATAACGCACGATATAGGTCCGCACGGGCCTCATACCATCTTGCGTACCTGTCGTTGTCATGGCAACTTTATATCAAGTTGAGTCTGTTTACAATATCTATTAATGAGTGGGAAATTATATATATTGTTTTCCATTTCCAACCCTAAAAGTCACTGTTAAGTATGAATACTGCACATAGAAAATGGTATAACTGAATCTAATTGCCTAAAGGCTAAATTGAAGAAATATATTCCAGTGGGGTAAGCTAATTACTTATTAGGTATGAACTGTAACTTCAACATAAGTCATTACAAACCATGTAGTTTCACCAAATGTGTGTGTTAATTAATTTATTTTGATAATATTATATTGTAAATATGTTTCCCTAATATCGCTTATATTTCTAATGTATTAGGATCTAATGCGAGAGTTCTCGCTCGGGTATACTAGTATGTACATAATTGGGCAAGCACACACAATACAGGCAGAAACAAAAGAGAGTTAACCTTAACGTAACCGTGGTGATAAGTCCCAAGCTGTAATAGTCTTAGACGCTGTTATTACAGGGTAACCGTGGCTAACAGTAAGAATTGAGATGTTTGATAAAATAAAAAGTTAATTATTTAGTGAAAGTTTTTGTTTTGTCACAGAGCTGGAAAGATGATGGATAAAAAAAAAATTACCCGAATGTAATGAACGAGGAAAACGATTATTTTTTGTTCTGCTTTTTAGGATTATTAATATGAATAAAAAACGTTCGAAAAATAAAACTGACTGAGAAATAAAATAAACTTTCTTTTGTAACTGAAATTTCAACGGCAAAAGGAAATAATAAATCATCCACAAAATTTGAAATACAGCCATCACGCCTTAAGGTTGTAATCCATCTTGTCTCTTTTATCCGATGTCAATGCCATTCCTTAGTTTTAGAGGAAAAGAATTCTCGAGCAGAAGCTCCGACTTGAGTAGAAATTTCATTAAGGGGCCCTTTTTCTTCGAAGTCTCAAATTTTCCGGCTCGTCTGGGTCATTGAATATTCTCATTTCAGATGGTCTACCATTTTATCGCTTACAGCGAATTGTACATTATTTTTACATTAGTTTTTCTAGTAAAAATGCATTAATTAAATAGTGATGACTTTTTTCAAGTCTCCTTATAAATTCAGCTGTTCAAATTTATTATGCGGAATCAATTTGAAATAGTTCATTTCGCAGAGCATTCATTTTTCGGCTGAAACAATGGTCGGAAAATCTACGGTCTGATAAAGGATTATATAAAGCTATATATATATATATATATATATATATATATATATATATATATATAATATAAACAATTATATATATATATATAAACAATTATATATATATATATATATATATATATATATATATATATATATATATGAAATTAATTTCTTTTTTATTTATTCTTTCATTCTTTGTCGAGCCCCTACCGCCGTTGCAGTGTTTTTTATTTATAAATAGTTTAAAAAATTGTATTTGGAATTAGCAAGAGAATAAAAAATATATTCAGAAATTCCATAAACTCATAATAGAAGCAACAATTTTTCTTACATCACAAGAAATGCCTGTTTTATAGGTGACAATTAAAAATGAATTAATACAGTAACAGTTATTAATTAATTTATTATTAATTAGTAAATTAGTTATTAGCGATTAGAGCATAAATATTATTTTGTAATTAGTATAAAACAATTTATGGTTAACCATTTCTATATATCATTCATTCAAATATATTATTTTAAAATAAAAATTCACATACTTTGTTACTTAATACTTTATTTCAAATGAGGAATATCAAAAATTTGAGATGCTTATTTTTTAATTTCAAATAATTAAATATCACTTCTAATAATTTTCGATATGAAAGCCCTATAGAAATTATGAACTAATGGAGTATTTATATAAATACTTCATTACTGTAATAAATATTTAATTACCTATTTGAAATAAGAAAGAATTTATTAAAATATGTAAATTACATGATAAATCTCACTTTAAATAAAATATTTAAAGTAATTAATTTGTTGTTTCAAAATAATACATATTAAGTTATTTTTGTAATAATAATATTCGAATTATTAAAAAAACTAATTATAATAACGTAAATTAATTATCTCGATTTCAGCCATTTATGTGCATATATAGTTTCATGTAGAGGTAATTAAGAAAACTTGTATGGTCGATGAATTTTAGAGAACCAAAGGAGAATATTTTGAATTTTTCATAAACTTTTATTGTAACCATTAATAAAAAAAAATATAAAATTGTTTCATTATTTAACATCGATATGAATTTATCATAGGTAGTTCTTATTTGTATAGTAGCTTTGTATGAAAATTTGCAGAGCAGTCGAGAACACTCGTAGATCATTGCGCGGATTTCAATACTTGTCTATCCATCTATTGTTAGAGATCCTCTTTACAGGATTTTGGAATAGACGGCTCCAAAGGCTCTGAGCGTATTCATGCTCTCCTTATCTCCCTGGCCACACTATGAACGGATTAACTCCAATACAATACGTATAGTGCAAACAATGCGCATTTCCCTGTTTTCTTTGCTCTACAGTAAACCAAAAGCGCCATACTTGAGTTTTACAAATGGGTATGTCTATTATAATAAAAGATTGAATGAAATACGGATTATAGAATAAAATAAAAACAAAATTGTGAATTCTAAAATTTACAAATCAAAACCTGGCTTGTAGAGTCCAAATCGTATCGTAACTAGGTTCGTAAGGCCACCTATAACAATTTAATCATTAATTCTTTAATATTTTTATAATTTATTTTAAATTAATGAAAATTAATCAATTAAATTCATTTCACAATAGCTACCCTCTGATCACAAAAAATAAATGAAAATAAAATAATAAATATAATACTAGATGTTCCGGAGAAGTTTAATATGTCCCCTTTTAATCCAATGTCGAATGACAAAAACCTCTGCCAAGAAGGCTATCCTCATTATTTCTATTGGTTGAGTAAGGAAAAATAAATGCAAATAAGAAATGTTTCGGAAAATCAAACAAAATATATATATATATATATATATATATATATATATATATATATATATATATATATATATATATATATATGCATATATATTGATGAAATTGGCGCTAGACCATTTGTACACTTGTCTCCATATTTCTTCCAACTTCAGACCAAATTGGAAGAGCCTTTTTAAAAATATAATCGTGTCGAGGAAAACAAGTGTGCTTATATTCAAGCGGAATTAGTATATGGAATTTGAAAAAAATAATACTGCATCATTTGTACACTAGTCCATTTTTCTTCATTTTCTTCACATTTTTCTTCAACTTTGGGCGAAATCAGACATGCCGTTTTCGAAACATGCGTGTGTCAAGGAAAATACATTAATAAAAAGTAGAGGTTGATATTGATATAGAACCATCTAGATACTTCACAATACTACATAAGTACCTCATAATCTCTGAAAATTTCATCAAAATATAATTCGATCCATAGTACAATGTAATTTGCATAATGTCGAGATGTTTAGATTGTACTACAGAGAGTTAACAGACTTAAGAGAGTTTGGGACTTATCGCAAGTCCTTTTGACCTAGGAATTTTCTGCTGTCCAAAGCCAAGTTTAACTTAGATAGATAGATAGATAGATAGATAGAATAACAAAAATGAACAAATATAAAGTAACCCACATTTGGCCAAAAACTGCAATAATAAAAGTACATAAGTTTTTACATCGATATTAATAAAAATAAATAAACAATAAGTGAATTCTTCACTTAAAAAAATGTACACGTATTGAAAAAAAAAGTAAAAAGGGGAGGAAAATAAAAACTATAAATAAATTTCCACTTAAACATCATAAACTTTTGATCACATTCTTTATCTGAAATTAAAAAAAATTGTTGCTTATACAGCATCTTTTTGGGAGGTGAGGAGATGTTAGAGAAGGTGGAATTTGAATGAGGCTAAAGAAGCAAGACGGATGGGAGGAAATTCGAGAGGATAGTGGAGCGGGCAAGAAAGGAACGCTCGAATGATTTGGTTCTGTAGAAGGGGAGTATAGAGTTCAGAAAGGCGTGATCTTGTTGCCAGTGAGTGGACGGAGGATTTGAATTGTAGGAGTCTGTAGATGTAGAAAGGATGCTGGGAGTTGGGTTATGTATATGTATGGGTTATATGTATATAGATCCGAGAAAATATTGTCGCCGGATTGAGGGGAAGGGGAACTTGCCATAGAGGTGGGAAACATGGGACCGCCTCGAGGTACCGAAGACAAATCTTAAAAAGCAGCTCATAATTCGCATGAATCTTTCCTCGAGTACAATCGAGAGACCACTATATACTACACGGCCATAGTCAAAGTGTGAGAAAATAAGATGTCGGGAGCGATGGAATAACTTGAGGGTTCTTATTGATCGACGAGAAATTTGGGCTATGAGGAGTTTCCAGGTCAAGGTTTGGTCAATAGAAATACCCAAGTTTTTAACAGAGGAGCTGAACGTGATAGGATGATTACTTAGGATTAAAGTAGGGGAGGTGACTTTGGATCTGAGGAGGGAGTTGGAAGCTATAACAATCGTCTGAGTTTCATTAGCGTTTAGCCTTAATCTATTCCGGTTTGCCTAGGCACTGATCCTAACTAAGACCTAGTCTTCCTGGATATTGGCAAACACTACTAATAATTCGGAAGGAGAAAAGGATAAGTAGATTTGGAAGTCGTTGGCGTATAAGTGAAAGGAACAGAGGTGAATTTGATTAGGAAGATCAATGATATAGGAATTGAAAAGGAGTGGTGAAATGCTTGAACCTCGGGATACTCCTGAGGACAGGACAAGGAAGAAAGATAGAGGTTGATTAGGAATGGAAACTGCTTGGGTACGGTCGGAAAGGAGGGATTGAAACTAGTGAATAGCGCTGTTGCAGGATTTTGATTTTAATTTCGTAAAAAGGATAGAATGGTCCAGAGAATCAAAAGCTTTGAAAAAGTCAAGTATTATTAGTACGGTTAACCTTTTTCTTCTATAGCAGTATGCGTCACTGGTGATTTTGATGAGGGCGGATTGAGTGGAAAAGCCGGGTCTGAAACCAGATTTCTAGAAACGGCTCGAGAGCGGTTAGAACAATTTCAACAATTTTTTATATTATTATTTCCTGCCTTTCCTCCACATGGATTGCAAATTTCTCATATACCGATCAATTTGTCTTTTTTTACAAAATAAGAAAAGAAATATTTTCGATTGTATTAAATGTACAAAACTTAAAGACACTTCCTGTAAAGCAGATCTAGGTAAAATTATTTAGCTTTAATGGAAGCCAAAGAAGTAGTTATTCATTGGGAGACAGGAACACCGAATTCCTTTATACCGACACTCATCGGCCTGGGATTCCAGTTAATGCAAGAGCTTCTATCGGTCTTTATTTTTATTTTTTTACTTGTTAATTTTTAAAGTTCAGTAATTAAATAAGTTCAGCATTTACATCCATATATTATATTGATGTTGATATTGAAATTAATATTTATAAAGGAAAATTAACAAAAATTCAGTTGGGTGAATAATGCAACTAATAAATTGGTGCATTATACTAGCTGACACGGCAGGCTTCGCCCTGTTTATTTAAATGTATATTCAATGTATATAAATGCACATTAATAATTCACATTAAATGTAGATTTAACACACACACACACAAACAAACACACACACATATATATATATATATATATATATATATATATGTGTGTGTACACACATACTCACACATACTCACACATACATACACACACACACACACATATATATATATATATATATATATATATATATATATATATATATATATGTGTGTGTGTGTGTGTGTGTGTTAAAGCAGTTTCAATGTATTTTATTTTTTCTGAACTTATAGGGTGCACATTATAACATTTATTCTTTTATTTTATTTAAAATAAGGGAATTTAATTATGTTTGAAATGAGTATTGGTATAATACGCGAAAAATGTATACTTTTCGAGTTATGCCCAAAAAAATATTCTTTTCGTCATAATTTTTTCCTTATTTTTCTCGAGGGTGTAGTTCATATAATGATAGTTAAAAGGGCTTTAAGGAGAAGACTTCAGACAAGTTTCATTATTTCGTTTTGGTGCTATACTCTAGCCAAGAAGTGGTTTTTCGACTCTTTCGCATTCGCAATTTCGATATCGTTAGATTTTATTAATGCAAAACCATCTAGGAGCCATTTGGTAAAGATTGGTTCTTAGTTTTGGCAGCTAAGGCTTGCAAACGAAGAACTCTCTTTTTATAAAATAGTAGAATTGTAAAGTTTAATTACATAGTAATACTAGATCATATTATAGTGTATTTAAAAAAAAAAAATTATGAATTTTTTCTCCTCCTTTAAAATTTTTAGTCGTATTTTCTCCAAAAAAAATAGACAGTGGGTAGAAGGTTGGCGTTGAGCGGCGGGACTGCGTTTTCAATCCGTTTCATAACCCCTAGAGCTAGAGCACGATTATGGAAGTTTTGGAGATGTCTGATATATATATATATATATATATATATATATATATATATATATATATATATATATATATATTTTTCCCCCTCTACATTTGAGCACCTTTAGCGGCCCCCTTTGGGTAAAATGAGCTGAAATTCGGCATGAAGGGTTTCTGTATCGAAGGGTTGCTGAGAAGTTAGGGGTCTGTCTTTTGTGGTTCTCAACTTTTTTCCTACTCTCCCATTTTTATAATATTTTTTTTAAAGTGAAAATACGACTTTAGTGACGGAGTTCTGCTGCTCACGGATTTTTTTTTTACTAAGTTTTTACTTTATATGTTTTCCTTAATTTTTACTTGTCAAGTAACTGAATTCCGAATGTATTACTATTGTTACGGTGCAATTATACATTTAGTATTGAATATTATTTTTCAACAGGTCAGTTGCCAGCCAGTTAATCCTTGGGCAGTCCGTCGTGGCGGAAACCTATGACAGTGTGACGATATACTTCAGCGACATCGTTGGCTTCACGTCGCTCAGCGCTGAGAGCACACCTCTACAGGTGGTCGAACTTCTCAACGATCTCTATACCTGCTTTGATTCCACCATCGAGAACTTTGATGTTTACAAGGTGAATTTGATAAATATAAAAATTATCTTCTTAACGCATGCATTTAATTCAACTTCCAGCATTGAATAGTAGGTGTTTTTATTTGAAGCAACCGTTAGAACGAAAATTAAATGAAATGAAAAATGATCTTTATTCCGGAGCCACCACCCTAACCACCCCTAAAAATCTCAAGAATGCTCAGCTAATAATACATTAATCTGCTACATTAATTCGAGATAAAATATACCAGTCCTTTATATAATAAAAGATAAATAAATATATATATTTATATAGCATAACTTAAAAGAATTATTTCTATGTGAGGATATCTCCTATCATGTAAATAATTCGCTTCTGTTATGCTTTTACATAACTGAGTTTTCCAAAAGATTTATTTTTATGAAAGGGAATATGATGAATATGAAGTTGGTAGGACATGATGTAGAGATATGGAATAACTTTTATCGTTTTTAATTTATAACATATACAATTACATATATAAATAAGGTACTCTCTACCTTTCATTTAGCATTCCATATCATTCTATTTGTGCTTTTCGTCGAGTATAAACAACAGCATGATAAATATTACAATAGAAAACATGTCAAATAACAGGCTCAGTTTAACAGACCTGGTTGTTTGCTATGTCACTGCTAAATGACCACCATATCGTTTTGTCTACTCACAGGTGACTGAATGTGGTTTTATAGTTTCTAGTGATTATTTGTACACTTGCTTTAGTTTGTTCCAAGTCAATTATTGTTCTTTACTTTAAAATTAGCTGTCCCTCCCCCCCCGATATCACACGCGTTAAATTTGTATTAACCCCTGAAATACAAAATAACCTCTAAGATAATAACCTATAATACGTTGTTCGATCTAATATGTCACAAACATTTTCAGGGAACGCAGTCAAAACGACCACAAATTTTAACTTAAATAAATTTTAAGTTTCCACATTTTTAATTTTTCCTTACCCTCCCATTTATTTGTAACGTTTTCACACAACAATTTCACACTTATTAAAAAGTTTGTGTAGTCAACTTGTTTCCAAGGGTACAAAGTTGTCATGACAACACCACTTACTCATGTTGATCACTTTTTCTTTATTTATGGTAACTGCTCAGTCCATGTCTGTTGTAGCATGATGTCATTAAGCATTCCTCAATGCACTATATATCGAACGATAAAAGAATTTTTTAAATCGGACCTGTAGTTTCTGAAATTAACGCGTTCATGCACAAAAACTATCCAGCATTATATAATATTATAAAAATAGAAACAAGGTATTAAATTTACAGAAGTTTTTAAATATTGACATATGATGAAAGGAAAAATGACATATAGTATATTCTTACTAGGCTAAAAAAAGAATAATAAATAAGTAAGATTTATTCATTGTTTCATTTGATTTCAGCTTGTTTATTTGTCAGAGTATTTTGATGCCTTTAATTTTTAAAAAAAATTTTGTATGAAATTTCGTAATAAGTTTGCGATATAATAAAATAACACTTGTATAGTATAGGATAATCAAAGTGTTTTGATAAAAAATGTACCTATTTTTTTTTAAATTTAATTGTAGATATATGAATGAACGGGCTTGAAAATGGACAATAATCGTTCGAAACGTCATCTAATAATTAATTTAAGAAAATATAGTATCGAATAGAAAGAGTATAATTTTTTCTTGAAAATAATAGAATGCTATGAAATGATCATTTTTGCCCTTGAAAATAAAGAAGGCTTTTTGAAAGCTTATATTGGTTAATCAAATATAAATGATTTATTGTTTCAAAGGATAAAGCTCAAAATCATCTAATAATCATAATAATATAACTTTTATGTCATTTCTATATATTTCACCAATTACGATTTCACCCACCCTTACAAAAAAAAAAATATTCTCAGCTAACACAATATATCATGATATTTGTGGGCACACCGACATAATACAATATTATTTCCCAATAAGTTAGTTCTAAAATTTCTGCAGTTTAATGATTTCTGAAACTTTCTGTGACTAGATACCGCATTAAATATTTGATAAACTCTTGAGAATGGTTCTACCTGAAGTTCAAAATACTGCAATGCAAGATGCTATACCTTCCAATCAGCTTTTATCAATAACGCTGCTTTATCCAGCTACTGGAAATACTTTTGAAGATTTATAGTTTAGGAGTGATTTATGCACAATGAAAATGCAAAACCGTGAAGGCAGAATAATCAATATTGCGTAATATTATCCATATGCTAAACAATATTTACCACGTTTTTGGTACAATAAAAATCAAAATCTTTGATTCACACAATATATTACGCAATATTTCAATATGATCTCCATACGGTCAATATATTATACAATCTTAATTATTGCAAAATATATTGGCAATGATATCGAACGAGTAGGAGCCGCTTTAATTAGTTTGTTTTATTTTTTTTCTCAAAGCACATACTGGCGTTAAATTAAGTTCATCCGTGAAAACTTTTTTCTTTTAGCAAATACTAGGATTTTCCGAGGGTTGTTACTCAACTCCTATAAGCTCCTAAACTTTATCGAGACGATCCTTCTTTATTGGAGAAGTTATAAGTCTTGAAGATCTTTGTTTCAGTATATTGCTGTCGCTGAACCACTGAAATTTCATTATATCACTTTTTATATTTTATAACTGTGAATCAAAAATAACAAGAAGATTATTATAAACGACTTTTTTCAGGTACTAATGCGATCACAAGATTAATGGAAATCGTGTTATTTCTTTTGTTAACGACGGAGATTTAAGTTCATTTTGTTTGATATTTTTTTCTTCTGTTTCTGTAATGATAGAAATGTATTGTGGCATGTAAGTGATGAATATGGGGTAAGTAGAAATGAATGTTTTCACATGAAATTAAATTCAGCTTAAAATAAAAAAAATATATATATATTTACAAATTTGATTTATAATACTTTATGTTTAGTTGAATTGACCTACCTATACATGGGAAACAGAAAGGTAGTATTTGGGTTGGATGCGCTCTGCTAAAACCAAATGAATAATTTTAAAATGACATGTATCGTGGTTTATGGTCAGTTTGACTAGCATTTTAATGTTAGCTAAAACTGGTTTGATTTCTGAAAATCGTTGAATGGCCCTTTTTTGTTGGAATAATGGTTGTATTAAGGGTTTTTTTCATTTTGTGGGTTAGCAGGTTTTGGCATTACGCTGCTCACTTTATATTCTTTTAATCAATAAAAATAAATAAATAAATCAAATGAAGCCAGGATAACTTACATTCAATCTTGATTTTGTACTGCTATTACGTTATTTTCAAATCCACGTTGAGTCGATCACGTAAAGAAGTTTTTATGAAATTAAATCAGTTCTAGATCATTTTTTTTAAATCTGAAAAGTGTTCAAACTTTTACGATCCAGTTTATTGAATTTTCCAAATGTTTAAACTAATATACGCCTACGTTCTAAATGGCTGGAATTTGAAAACAGGTTTGATAGAAAATTGTCTAGTGGTACAATTTGCTGTACCACCGTATTTGTTGGAACATTTTTTTTACGTGATATCAATGCAGTACTTTAATATGTAAGGTATACAAATTTTACCAATCATTACAGAAAAATCATTCAGTATACGAAAGTACTGAAAGTAAATAAATTAAGTTAATAAGGAATAATAAGGAACTCACCCCATCAGTGTAGGAGTTAACCTCTACTTATATTCTTCCAATAAGCTTTAATTGGGTACATCTGTATTTTTTTTTCAAGAAAATTGTTCAGTTTTTCTTTTTAGTTTTTTCCAGAACAGTTTGAGAAAAAATGTCTTCCCTTCACGGAGTAAAATGAAGATGCAAGATAATTATTTTCCTTAAATACTAATTGTTTCCTTTCTCAATAAACACTAATATACGTTTAAAATGTCTGCGTTTAATCATTTTCCACTACTGTTCGCTTCCTTTCTACCGGTGTTTTACAGTTTTACAAGAAATTAAGATCCTAATTTGTAGGAATGTTGGCAATTCTTGTCACGAAGGCCATCCTTAGAATCCTCAGCCATTTGCCACGTGATAGTGATGAATTATTAATCAGGGCCAACCAAGCCTGAATAGCAATATGTTCCTCTCTGTTCTAAGAAGCCAAATTGATTATATGAATAATTTAAACTATTTCATTGCTGATTCTTCGTCGCTTCCTTTGTTTCTATTTATTAACTCGTTAGTTCTATGTTAAGGATTGTTACAGAATATTGTTACAGTTACGAAACAGTAGCTGTAACAGAGAATGTGTTTAATTTCCGATCCCAAGCATAAAATTGAATGAATGCAAGTTTTGTCCGTAAGGGTCTGTGTTAAAATTTTATGAATATCCGTTAGTATGTCAATATTTTAAATCATTGTTTTCGCTCTTGCAAACTGTTTATTAATGTTGAAAAATGTTGGCTGATAGATTTTAAATAATTAGTTCAATTATAAAAAATAAAATAAAAGAGATAAGTAATAATTAGTAAGTTTATACAACTGATGAATATTTAAATTGTTTCAAGGATAATATTGCAGTAGTGACATAGTGGTTTTGATTTCTAAATCCGACAATTGTGTATTTGTTTTTTCGACGGAGCATCGAGACTTGAGTTCATATGTCATGCGCATCTCAGAAAGAGTTGATTACGAAAAATTCTTCTAAATGACATAATCTGTACACATAAGCCATTGGCTATGGGGAGGGAGGAGGTGCCACAGCTGCATGACACCTGCAAATATTATAGTAATATTTTTTTATCTATATGCTGCCATTGAATGGTGGCATAAGAATTTGGCGATCAAAGCTTGAGCTTTGTTGGAAAAACTAAAAAGTGTGTATTATGTCAACAGATGCCATGGGTACCCCTCTGACTGCTGCTATGGAAGTTCTGTTGAACTTCATTCCATTACTCATAAAGGTAAAAGCGCATGCTCTTTCAGATTTGCAATGATAGAAATAAAGTCCAAATCTCTGACCTATCAAAGACATGGGAACTTGTTCAGAAGGATTGAAGAGGACGATGTACTGGCAATGGATCATTAGGGAATGAAACATACGGGCACAAAATGTGCAAAATGTTACTAGCTCAAACAGACCGAGTAATGGAGTTAATTATGACAAAATGGAGAATGGATAAACCCACGGAGGAGATCGGTATGTCTTTCAGACTGAGGTAGTGGCAATCAATGTCTGTGCCCAAATCATAATAAATTAGGGTATTAGGGAGAGACTAATTTCAATTTTCACAGATAGTCAAGCAGCTGTTGATACACTAAGCAGTTATATGGTTCGGCCCATATTGGTGGAGGAGTGCAAAATCAATTTAACACTCTCTCTCTAACCAAAAAGATCCAGGTTGAATGTATGCATGGTCATTCAGAAATATAGGCAGGGCTCAAAACTGATACATTCTGCCCCGGAGCAAATCTGTGGTATCAGCCTCAGCCATGCCACGAGATGAATCAAGGCGGCTGTTAGTAAGAAGATTAGGAACCATTGGAGGAATATCAAGAAACAGCAACACTATAAAATGTTTTTAAATGTTCCCTACAAAGAGAGAAGTTCACTATTTCTTTCAATGGACAGCATCACCCAGAGTAGTGTGACAGGAATGTACAAAGACCACTATCGGCTAAACAAACACCTTTAATTTGGCGTTAGATGATTCGCCAATCTGCAGATTCTGCAGTAAAGAAAACAGAATCGCATGTCACACAATATGCAGACATGAGGCTTTGGCTAGAATACGATACTTCCATTTTGGTTGTGGTTGCATTATGGATCTTAAGCTCTGTGAACTGATTAATCCACAACATTTGAGCATATTCGCAAAGGCCACTGGTCTGTTTTGACATAGAATGTGACGGCGCACAATAGGCCTCAATGAGATCGAGGTGCATCTATGCTTGGAAAAAACAAAACATGTAGGCATACTTTTATTCAATTTCATTCAAAGGACTCGTAAAGGAACGAATAGCGTTTATAAAGAGCTTGATTTAGGGCATCAGCTTACACAGGAAGAAACTGGACAAAAACGGTTTTAGTTAGAAACCTCTATACGTTAGCACCTTGCTGATTCCAATATTAAAAATAAAACTAAGATTTCTTTCTATAACATTTTTTTTTAATTACTCATATGCTCAGTTTTGTATGTTTAGGGTATAACAAAATAATCATGCCTCACAACTTTTTCATATTTTAATGTTCTAGGTGGAAACGATCGGTGATGCATATATGGTTGTGTCGGGGTTACCTATGAGGAATGGTAATTTACATGCTAGAGAAATTGCACGCATGTCTCTGAAGCTTCTTCAAATGGTAAAATCATTTACAATCAGGCATCGTCCATGGGATCAGCTGAAACTAAGAATAGGAATGCACACAGGTTATAATTTATAATTATTTTCATAATATATTAAATAAATAAATACTAATTTATTATTATATAAATATATATATGTATATATATCCCAAAACTAGTGCAACAGGAATCAGTGTCTAAATCTATTTTTAAGCTGGATTTCTTTATACAGTAAAATCTCTCTTATCACAAAAGAAGAATGTAGGCATGTTTAATCATACTTTTTTTTTAAACTTTATTATACAAATAAATTTGAAAAATGAAAGTAAAACACAAATGAAACTATAAGAAAAAGAATTGGATAGTTATGACCCATTGAATAAAAAAAAAATTCTAACGTCTATGTCATAAGGTGTGATAAAACAAAGAAAATTACAACTGTTACTATCGAAATGTTTTACCATAAAATAAAAGAGGCCCATTATGATAATGTATATTAAAAGTAAGAACACTTTTAATAGATTTATATGTAAGATAAATAATTATGATAAAAAAATGACCGAGCGACTAAAACTAAATTAATCTTTAACACCTCTAAGAATCCTAGAATATATGGCTTAATTAAACTATATTAGAATTATAGACCATTTAGTCCCATAGTTGCTGGTTACCTAGGTGTGGAATATCATCAGTTACTCGTAATGAAATTGTAATGAATAAGTAATTTAATTCATTAAAAGTCTATTGTAATTCATTATAATGAAACAAAGAATATCTGATGTATACATCACATCACTTCCTTGTACGCCTATTAAATTATAAATCAGTGGCTCAAAAAGTGATCCAGAATTTGATTACTATTTCTGAAGATAGCAGTATCTCAAAAACGGCACTCGGGGTCGCGACGTCTATTGGCATCGGTTACTAGTGACGGTGCCTTGAGTCGTAATTCGGGATATTTTAGATTCTTAATTTTATTTTCTAAAACATTTATTTAACGCTTTTATTTCTAAAATTAATTGAGAACTATTTAAAATGTCTGATGTGTCCAGCTCATGGCCTTCCGCTATTTCAATATAAAAAGCAGTTTGGAATTTAAAGTATAGTAACACTTACTAATATAATCAGCTCTTTTCATAGAGAAAGAAATACAATAAAAGAATACTTAAATACAAAAGTTTACACCGTTAGGCTAATTAATATTTGATTAATACGCTAATTAATACTCTAATTAATATTAGAGTGTATACGACATCCACACACCCATCCATACACACACTCACATAAACACACACACACACAAACACACACACACACACACTCATAATTTGAGATGTTTTGCATTATATTTTTATATAATTTTTTATGAAAGTTTATCATGACCTTCAAGTAAAGTACCACTTCCGGTTTGCTAACTTTAATCAAAATCTAGCATGTTATTGATATTTATATAAAAGTTTTATATACTAAATTTGAGATGTTTTGTATTGCATTTCAATATATTTTTTTATGAATCATTGATATAGCCGTTAAGTGCCACTTCCGACGGGCTAATTTTAACCCAAATCTAGAATATCATTTAGATATATAAGTTTTACATAAACAAATTTGAGATGTTTTACATTATATTCTAATATAATTTATGATGAATGTTTAATATGACCTTCAAGTAAATTAGCACTTCCGGTTAGCTGATATTAATCCAAATCTAGTATGTTATTTGTTTTAATATATTAGTTTTATGCACCAAATTTGAGAAGTTTTTCATTATATTTTAATATAATTTTCAATGAAAGTTTATTATGATCTTCAAGTAAAGTACAACTTCCTACAAAACAATTTTAATCAGAACCTAGTATATTATTTATAGAAGTTTTAATAGACATTATTTAAATCCTCATTTCTTATTTAATGAGTTTGGAGTTCAATTATGAATTTCACATAACACAATTCATATTTCCAGTAGAATGGACCTAATAATAGTTACTTTTTTTTTTTTTTTTTCTATAATTACATTAGGGTCTTTCAGAGTCTATTCCCAATAGTTTTTTAAATGCTGATCTTCATGACATTAAATTTGGAAACAGAATTGGCCATAAAATGATTATCTTTTATATTATCTTGGAAGATAAAATTAAAACTTATCAATTATCATATGTATACAAAATTGGATGTTTTCATTGTTCTTTTTTGACAAAATGGACCAATTGCTGGGCTAGTCTTGCTGGGCCTCCTATTTCCAATAAACAGTACCAGTATACAGTATACAGTACCAATACATAGCCCTTTACATTATACTTTGGAAACATTCCAAATTCTTCACAAAAGATTGTATCAACATCTGTATGACTAAAAATATTTTTTAAAAAAGGCCCTTAACACTGCATTGTCTTGGCATTCTAATACTTTAAGTATGATTTTGATTCTTATGATGTTCAGGTGATTCAAAGGGAGGATAATGATTTGAAAGCTAGATGTTTGAAATTTCTTTTATTTTGAAACTTTAAGATTTTTATAAAAATTGTAATTTATTTTTTCTGATCTACGAATAATTTAATTTGAAAATTCCTGGATTGATTAGTCGGTATTTGGTAGGCAATTATGTCAATAATTAAATATCATGCTGTAGGCCCCTGTGTTGCTGGAGTTGTTGGACTAAAAATGCCTAGATACTGCCTTTTTGGAGACACAGTGAATACTTCTTCAAGGATGGAATCAAATGGAGAAGGTAATTTTATGAACATAAGTTCCTTCAGTTATCTAAAACAGGTTTTATAATTAAAAAAATAGTTTTACTGTTAGTAATACAAATTGGTACTTTAATGAAGTATTTTACCAATCATAAATTACATTTCTTGACTAATAATTATTTAACAATTTTCAGCTCTTAAAATTCATGTCTCTCCCAAAACAAAAGAAGTACTAGACACCTTTGGAACATTCGAACTGGAATTGAGGGGAGAAATTGAAATGAAGGTAACTTTTGTGATAAAATTTTCTTTAATTTTGCTTCCTCACTACCAAAGGTAGGGAAGTCATGTATTCCTAAAGGAAGTGAAAAAAGTTTATGTCCTCAGAATCAAAAATTTAGACATCAAAGAACAAATTTGGTCTGGTGTCTGTCTGTCAGTAGTAAAATCTGTGTGATGGGCATAACACCTACTACCTCTAATCCAATTGTGATGAAATTTTCAGGGATTGTGTGAGTTGGTATCTGATGGTTTCATATCAATTTTATCAAATTCCACTCTTATTTCACTTACACATGCGGAAACATATTTTCCTTGGCAAGCCTATATTTTTAGAAGAGCTCATCAGATTTAGCCTAGGGGTGGAGGAAAGTTGGGATATAGAGAGCAAATGATCCTTTATCAATTTTATCAAATCCTCCTCAACAATTCAAATTAATGAAACTGGACTTAATATTATTATTATTATAAATATTATACTTTATTTAAAAATAATTATTTAATTCAATAATGGCTTTGGGTATTTGATAATGGCTTCTGATATTTTTTTTTGTTTATTTCATAATTGATAATAAGTGCTAATTTCAACTAGTTATAAGGTGTAAAAAAAATTGTAGTTATTGCAGATTATTTTTTTTTTTTTGGTCGAGAATTTTGTGTCTGTTTTATTGGTTTAGTAATCATTCATTAGGTTTTCGAAGTTAGTAATTTCAAAAAATATAGAAATTTTGTTCTGGTACGAACATTTTAATTGATCTATTAATCAATCCAAATTTTATATAGGATTTATCATTGCACATGCAAATTTTTAATTACTGTTATTGTTGAATTTATTTTTTTTGAAGAAGGTATCAGTTATTTTGTAATCCATTGTTCTAATTAGGTTTTTAAATAACATTTCTCATCCCGCATGCGCATTTTGAACTTTTTTTGTGTAATTTTCTGAAGCATGTTGATATAAGCAATTTAAAAATTCAATTTGTTATATATTTTTCACATATTTGTTGTTTGCATTTGTTTTTCCTTATGTGCCCAATAGAAACTATGTACCTTGAAATTATGTACCCAATGGTGAAAAAACTATACTGATCTCATTAGCGGATGTTTTTTATTTTATATGAAAATGAAAAATCTAGAATCCAACAATTCATTGGCCATTTGACCTATGTAGACTACAAACCTTTTGTAATTTAAAAAAAAAAAATAACTCAGATATTGTTATATTAATATAAACAATTTGAAGTATATATTATTCACTTTGTATCCTTTCAGGGTAAAGGAAAAATGACCACTTACTGGTTGCTAGGCGAAAGAGATCCACCACCGGACACACAAGAACCTTCTGGAAACAATACTTTGCCTGGAAGCACAATCAGTAATACAACTATGGGCCAGACTGTTGGTTGTGACACACTCGAAGGCAGCCCGATCAGCGGAAACACACTATCTGATATCTCTGTTGGCAACACTATTACTTCTCCCATTCTTTCAAGGCATCAGAACAACGTCAGTAAGCCTACTGCAAACCACAGTAGCAGTATCACCGCATCAACTCCCTTACTCCAGGGAGATTCTGGTTAGGTAAATTTTATTGTAATAGACTATTTAATGAACTTCTTCCCAAACTAAATATAGTGTTTATTTTCATTGTATATACCTTATAAGTTATACCTTATTTAATTTTTATCTAATTTGGACCACAATGCAATAAAACTGTTTCATGGTATGCCCTATCCTATAGTGGCTGTTGTATATAGACATTTAGTAATAAATAATGTTTTAACTTGTTAAGTTTTATGTACAGATAATATTTAAATATATTTAAAACTATTTTAAAGGACCAAATGCATGCTCTCTAAAATTCTCTTCACTTTGGAAATTAAATGTAGTTAGAAAAATCAAATATTCAAAGAATGGTTAATTGGCAAAGTAAAATGTTATTTATTTATTTTGTTTAGTTAAAGAATTTATTTTGTTTTGGCTATTAAGATAAATATTTTACAAATGTGATACTCTTAACCTCTTAACTATTGATGATTAGCTATTTGTGTACTTAAATTATTATATATATAGTTTCACAATTTAAATTGGTTATGTACCATCTGTTGGTATTTAGATTTGATTCAGTATTGCTATTGGTTGTACATTATTTTAAATTTTAAAAGTAGAATTAACAGAAGTTATGCTTATTGTAAAAATGATTCTTAAAAAAGACTTCTTAACTAACATGCATAAAGAATTCTTGGTATAACTATAAAAGTTTGTTAGGATATATTATTGGAAGATTTCAAATTCATAACGTCGAGGCTCTAAAATAGGGTTAAACAATTAACAAGTCCAAATTTTGCCTATTCAGGCATAATCGAAGTAAACTTGAGAGACAGTGTAACAGATACAGAATATTTGTTTAGATGTCCAGGGCTAATGTACTGTCTCTAGTTAATATGCCTTTTTAGACTTTATGGCATGTGACATGTGACATATGCTATATTTTATCTGCATGTATGTAATCTTGCTTATTCTGTCCTGATGAGTCCTGAATTGGTGGAATATTGACTGTTTAATTGTTTACCAGTATTTTAGAGACTCGATGCTTTGTGTTTGAAATCTCATAATCATATTGTAACAATTAATTTTTGTCTCTTTTTGAGTTTTGTCTCTTTTATATTAATTTAATATTAATATTTAATAATAGTGTTTTTTAGAATCATTGATGGTTCTATATTGTGATTACTTTTTCTTGTTTTTGTCATATATATATATATATAATATATATATATATATATATATATATATATATATATATATATATATATATATATATATATATATATATATATATATAATATAATATAATATATATAATATAATATATAATATATATAATATAATATATAATATAATATAATATAATATAATATAATATAATATAATATATATATAATATATATATATATATATATATATATATATATATATATATATATATATATATATATATATATATATAAATACATAAAAAAAAAAGGTATGTGCTTAAAAATGTCCACGTTTTGAATTCATTAAGTGATTTTATTATTATTTATTTCTCTTCCTATAAAATACAGATAAGATAATCAGAGATCTACACTAACTTATTGAGAACGACTTTAAGAGTTCACCATCACAGCTAGCTTACATCTCTACTTGATCTTTTTTTCTTCCAAATAGGCATACAAATGTGTTAACTTTGCCTCTAATATAACTCAGGCAATATATATTTTAGTTTTTTGGATATTGATGCTGCCTAGATCACAATACTACTGTCATCTCTGAAATATTTACTTTATTAGCTCTGCAAATACGTGAACACACATTTAAAATCAATATACTGCAATTTCATAGAAAAATAAAATAATCAGTCATATGCTGCATTATTATTTGCAACACATACATTTTTTTTTTTTTTTTAAGTTGATTTAAGAAGAAAAAATGTTGAGACGAAATATCTTTTTCATTTTATTTTTTTCTGAGACCATTTCAATTTTCTTTCAACAAAAAAAGTCATAAGTCTCAATACTTTTTTATTTCTTTTGCTATGTTTTGTTTATTCAACTAGGATCTATCAAGCTATAATTTCTATAAATTTACAAAAGATAATGCTATATACAACTTTAAAATTTTTGTTACAAAATTTAAAGCTATCATAAAAATGTTTAAAAATATATGTACTAATTATTTTTAAATTGTTTTATCTTTTACTATGGCAGAGTCATTGAATCAGCCAGTGCTGTTATTTCTATAAAGTTATACAAATTCAGTTCATTTAATCAACCAAAAAAAATTTGTCTGCATTTAAAGAAGTTGTTTTAATTTCCTGGTTCTTTTGTTTAGTATTAATTAAATTTAGTTGTAACTTCTTTTGTTTTTGATTATAATATATAGTAATATATTATGTGAAATATGTAATTTTGACAATTTCTTGGGAAAACCAAGAAAATTGATTTAATATACTGCTTTCTGAACATTGAGACCTTTATTTTTGTCATAGTAAAAGTTATTCTACGCTTCTAATGCTTAAATGTTTAAATATTGAAAAAGAATATTGTTTTAAATGATTAACAAGATATGATTAACTATTAATATGTAATAAGTCACTATTTCATTTTTTATTTTTGCTCTAATCAAAAGTAAAAGTACTCTCATCATTTGGAAAAGCAAAATTATCTTCTTTTTTTCATTTCTTTAAGAAGAATAAATAATGTTAATTCTTTTAGAAATAATGTTGACTATATTTTAAAAATTATAATTTGACATTAGCATTTTTGTATTTGATTTGTTATCATATTGTATTTAATCAATAGAATCTTATTTAATGTTCAATCATATGCTGTTTTAGTATGTAATTTCCACATCAGATATTTGATGTATGAACTTAAGTAAAATATGTAAGAAATAAGTTAAAGATATGTATAAATGTGTATGGATTCCACTCATCTAATTTAGTGTGGTAATTAATTAAAAAAGTAAACTTTTCATATTTATTAACCTAATTAGATTAGGTTATTCAGTGAGATAAATTACTGTTCGAATTATTTATTTTTTTAAATTATTCTAAAAGTGAATATTATGTGTAGTTCACTGAATTTGTTAGAACACTGTTGTTCTAAAAGAGCTCTATTATTATTAATTTATTTTATAATCCTTGAGAATGATATTATAGAAATAGGATATATTACTTTAGAACAAAATGTTTGTTAATTTAGAAAAAATAAAACAAATGAACTACTGATTTACTTAATTAGATAAATTTTCTACAACTATTTTAATAAATGTACATTACTTATTAACTGAATGAAAACAAAAAACAATTTTATTTATTTATACTGAACAAGGCCTTTTGATGATCGGAAAATTTTATTTGAATGATTAATAATATTTGTTGATATTACAGACTGATAAGAAATACCAAAATAATAATTATTTAGTTAAAATTATGAGCTAGTTTCTTTGTAGTATATGTTTCTTTACCCAGAGAAACTTTCAGCATTCCATGTTAATATGGAATGGAATTATATCACTGAAGGATAAATACCTGATAGAAATTCAATTGAATGTGTTTAGCCACAAGGAAGGTACAATATTTACTGTATTTTTTATCTGGTAAAATTAATTACAATCTACGGTATTAAATCTAAGCCTGTTCTCTATGTTAGTTTGTGTCTTCCTTTGTGTCGATATGTTAAAAGGTACATTTCTATCGTCCATTGTTAGTTATTTCTGTATCTTAATGTATCATTGGTAAAATAACAATAATATAAAATAAATATAAAAATTCTGTTGAACTTTAAATTTAGATTTTAATGTTGTTCTAGTTTTGAAGTTTTAAGATTAGTTTAAATAAATGTTGTTTCTTATTGAGAGAAATATACTGTACATAAACATGAACTTATTAATGATAACATTCAACCCAATTATTGTTATAATTCTCTGCTGTTTACCCCTTCATCAGGTGTATTGTGTTTCCTAACACAGTTGGGTTCAAGTCATCTGCGGTTAAAGATGTATGATAAATTTCATTATATCAGGGAATCACAATATTTATTTATCAGGATGAAAACTATTTGCTTTCAGACATTTTTATGAAATTTTTCTGAAATTAACAATAAAAAAAATGCTGCAAATTATTACGCAATGGTTTATTATTTCCACTTGTTTATTATTCCACAAAAATATCTATTCTGTCAAAGTAAAAAATATGAAGCAGTAGGCACCAAAGGAAAAGAAATTTGAAGCTGGTCACAAGATGTTCGCCGTGAGAGTGCCGAACTGCGTTAATCAAAAAAACTGCGTCAATGCAAGTAGGCTGTTATGTAAAATGATACAGAGGAAATATTTGATGTGCACTTCAGTAGGAAAAAGTAAAAACCATGTTCATTACGCTATATCTCAGCTAATAATGGTCTGATTTAGTTGATTTCTAGTTCGTTTTGTGGGGATAAAAGCACCAAACAAAAATTTTTTTATTCGATATTTGGATTCTACGTATCTTGAAACGTAAAACCTCAAATTTTGAGGGGGAGTTACAAAAAAATTTTCCTTGGTCGATTCCAAAGGTCTATTATTGAAAATAATAAACCAAAAGCATTTACAGATAGAGATTACTTTATTTTTCGTTTTTTTTCTTTTTTGTTATTTTAATGCCTTGTTATGCTGATTCCAAAACACCTTACATTTCTCCTCTATGTTTATAAATGACCGAGTTATGGGTATATAAGATCTTTAATCGGCAATTATTATAGATTTTTTGTTTTTCAATATTTTTTTTTATTTTATTTTTTTTTTTATGTCTCGTTATGATGATTCCAAAAAACCTTACAATTTCTCTCTACCTTTATTAATGACCGAGTTATGGGCTTATTAGATATTTAATCGGTAATTATACAGATTTTTTGTTTTTCATTTTTTTTTTTTTTTTTTTTTTTAAATGTCTCGTTATGCTGATTCCAAAAAACCTTAATTTCTCTCTACCTTTATTAATGACCGAGTTATGGGTTTATTAGATATTTAATCGGTAATTATACAAATTTTATTTTTTTCAATTTTTTTTTTTTTTTTTTTGCATGTCTCGTTATGCTGATTCCAAAACACCTTACATTTTCTCTCTATCTTTATAAATGACCGAGTTATGGGCTTATGAGATCTCTAATCGGCCGCCATTTTGAAACAAACAGACGGATGGTAATGTCGAGTTCCGAGGATCATCCCGGGGTGACCTGTGACTTTGTTACATAATCTCAAGAAAATCGGTCCAGTAGTCTCGGAGAAAAGCCGCGGACGGCGTACGGCAGACGGCAGACCGACGGATTTTTTTTTATTCGATATTTGGATTCTATGTATCTTGAAACGTAAAACCTCAAATTTTGAGGGGGGTTACAAAAAAATTTTCCTTGGTCGATTCCAAACGTCTATTATTCAAAATAATAAACCAAAAATATACCACACATCTCAATTATAACAAAACTTGAGATGTTTTAGTTAATTGTTTATGAATGTTCGAGACTGGAGCAGCATGTAACAAAACAAATTAAAAAAACAAGAAATTCATCAATGTATTCTTTGTATACAATCATTGGTTTGTAGGTTTTTGTTTTTGGAATCTAAACAAACAGTTACCTAAAATAATTTAGTTTTTGAATTGATATAAACTTCTGGACAAAAGTATTGCATCACTTGTCCAATACAGAAAAACTTTTATTTATTTATAGATAAGTTAAATAATATAAACTGATTACCAATGCAAACAAGAGTTAATACTTTTTTATTTTAATTCTAAACAAGAATAATTCCCTCAGTACATTTCATGTTTTTCACTGGGTGATTCGTTTCTTGTTCAGTTAATCGTATATTTTTTTAAAAAGTAGGTTTTATCCTTTCAAAAGGAATAGACAAAACACTTGGCAAAGTTTATCAAAGAAAATAGTGATTCGTCTAATTACATTGCATGAAGAGAGAATTAGTGAACACAGTATTGCAAACTTCTTGGCATATTAAGCAGTCAATGGTCTTCATAACAGTAAGGTGTTACAAAGATACAGATAACCACACAAGCAGACTGGTATCAGGTTGGTCACACTTTACAACAGGACGTGATGATCAATTTATTCAATTACATGTTTTAAGAAACCGGTTTTCTATTACCAATGAAGTAAGAATTTTAATTGAGGGAATCCGAGATGTCCGAATTTCTCGAAGAACAGTTACAAGAATGGTAAATGAAGTTGATATGCATGCCAGAAGATCTGCAACGGGTCCAATTCTCACTATAGAACACAAAATTTAAAGACTTCAGTTTGCCCGAGAACACATTAATTGGGAAAATGAAGGTTGGTTCCGTATATTGTTCACAGACAAGTCAAGATTCACTTGAAACCCTACTGATGAAAGGGAGAGAGTATGAAGACCCGGTGAAAGATATTCAACATGCCCATGTGTCTTCTAGACTATGATAATCATGGAGGCTCAGTGATGGTGTGGTGTGGAGTTTATACTGAGGCTCGTGGAGACTATACTTTTCTGATGGAGGCACCATTAATGTCGTCAGGTATATTGAAGACATCCTTCAAGAATATGTGATACCATTTGCACCATAGTTTTGAATAAGGTATGCAATATGGGCATAACTAATCTGACAAATTAGTTCTGTTAAAATTGGAAAATGAAATTCTGATATTCATTGTTCAACAATGAAATTAGAATAGAGCCTAATTAATCTCTCAGATCCACAAATATATATATATATATATATATATATATATAAAATGATGATACCACAAGTGAATTAGTTAAAAATCAGTATGATACTTGGGCATGCAGTCCTCAGATGTGGAACACAAAAACTTGGCCGCCCATTAAAACCTACTGATTTTTTTTATACAACAATATTTTAATAGAAGATCTAATGCAAATAACCATAAATTATTATGGTTGATAGTATTGACAAACTTAATAAAAATTCAATTCTGTAGCATTCTCATTTTTTCTGTTTCCTCACTCGCTGAAGATTCGATGAATTTATTGGTAACTAGTCCTAGCATCATGAAAAAAAATAGTTTTGATTTCTCAGATTATTGCGTGTATTGGAGGGTTAATGATATCAATATTTTTCTCTGGAAAAACAATTACTAACAAACTAACTGGAGCGGATTTGCTTTACTGCCATGTCCAGACGTGGCAGATAATACCGCCCTCTCCTGCTGCTCCTATTTCCAAAAATAATTATTGATTTATTGTTAAAAACCACGTGAAGATAATTTCTAAATATTTATGTGTGCTTAAATGAGCTGTATTTTATATCACAAAATTTATTTATCTAAAAATATAGTTCCACTCAAATTTTGTAGATCCCTATAAATTGCTGTCTATTTATTTGAAGAGCACAGGGTAAAAACGAGTCACATTTTATAGTTTTAGTTGTTTTATTAAATAAAATAGGATGTCTACTTCATCTTTCCACTGTATTGAATATCAGTTTCTTTGTAATACCTAGAACTGTTCATTTTATAAATTAATGAATAGTTGTATAGAAAGCCCCATTAAATCCCAACAGACAGCAGACATCACTGATAGTTCAAATTTGAAAAAATGAACTCTGGTCGTTGTTCACCTGCACCCTTCATTTATTATTGATCTTTCAGATTGGACATCACTTTATACTTCTCTACAACAACTAACAACATAGTTTAATGGATTAAGTATATATCTCTCAATTTTATGTTAAGCCATTTATTTATTTTTCAAACAGAAATGCAGTATACTGGAAAATTGAAACTATATCTGGATGTAATGAATTATATAATAAAAAAAAAACAGTAAAATCAGTAGTCAATGTAATAAATTTTTTCATCTTTATTTCTCTAGAAGTACTTTATTACAAACAAATAATACATGACTAAAAATCTAAAAACTCTATAATTATCTCATAAAAACAATCTTCATTGAATTTTTATGTACAATTATACACATGAATAGAAAAATAATATTTTTTTGTTAATACAATTAATGCTGCTTAGAATCATTGCTACAAAAAAAGAATTAAATTATAGGAATCAGTATCATAAAACACTAATAATTTTAGCCTTGAGAATTGCAATCCTTATAACATCAACATGTAATTTGAATTTACACACATTTTACTAAAGCATTTTTGTGACTTCCCACCTTCACAATTTATTTAGCATTTTTCACACAATTTATTTCAGCAGACTGATAGCAATTTTAACTGTACACAGTGGATGGTAAATGCTTGAGAAGAACCGGATGTTTTGTCAAATTTAATGGCCAATTATCAGCAAAATTTCCAGCGTTCTTTTCCACTTGCCATTTCTAATAGCTGATCTCATTTGTGCACTTTTATTCATCCTAATCATTGATGTCAGTTACTAATGTTTACGTCTCCTGTAACAGTAATCAATTAATCAATAAAAATTACAACTAACCATTTAAAATCATAATTTTAAAATTCAAGAAACAATAGACAATTAATTAGAACAGACCTTGCAGATGCTTTACTTAACAAATAATTAATATAAATATGAATTATATGATAATCTTTTAATCGCATTTTGAATGAATTGTTATTCAATGTATGGGCCAGAAATTAAATTATCAAACAAAAAACAATGAAAAACATTGCAATTTTATATGCAAAGTAATTTTATATTGCCAATAACTTATTCAAATCATTTGTATTATACAATGAATTAATTTCAACTGAGATAAAATTTTATAAAATTCCAATAAAATTTTCATTCCAATAATATATAAAACATATATTTTTTTAAAGTTATAATTTACAACTAAAAGATTTTTTTCTACAATTTAATATTATTTTATTAATTTATTTTTTATGCCTCTAATTCAAAACTAATAGGCAACTCAGATGCTCTCCGAGTTTTTGATGACCGAGCTTTCCGATCATTTTTTTGTCATGAAAAACATGCCCGTATGGAAAACTAATGGTTCTTGGAAAACTTATAATTACTTCAATGGCTGAGCATTGCCCTGTTTATAATATTATAAGCCCATTATTAGAAATTATCAATTGTCTTTAAACTGACAATGGGCCAAATAGATCCAAGCTTAATTTTGTTCAGTTTCTTTTTTTCCTCTACTTCTCTTTTCTATCTAATTGTAATAATTATTTGATTATATCTCATGAAATCAGTTTCTGGGTTGGGATCAATTAAATTTGTGAACTAAAAATGAATGATAGAAAAGTTAGATCTTTTATTGGAAGTTCATTCATGTGCGAATTCTCAACTTAATTAATGATTATCCAATTCAAGACTGGCCATACAACATAACCAAAGCTTCAATAGTTCTCTTGTATCCACCAGATTAATTAATTTTTCATGACCTTTTTTTTATATATTTAGAAATGTCTATTCGGGCTAGATTTAAAAAAAATGGAATTTAAAAACTTCTTCATTGAAAGAATTGTATAGAGGCCAAGGAATATATTTTGATTAATTCTAAAAAAAAGAAAAGAAAAAAAAAGATTATATTTATTCATGTTTGATCAGAGTTATTCCAAAAAATTTATTCATGATACAACACAATATTTTATGTTTCTATTTCATTATTAGTGCAACAAGATCTTTGTGGCCGCGTAGTATGGGCATCACCTCAACATTCTCAGTTTCTTGCCTCCGATCCTTTTTCCATAATTAATTCATGCATGTAATTACGTTTTATTTATTTTGCCAAATATAATTATCTAAAATCAATCAGTTCAGAGTTTCTCTTTTGCTGATTTGTTGTTACTATGGCCATATATAATCATGAGTAATGGAGACATTATTAATCCATATGTACTTGATTTTAATTTAACACATAATAAATATTAAAAGAAAGAAAACATGTTCAAGTTAGTGTGTTTATAATTATATCTATTAATAATTCTGTAGGTTATAGGTAAACTGGCGTCAGTAACATTTTCAAGTTTTACAGGACAGCAAAAGGAAGTTTCAAATATCATTGCATTGCTTGTCGTGGATGGAGGCCAATCTTTATATTTAAAGGGCTGCATATTTTATTATACTTTTACATAGATTATTTATGATTACTTATACTCGAAAAATATGACCAGAATAATGCAAATAGAACAATAAAAACAAAATAAGCAAAATTGGACTTATGACAATTTACTTCCGATATACAGTTATCTTGTTGTGATGATATTTTAACATGCAATGACCCATTTACTGTTCTTATTTTATTTTATTTTTTAAGTTCAGGTTACTTTAATTGCTTAACAATTAGATTAAAAGTTTCTACTAGTTCTATTTACTAGTTACTGTTCCTTTCTAGGTGTTAAGACATAACAAGTCTCTTCTTTTAAAATCCTTAGAGTTGAATATCTTCACTGATTAATATATTTTATTACTTTGGGCTTTGGGCCAACTAGCATAAGTTTTAAACTCTTCCTCATTGAAGTTTCTGCAAGGTTTTTCATCCTTTGGTGTCCTAAGTGTCCACATTACAATCAACTAGTCCTTTGCCAATTTTATGGAAAAAGATTAGGAGAATAGGGCCAAAAAGTGTCAGAAAAAAAGAACAGGGTCAGAAAACAAATATCAAAAACTATCAGGGGTGATTTTTTTCCTAAAATACACCAGATTGTTACATTTTTTTAATAAGTATAACAATACATACAATATGCAGGTATTGTCTTATAATTTACCATCTAAATTAGATAGATAACAGTACCCTAATTAAATCCTGTCAGTATAATTTTCTCTTTTAATTTTTCTGTTGTTTATATGGTATGTAATTTGAATATAATTTGTAGATTCACATTTTACTTGAAAATGTATTTGCATAATATGTATAGTTGTTATTAATATTATAATATTTATAGTTTCTTCAATTGTGAATAATTATGATATCAACCTAGAAATGGTATCAATAAGAGTTATGTGTCATCAGTTTGGACATAAAAATGATGAACTGCATTTTTGTAAAAATTAAAGTTTGTTTCTATCTACCTGTTTGTGAACCAAATTTACTCATCAATATTGAAAAAAATGTGAAATTATTTATTATTAACTAATAATTATTGATAATTTCACATTTTTATCGCTATTGACTTAATTCACGCTCAGGTAGATAAGAACAAACTTTCATGTTTGCAAAAATACAGGTGATCACTTTTACCTTGAAGCCGACAATATTTCATATATTTCTGGTATTATTAAAATTCAGTTGTAAAAACAATTTTTAAATTTTCAGAAGTTAGAAACTAATTACAATCCTGTCAAATTTTTAATCTAGTCTAAAACTATTCTTTTGCACTTTTTCATTTATAGCTGTTGTTTTTGTGATGTTATCAACTGGGCTCATGGCATATTTAATCAGTGTTTTATATTAAATTCAATGTTTTGACTAAGCTTTGGATAAATTTTCCTGACTGCTCTTATTAGAGCTTGTATGTATTCAATTATGATATTTAACAAAATGAAATCATTCAGCAGTTTACACCATTTTTTTATAGATTTAATTTAAAAAAAAAAAGTAATATCAATGGTACCAGAGTGTGGGTTTTGAATTGAATATGAAGAAATGAATTAAACTAAAAATCAACAGTTGTAATATAACAGTTTTGTACAATAGTCACGCACGCACAAGTATAAAAGTATAAAAACGAAATATTAATATTCTACTAATGACTTAACCTCCAAATTCAAAAGAGTAGCCTGATCCAAAGGAATGAGGTCCTTTGTGCTCATCTTCTGGCCTGGGCACGTATTCCTGGACTGGTTTGATCTGGGACCTGAAGGTCGGGATAGGTTGCGGCCTGAGGAGGGGGGTTGGTGCTGGACCATCATCTTCATACGATGAAGGCTCCTGAGGTCGGAGGGGTGTGAACTGGCTCCTAGCCTGAGGCGAGTACTGTGGGGTTGGGGACACATACTGTGGGGGTCCTTGTGGAGGTCCTTGTAGCGCTGCTTGTGGTTTCGGGATATGTGCGCCCTCCAAAATTCTGAAGCCCTCCTTACCAGCTGTATACTTGACTGAGATGGTCTGGCCGTTGGGATCGACATAGGAGTACGCTCCTTGTCTGGTGCCATCTGGGGCAATGGTCTCACCCTGTTTCAGACCGTTATCTGCTGCAAATACATAATTGAAGGCACCATCATGTCGTAATGCTTGCTTGTGCATGAGGATAGCTGGTGGAGGAGCCTTGTAGGAGCTGTAGTCGAAGGCATCATCTTGGGCCATGACTGAGGCCAGGCCTAGGAGTGTTACTAATACCTGTAATAGTAAAGAGTGTGATTAAATAATTTAAACTGTAATGATTAACCTTTAATTACTTTTCAGTAATAAAAAAATTAGATTTCCCCGATGATATATTGTTTCATAACAATATTGATAGTTTCATAAGTGAAACCTTGAGATGTGCTTTCTAATTTAAAAAAAAATTGAATGATAGTGCAACTTTATTGTCAAAATTAAAATTTAATAGTTTTTTGTTTGCTTCAATTTAATACTGCAACAAACATTGCGATTGCACTTATTGGAACTTCGATGCGAAAGTAAAATATAGCGGAAGTTGTTTTCGTAAACTCTGTAAGACCCATATGCTTTGTTGGACAGACACCCAGCTGTAGACAGTTGCGTCAGACAGAGCCACACTCCTCACCCTATTATTTAATGCTTTTTCGTACCCTTAGGTAACCTGCGGTCACCGGGTTTGTGTTATTTAATTCTTCACAGGCCGCTATCAAAATACGGATGTCGTTGCTCCAGTTTTTACTCAACCTAAAAAAAGAAAAGCAACGACAATAATGTTCCATTGCTCTCCTGTGATAATTATCCCAGTTGTACGTTTGCTCTGTCATGCGAGACATGGCCGCTTTGTTTTGTTAGTACGTGATCTTACGCTCCGTTGGATGGGCGGGAAAAATGTTTTTATAAGATGTTTTAATAAACAATCTGAATCTGAATAATCTATTTGAAATGCAATATCGAATTATCTTCAGTTTTTATGAATTATACGGTCATGAGCAAGAACGGTTTGTTTTGGAGTGGAATGAATGCTCCGTTATTCCCGACATTCGCTATTGCTAAAATAATAAACGATTTGTCTTGATTTGACATAAAAGAAAAGATAATTCATGCTGTAAAAGAAATTAAATAAATCAGTCGTCTGTAAATCTATGGGAAAGTACTGGACACTTTTTTCGTTACTGGAAGTAGTGACCAAGAGAAATGATATATATATTTTAATTGAACCAGATGTGACAATATTAGTACAATAAATACATGAAATTACAGTACAATAAATACATGAAATTACATTAAAATAAATAATCAAATATATACGTGAATCAATGTAGTGTAAGAAATGTGAATGAATCGAGATCAAAAGAAATAGTGGATATTGGGCAAGGAAAACTCAAAGTTGTAAATCATAATAAGAAAAAATACGATAGCAGCTCTCAGAAAATTTACCCCAATCAATGTTTTGCTTATGTTAAATTTTGTCTTGTACTAAATTCCATGACTGGTTAGAGATGGTTGTATAATAATTTAATACACTATAACTGGTTTTATATAATTTTAATTATTATACAATTTAATCTGAAATAAAACAAGAATGATATCTGTTCCACAAGCGCCTGCGCAGATTTTTTTTTCTTTGGGATTTTAATTTTATTTCGGGGAGAGGGGATTTAATAAGTAGAAGACTTAAATCTCTATAATCGCCAAACTTGGCGTAAGTGTTAATGATAAGAATGCAAATTGGATCAAAAGTTGTTATTAAAAATAAAAAAATTATGTTGGTGGGTATAAATATCATATTTTTTCAAAAATTTCAGGAGGGAGATATATCCCACTGATCACCTCCCTTGCGTACGCTACAGGGGTTCCATATTTACAGCACCCAGAATCATATAAAGAGTCATATGAGATATTAATAAAAGTGATACGGCAAAATACATTTTTAATTACTTTGCCCTTGAAATTTATGATACAGTATTAAACTAAGAGATCTTTATGACAATGTGAACAATCCCCAATATAGGATCAAACCCCAATGTAGCCATATATAGCAATTACTGGTATCATATATATATATATCTGGTCCCAACATTAATGGGATTAACATTTACCACTGCCTTCAAAATCATATATATATATACAAAGAAAGTTTTGTAAATAATGCTAAAGAATCAAATAAATTATTCCAATGAAATTTTGAGATATTAGTTTTATTACTCTATCATTTATAACTCTAAATAGTGAATAAATCATTTTAAAATTATTGTCAAAGCAATCCTCAACCATCAATAAATTCTATTGGTTCAGAGAGAAAAAAAAAAAAGCAATACAAACAAAGGAATGTTCCGCTGGCTTTGTTTTAGATTTCGTTAGTTGTGATATAATCCGATTGTATAACTGTAATTACCGATGTCTTCGACCGTATTCCATAAAACCTGTTCTTATAGATGGCTTTCATTTCATTGCTAAATTTTGTATTGAATCTGATACAAAAATCTCGGATTAGTTGAGTTACTGCAATAATAAAAACATTTTTTAAATTATTGAGAAGAAAAACTAGTAATGTAGGACATTTCTGTTTCGATGTGTGTTCCTAATTATATTCAACATTTTAATTTTCCCAACTATATTATGACACTTCAATGCATCTTGTAATGTCACATATAAATAACTAAAGGGGTATTTAAAACTTCGAATAAATATATTATTCAAATTTATTTCATATTCACTCTAATTTACGTTTTAGGGAAAACCATCTTCATTCTCTTTTTGAATTAACTCCACTTGTCATTATAAACATTTGGTCCTGAGCAAGTCATAAATATGTATTAAACATTACATTTACTTGTAATATGTAAAATGCTAGTACAGTTGTAAATTTAAAAAACAAAATTTAAAGACAATTCAGTCACAAAACATATTACTATGAAAAATAATAGAATAAAATAAATGTTTATCAAAGCCGAGAAAATAAAAAAAAATTAATATTTCTAATGGAAATAATATCCATTAGATTGAAATTTATAATATTCGTGTGTAGAATCAATTACATAAATAAATTTGTGGGTGAAATTTGATACAAAATAGGGACGTATCTACAACAATTTATTGGAGGAGGGGAACAAAATCTAAAGTTTACCAACAATTTCAAATTCAACCAGATTTGCCAACTACATTAAATATTTTAATTTTCTAATTTTTTTTTGGATTTGAAGTTTTCACTTATCTGCTGCGAATGTTGACAACAATAAACTTGATAACATTTTTTTTTTCGATTCAAGCACAGCATTGTCGATGAAATTCAAGTTTCTTAACTTAAAAAGTATTGGTATTGGCTTTAAATATTAGCAACTTTTTGAGTTTTTTTTTTTCCACAATTTTCGTAGTTGTAAATAGCTTCTCGAATCAAAAAATTTTACAACTTTTTGGCTTTTTCAAATTATTGAAGGGCGTGATTCCCTCCCATACTTCACTTATGACGGCGTCTCTTTTGATACTTTGTCAGATTTTAATAATCCTGCTTATCGGTATATGTGCCAAAGTTTTAGGAGCCTCTTCCATGCTTGACCATCTTTTATTTCAAACATGGGGATAGAAACGACGAATACGAATTTTTCCGATAAAAATTACTTAGATTTATTAATAAAGGAAATAGTTCAATATTGTATTTTGTCTGTTTAACTTTATCTTTGGTTAAAATTTAAAGCAACCAAGCAAATTAACATATTGAAAAAGAATTTTAAAAAAAAGAAAAAGAATAATAAATTAATTTGAATCAGGTGAATAACAGAGATTATACTCCTATAATATCAGCTGCCAAGGTATGAATTTTTAATTTTTATGTAAGTAAAAAGATCTCAAAGTAAAAAAGTCTCAATTCAAAAAAAAAAATAATAATAATAATAAATGCACCGTATTACGGAGATTTTCAAAATATCAAAGTCTTGGTTGGGCCATACTGTTTCATAAGCCTTAGAACGGGAGGGTATGCTAACCCGCACCGCTCCGATTGGACACAGGTCCTTTTTCAGCGGGGACACAGTGTCAGCGAGGTAATTGTCGGGACGTGTTATACATCAATATTTCTCAACTTATCGGCCGATTGACAGCTGTGGACGTCGACCATTTAAGACAGGGTGCACTGGACTGTTAAATATATAGAATACCCTCACTCTTGGCAGTAACACCTGCAACCGTCTTAATCGACCCGATTTGGCAATTTATCAATGCGATAATCTATGAAAATCGCATTTTGAAAAATCAGCAATAAAAATGTTTCGGGCGCCTTGACTAATTCTCATGTCAATGAGATTATTTTATTAAATATTGATTTTAAATAGTTTTTTTTTTCAGTAGATTAGTGAACCTGAGAAAACCTGGACATATGTAGGATAAATTAAAATTGATCATATGGAAAAGCTCACTCGCAGCCCAAATCTTTTGCACGAATTAGTCCAACGTGTTGGAAAATTCGCGATACCAAAAAGGAGTATGCACTAAGTCGACGTTCTAAGCGAATTTAAGGTAAACATTAGCTGGTACTGGCAGCTGACTGCTGTTTTTAGGGAATATAACGTGGCTCTATTCTTCATCCAGGTTTGACGTCATATCTACACTGCTGCGTCCACACCGCTCCAGATGGAGTCTGAGGACAAGCATTACGACGGTTCCAAGTTATGTTCTCATGTCCAAGCAGAGTTTTGATGATAACGCCCACTTTGCGGCAGTTTCTACATTACACTTATTTTTCTTTGTCATGAGACAAAATTAATGAAAAAAATGTTAAAAATTTAAACAAACCTTTAAATTAATTAATTAATAATAAAATTAATTTGGGAGGATTGAAGTGAAAAAGGTACTCATCACTAAGATTTTTTTCTTTAAAAAGAGGATTGAAATGTAAATCCAATTAAAATTAAATAATGAAAGAAATTTTCATTTCAAAGAAATACTGAAATTGAAGCATTGAAAACTCAAAGTGTCTTTTTTTAAATTAAAGCATTGATTTACTAATTGCAATAATAAAACATTATCTGTAGGGATTTCATTAAAAATGTAGGATATTTAATACTGTTAGCATCGTAATAATCACAGCCATTAGTACCTGTACGTTGTAATAAATTTAAAACTAGAGATACACCTTCAATTGTTCAATTTTCTAATCATAATTTTATAACATGATATTGCTCTATAGAGGTTGGGCATTAATATGCAGTTTATAGGTATATAGTGGTTAAAATTAACCAAACCTTATTCTTGAACCAGACAAAATGGCTTATATTGATTAAATAAGATCACAATTCTACCGCCATTTGTGTTTCTGCCCTTGCGATACAAATGGAAAGCACTAAATTTAAGCAAGAGAAGTTGGTCGTTATGGTGAGCAGTTTCAAGGAAATATACAAACAGTAACGGTAGACAGTCACTGTCAGCCATTACGGTGGGCATTACCAGCGAAAGTGTACTCAAGAAGGGGCACGACGAAATCCCGCCCGTCTTTTAAAACATAAAATTCAATTTGCCCAAATCTGCTTGTGTAAGTTTCGACAGTTTTTAAGACGCCTAAGACCACACAGAGCATATCTATTTTCTCTTAAACTATGTCTTCTTTAAGAACACGAGAGGAAAAAGTGCTCTCAGTTACATTGTATAATGTATCTCTAAAAAAGAAATGCTCCCCATTACATTGTAAAATGTGTCTATAAAAGAAATGTCCTAGATTTTATTCTAGAATATATTAATGGCAATCCTGCAACATGGGCATAATTTGACTTCTTCAACATTAATTTCTGATCGTGGACTTCATTGAATTCGAGATAAATATCTGACTATTTACAATGGTGTTTCCCCAAATTACGACATCTGCATGCCTCTTCTATAAGTTTTGTAACATTAAGTACTACACGAAAAAAAAAAAATGCATTTTTAGTAAAAAATGAAAATAATTAATGAACGAAAAATAAAATGTCTGAATAGCAACATCACATAGTTATGAAAAACACACATACACAATGGTAAAACGTAGCGATATTTTTTTGTTTCTACCTTTCATGTACGAGTATGCGTGTCACACTTAGGGAAACACTGATTTACAAGACCGGAATCATTATAAGATTAAGATCAACAAACAAATTTAATTTAGCAGCTAACGACAGCAAATATCATAAGTACTAAAATGAATATATTGTTTTAAAAAAATGTTTTCATACATACTCTTTAATAATAAAAAATAGTTATTTATATTACTGTTTGAGACATAGCTCTTAATGATAAAGTAAATAATCGATAAACATGTTTTTTTCGATAGCTGCAACTTACACAAAATCCAGAAAAAAAAACTAATGGTATTTTTCCATAATTAATTATTTATTTTAAATAAATGATATACATCTGCCACTATGAATTTTGAAAACTTGAAGGAGTCCGGTATGTTTGACACACAAAAATTTGAAAGGCGAATAAAATAAAATTTTACGAAATGCTCGCTCACCCTCCTCCCCCGCCAAAAAAACAACAAAAACTAAAGAAATAAATGATAAAAATTTCATGAAATATACATGGCATAAAATATTTCAACTTTTGGAGGTGGATTCATAAATAACCCAATATGGGGCATAAAAATCAAAGAACTCAATCTTTAACCCACCAAACCTATAGCTCGACCGCATTAAAATGGCTGTCCGAAGGCGAATTCATGCGGCACTCAGTTGAAATTAACTTTTTTTTTCTTTAATCTCGGATTTTATTTACAAGTATATGCGTATGCAAGATGGTATTATTTTCTTGTAAGTTATATACATATATATTTGTAAATATTTTGTAAATAAAGTCCGAGGGTAATGAAAGAAATACCTTAATTTCAATTTGGTCCCGCATGAGATAGTCCTCAGACTGTCACCTAATTATGGGTGAGCTATAAGAATGATCGGTAGATATCCACTATCCATGGAAAGGCGGGTAACTAATTGAATCAAGATTCAGCAAATCTTCAGAGTGAATTAAACATCAACTGAACAGCGTGCATTACAGCAATTACAGTCGTTTCAAAAAGAATTGTTGAACCATTAATTGAATTTTTGTTTGGAGAAACGTAAAACTGTCTGAGGTATAGTTTTTAATGACATAGTAATTTATCGATAACAATTTTTTTTTTCGATAGCTGCAACCTACACAAAATCCCTCCAGAAAAACTGATGGTATTTTCCCAACTTATGTTAAGTTGATTAATTATTTATTTTAAAATGCCATCTGATTTGATGATGAAGATAACGGAAATCATACCGCTTCATCTTGATTTACCAATATGATCAAGATTATTTTTATGGCAGTACGTTGTATTCCAACTGTCTCTGTGGAGAATAAAAAATTTCAGTACATATTTGCTTATAACGTCTCTGACCACTCATCATCAACATTACAGTTCGGCTTCCGGACCGCAGAGGGTGTTATCTGGATTAGTCCAATTTTTCTGGAACGGTATTCACTAATTCGTGAGGAGTTTGTCATCACGGCAGTATGACTGAATACATACACTTCTGTATTCTATCAACTTGGAGGCATCGAATCTACAGGTCTAGCCTATATAAAAATGTATTTGATTGATATATGAGAACAATTAAGCTGACATTTGAATGCCCCTAAAAATATATTCATTTGAAAATCTTAAATTTAAAATAATGATAAAAAAACAACCCAACCGCAATTCACGAGCGCCAGCCATCATCGTGAAGATAAAATAAAAAACACTCATGATTTACCACTGATTTACATTTATTTTACATAAAATTCGGTTTGAAATCCTAAGAGATAATGTTTTCAATATTTTAAAATGCATACATTGACTTTAATATTATTATCACTTGAAAAAAAAAATTAATATAAAGGCTTGAGTTTTCAAGTTTTTTTTGTTTGTTTTTTACGAATTTGTAGTAGATTGTGAACCAAAAATCTAACTAAATTAAAATCCTCTATAATATTTTATTGGATATTTGGATATGAAATAAATATTTGAGTTTTCGTCTCATCTTTAAAGCCCATATAAGTTCTAATTAATAATTTGAAGCGCATAGCTCACCCTAAATCAAACTTCATTCCTGCTTGAACTTCAAAGGAGTATGCAATGGCATGAATATATTTTACTTGGGTCAAACATCAAAAATGATTTTTTTTTTTTTTAATTATAATTTTTAAATAATTTTTGTTAAATTTAATACATTTTCAATGATATATTATTTTATATTTTTTTTCAAGTTGTATAGAAGGTTAATTTGTTTTTAGTTGTCGTATTAAAAATAAATTATTTTATATAAATATATTTATATTATATAAATTATTTTAGGTTTGAGTTTTCATCAGATCTTTAAAGCTCCTGTTTCGTTTTTGTAGTCGAGAAATCTCATGAAATCTAAGTTTAGTATGAAGTTGTTATATTTCAATTTAAAAACTTGGTCGATTTTTTTCTATTTGCAACGGTTTGAGTACTTTTACTCAGGATCAAATGAGAAACTATTTATTTATTTGTCTGGATTTTTTTTTTCAATTAAAATGTTTGGCTGAAGGCATATACCTACTCAGTGTGTGTATATATCATGAAAAGCATAAACTTTCGATGGATTTTAAGGATATGTTGCGAGAAGACCCCAAAATAACAACAAAACTTATAAAGATTTTAAAAACTATTAAAGTTTATAACAAAATGTAGGAAGAGATGCATCGAAGTAACTTCAGTGAAAATGACCCAAGTGGTCGACACACTGAAATGAATAAATAAATAAATTACAATATACAATTTATAATATTTTTCATCCAAGTTTGACGAATACTTATATAAAACTTTGAATATGTACTGATTTTTTTTTAGCACTGCATACTATTTAAACCGCGCTATTTTTAATTCAGTTATATTTTAAAAAACTAAACTGATATGTTAATGGTGTTATATATATTTTTATATACTACTAATTAAATAATCACGTTGTAACTCTGATCTATTTTCGATTATTTTTAAAACTGATGTAATTATTATTTTATTTTTTAATATTTGAATCGAAAACTTCACTTCACCTCCCCCCAAAGCCTCCTCACTAAGGCCGCTGTACTCACTACTATACACTAAAGTACTGATACTCACTGCCTGTTGGTACATATCCCTGACTGAGTTGGACGCTGACTGTGTGCCCTGTAGCAGGCGGTCTCGGCTTATATACTTCCACTCCCCTGTTCTGCCACTCGTTATTAACTATTGTTATGTAAACATTACAGCAGTTGGAAGGCTTGGCCCCTTCGCCGTTCTTCCAGGGCTATATATCGATTTTTTCGGTATATGAATTTCGCATATGTAAGAATCCGGACGATTGTATTATAAAACATTCCAAGGGGAGTTGGATAAAATGCTGAACAGCGAAAGAAACTTTGAGCTGCAACTAAGTACTTTGGAGAACACTTAGAAACTTGATTATCTCAGTATTTTTATTATGTATAGTAATCACTCAAATTAAAACCACTTTAATGAATAAATGGTTTGTTTAGAAAATAATAATAATAATATAAAGAAAAATAATTACAAACCTCTTTCTATATTATATCTTTTATGAATGGTATTATGAATTATTATTGTATTATAACTTCAAATAATATCAGTCGTTCAGTAAAAGAACGGCTAATCTACCATTTCACAAAAATTTGTTTTCTTACTTTGAAGGCTGATGTAATATACCACACACACACACACACACATATATATATATATATATATATATATATATATATATATATATATATATATATATTTAATAAGAGTAATTAATTATATTCAATTTAATACTTATATTTTGTTAAACTTAGATGAATATTTTAACTTATTATTATTATCATTCATGTAGTATATTTTTGAGGCATGGAGAATGTACATCTAGTTAACAGTCCTTACGTTCAATTACCATGTAAGGAAAAGATATATAAAAAAAAATTAATGAAAAAATAATAATAAAAAATAATATCATATTATTAACTTAAAATAATTATATATATGTGTATATATATATATATATATATATTATAATATAATAATATAAATATATAATTATATATAAATATTAATATTTATATATACCAAGAATACCCTATAGATATACCATATATAATATATATATATATATATATATATATATATATATATATATATATATATATGTATATAATATTATATATATATATATATATATATATATATATATATATATATATATATATATATATATATATATATATATATATATGTTATAATGATATGGCGTGTTTCAAATTAATTAATTATGAAAAATATATGTTTTAAAGCTCCTCTTGACGTACAGGATTTTTTTAAAACATTTTTTAGTATCAAAAAACAATTTTTTGTGTACATGTGTGATGTAGTAACAATTTATTTAGTTTTTCATTATACACATTAGAACAATTCCTCAATATAAAACAATCAGTTATTTTTTTTTATAATATATTTGCATGATAATCTTATTTTTTCTCCTTCTTGTGGTATTTCCTGCTTTCGATGCCAAGATAATTCTGTAGTCAAATAAAATAAACCAAT
The DNA here is from genome assembly GCA_948150685.1 of Rhaphigaster nebulosa. NCBI lineage: Eukaryota > Metazoa > Arthropoda > Insecta > Hemiptera > Pentatomidae > Rhaphigaster > Rhaphigaster nebulosa. The sequence goes on along the minus strand of OX411309.1, from coordinate 90,795,800 downwards.
AAATCACCAATTTTTTAAAAATTTATTTCAAAATTTGAACGACGTTTTCGCTAATTAGGAAACATTTAAAAAATATTTTCACCTTTACTACCGTAATAAGCTGAAAGGCCCTAACTCCAAATAATTTTTTTAAATACGTTTCTGTATTTTACCCTAATTGCACTAAAAAATATACCTTTTCATGGCATTTCTAAGCCCTAAATCCAATGATGGTTAGATTGTAATCATTAGTTTTAGGGCTATCTATATTTGGAGTTGGGCCTTTTAGTTCATCATGGGAATATAATTAAAAAACTCAACTTGGTATACCAGCCTGTGCTTGAACAAATCTTTCGGTATACTATTTATTTATTTTATTTTTATGAGGGCTCTTTTCAACAAGCAAAAAAGATATTGACAAATTTTCGTTTGCCAAGTCTACCCTTCCGTTTGCCATGTTTACTAAAACATAATAGTTTAGAAATCAATAGTCTAAATTTTAGATTTAAACAAATAAAAAAAATCAACCACACCAGTTTTTAACAATTATCAAAAGTAGATCAGGGCCAACATAAAATTTCAAGCAGTAAAATACTATAAATTGAACTATTGAGTTTAAAAAATGTTTTTATACCATTAACATCACACAGTTTATATTTTTTAAATATACAAACACATTAATTGAAGCTGTAGTTGCAAGAATGGTACATGCTTAAAAAATGAGTTTTGAGACACGAGCAGGCGGGTTTTCGACACTTTCTGAAAATTTCTATACTGCCCAACATCTCCTTCCGGCATTTTATTATGCCAGCAAATGTTAACCAGTTATTTCTTAATCAGTACAGAACATTTACAGCAAAGAGGGCAATGATATTCCAATTTGGTTAAATTAACATCATATCCACTTATATACCCTCTTTATGGAGAATGCCATTTCCTTGCATGGAACATTTATTCCTTTATTAAAACATGGCAAAATTATTTTTTTTAAATAATAATACCTATGCCTTTGTTAGAAAAGAAAACACACACACACACATACATAGATATGTATACAAATACACATATACATAATACATAAATATACCTGAAATAAGGAAACATGTTCAAGAAATAAATATAAGTTTGAATTGAATAACATATATTAGCACTTAGAGATCTCAAAAAAATATTATTAATATTAATAAGTAAACAACACTTGAATTGCAGCAAAATATTTAAATAAAGACAACGGCTTATAACGTCGTAATATAAATTTTTATTAAATAACAAAAGACTTCTTTTTTTTTAATCTTATTTTTACTTTCACACCTGTATAATACAACATAAATAACTAAAGACTAGTTGAGAAAATAGTACAAGTGGCCAGATTTATTTGGCAAAATTGCTAATACATATACGCATACATGTTCAAGAATAAAAATTGATAAAACTCGAAGGATCTTCTTCCTCTATTTCTCATTTACCAGCTCATCCTCTTACCTTTATGCTATCTTTAGAACTGCTAAATACTGTGTAAGAGGGCTAGATGATAGTCTCATCTCGCTGGTTGCTTGTGATTCTTTGGTTGTCTCTTCGGCACGTTTGATCGTCCTGTCTCAACCTTCTCCTAGTTCCGTCCAGGTATCTTACGGGATACGCATTATACTTCTGATACGGAATATCACACACCTCGATAATGGATAACAGCATTTATAATACCTCGACAGGCATATAAAGACACAAACACAATGGTACTTCTTTCATTTACATCTTGATTGGAATAAGATTGCTTTATCATATAAAAATATGATATTTTTGATATCATAAAAGCGTTCTCCCTAAAAAGGGTACATGGACTTACTATCATTATTGCACTTATAACCGAAACTTATGTAGGTTCATTTAAAACACATTGATGTAAATTTAAAAAAAAGGAAAAGTAAATTAATTATTTTCAGACATTAATTTTTATCAAAAACTAATTTAAGAAAAAAAAAATTATGATTCTGATTTTATTTCATTATTTAAATTTATTTGAGGGATTCGCTTAAAATTTAGTTACGCGTTATATAGTTAATCACGCAAAAAATAGGTGAAAAATAGATTCTTTTTTTTTTTTTAAATATTAAATTAAGATAAAGCCATCATCTACTTAATTAAACAAACAAAATTACAAACTGACTTTTAGATTCTTAAGCCCCATGAAACGAACTAAAGTCTGTATCTCCTTGTTAGAATCTTGTTTATTTTTAAATGACTATTATAAAATTTTATTAGCTATGATTTAGCTATGATTTTATTAGCTATGATTTGATGTCTTATTGATTTTTGGTAAACAACCATTTTGAAATGCTAAGAAAAATAATCATTAATTTTTTAAGATTTTTTATATTATTATAGAAGCTCAATGTTGGATCAACGAGAAGCATAACGCCTATTTTAAATCATAGATTAAAATATCTGATGTGTACAACACATGACTTCCTTGTACCTCTATTATACTATAAATCGGTGGCTCAAAAAGTGATCCTCAATTTGGTTACTGGTTTCCGAAGATTGCAGTATCTCAAAAACGACACACGGCGTCGCGACATCCATCTAGTGACACACACAAATGGGGAGGAAAACCAGTATTTTACACTCAATTTTAACACTTAAAACAAGTAATAAAAATGTTTGATTGGATTGGAAACCAAATTGCGTTTGTAACCTTTATTACCGAAACATATGATTTATGTATTTAATTTAAATATAATTTTTGATGTAAGCTTATTATGACCTTCAAGTAAAGTACCCTTTTCGGCTAACCAATTTTAATAAAAATATATTAAATACATTCATATCGATATAAAAGTTCTATTTACCAAATTTGAGATGTTTTACAATATATTTTAATAAAATTTTTTATGAAAGTCTAATAGGACCTTCAAGTAAAGTACCGCTTCCGATTTTCCAATTTAGACCAAAATCTAGTAAGTCATTTAAATTACTATATAAGTTTTAAATACTAAATTTGAGAAGTTTTTTATAGTGTTTTAATATAATTTTTGAAGGAAATCAATTATGATCTTCAAGTAAAGTACCACTTTCGGTGATCAAGCAGTCACCAAAAAAGGAGGTTCACAACTAGATTTTAGAACAATCCTAAATACAAAATTTCAACTTTCTACGGCTAACCATTTTTGAGTTATGCGAAATACGAACGTACGTACGTACAGACGCCACGACGAAACTAGTCAAAATGGATTCAGGGATGGTCAAAATGGATATTTCCGTTGAAATCAGAAAACCGAAAATTTTCGCGATTACAATACTTTCTTTACTTCATACAAGGAAATAAAAAGGACCAGCATAAACCCCCAAAACTATTTTATTAATAAAATTCTAACCAATTTGATTGAATTATATTATAAAAAACACAATTTGACGTTTCGGTCTTTTGATTTTTGGCCATTTTTCAAACTATGTATGAAATATAAAGTAAGGGAAATATTGCGATCGTGTAAATTTTCGAATTCGAGGTTTTAATGAAAATAAACCTTATGGTCTCGTGACTCCAAACAACCAACCAAGGTACCTATCGCAAAATGGTATGTGGGTCAGTATGTGTGTCTGTGTATATGTGAACAGCCTAGCTCAAAAAAGAAAAGTTTAACATAACATGCCTATTGCGTTGATATTTATAATAGATATTACAGCAATTTTTTCGTCAAAATCGACTAACCGGAAGTTCCACTTTATAAAATCGATTTTATAATTTTTTACAATTTTCTCGAAAACGGCTCTGACGGTTTTGATGAAACTTGCTTAAATTATTCTCCTTAAAGTCCTTTGTATATATGTAGTACATCACCAAAGAAATGGAGGGAAAAAATTATGATGAAAAGAATACTATATTTGCGCATAATTCAAAAGGTATGCATTTTATGGTAAATAAGGTATACACAAATATGAAATGTAATTAAGTGATCAAAAATTAAAAAGAAATAATCGAAATCGGACCAGTATTAGCAAAGATACAGCTTATCGGACTTACCGGAAGTACCAATTACATCATCGATTTTACACTTTTCTCATAAAAGTCTTAAACAATTTTGATGAAACTTGAATATCTTCTCCTTTAACCCCTTTAACTTTTCATATATTTAGTGCATCACAAAAATGTATGAAAAAAGTTATAGCTAAAAGAAAATTTTATTTGTGCATAACTCAAAAAGTGTGCATTTTACGGCGAATAATGTATTATGATCATATGAAAGGGAATTAAATTTTCTAAAAAACTAAAAAGGAATTATCGAAATCAGGTTGGTATTAGCAAAGATACAGCGTATCTTATGATTACAAGACCCTAGATAGAAAGGAGACTGATGCGACCGAACCTCCTCCCCCCAAGCCGCCAACCTATTATCAACGATACGCTCTGTAATAATAAAAATAATGTAAGAATATATAAGTATAAATTCACTTAATGTTTTCTACTTCTATGTCATTGAATATTTTTATGAAAACTAAACCGAAATTTTTAAAATATATTTTCAGCATGATAAACCTAAGATATATAAAACACGGAATTGTTATTCTAAAACTGTTAACAAAATTATTTTATTTCAAGTAGTGTTTATGTGAACTCTTTAAAATTATGTTAAAATGACTATTGTCATAGGCTGGTAAGGGACAGTTGTATCCATGCACGCACCGCACCAGATTTTTTAATCTACGATTGATTATTTATAATAAATATTTAAATATCCCATTTTTATTTTTTATTTGTAATGAAAAACCTAATATAAGGTTTAAATCATAATTATATTGCTTTGTAATTGAGTTTGAATGTGTGATACATTCTTTGTTTGAGTTCAGATATTTGTTTGAGGATTTCATAATAAATTATGTCTACATGTTATAAGATAAAAACAAGAAAAAAATAGCGTTGTTTAAAAAAAAAAAAGTAGTAATAATTAAAAACATCTATGTTATTTAATTTTTTATTAAACTATAAACTACTATGGATGATCACGAAGGTTTCGCATGGTCTTCAAGATTTAGTCGAACGCTACAACATCGTTTTTTAAACTATTATCATATATTTTAACAGTATGGTTTTAATTTCTGACTATATGAATATATCTTATTTCATCATAATTGAACCGATAATCTTTGAGTCCTCGATCGTTTGGGAAAAAAACACAAAAGTAGGGAACGTGTAAAAATAGATGAAAGTGTGTCTTCGTTGATGTCGTAAAAATAACACGTATAGTAAAGATTTACAGTTTAATACAAGCCGGCATTTCAGCCCACTTATGTGAATCAATTCCATACGCTAAGCATGACGCAAAAAGGGAGTAATCCTAATAATTGAGAGCAGGTTCGAGAGGAATCATTTATTAAATGATTCATAATACAAATTTAAAGCAGAAATACCTTTTTACAGATGTGTGCACTTTTGATAACTTGTAATGATAAAAAGTAGCAAATTAAAAACTAAATACCATTGAAAAGGCGCTAATGTCCATTTGGAAACAGAACAGATTCCCATATTGCAAGTGTGATATCGCTTCTTTAAAGCGTGACATGGAGCGAAATGACAGAATGGCCATTGGCAAGATATTGGTACACGGGGGGCCTTTGTAGTCTACCGCTCCAATAAAGTATAGCCGTTTTGCTTTGCCTTCAAAGAAACAGTCAAGTCATAGATTGGAAAATAAAAATCATGGTAAAGCATTATATGCGAAGTATCTTATAAGAATTAATAATAAAATATCAAGCAACGTTTTGTTTTGTTAGTTCATTTAGAATACTTTTTAGGATTGCTTTTTTTCAAATGACAAATATGTGATTAGATGTTATTAGTTTGATTCATAGGCTGGACTAGTACCAGAATATGTAAATTGAGATATTAACAAAATACCACCATGAATAAATAAACACTGTCTATATATTTCATATATAATAACTTTCATGAAAAAGGCTTAAGCATCAAAAATTCGAAATTTAGATTTCAATTTATTTTGGAAGGTAAACACCACCTCTACCGATTCCCGCTCATGATATATCGAAAAAAAATCGAAATGCTCTAAAAATCGATTAATGATGACATAAGCACCAAATACTGACGACTCCCACCCGTCACTCTGGCCTCACCCAGTACCAGAAGCCTTAGAAATAGATTGTAATTATAATAGTTTTGCCACCTTAATAAACTCCTGCTGTAAACAATGAAGAATAAAATTTTAAAAAATTGTTAATTGGAGAATAAACGTTGTTTTGTCTTTCCTGCAAACTTTGCTAAATGGCGCTTACGCCTTTTAAAAAAAAAAACGCCGATATATGGATCATTCTCTGAAAATTTTTATTTTTGTGTCTTTTACCAATTTCTAGGTAAGTAGTGGCGATACAAAGAGGTTTTCTTATTTTTTTTTTTTATCTCTCTTAGAGAAATAGAGTCTCTGAACTAAAAGAGCAATCTGTTATTATGAAGCACCAAACTATCCGTTGCCAGAGTCTCATTACTCTGGGTATCACTATCGGAACCCATGTGACTTTGAATTTGTGCAGTAGATCGTATGATCGATTTTAACTGATCGTTAGATGGCTCAAAGTTTTTAAATGTCTTATAAAATAATTGAGAAGGAAAGAAGACAACATATACACGCGACTTTTTTTTTTTTTTTACAGAGTTAACTGTGGTAAAGGATAGGTAATGCATATAAAATGTTGGTGGCAAAGAAGGAGGGAAATGTGGGGCAAGTGCGCACTAAATTTTACAAAGTTCGACTTTAAAGGCCAATACAAATTTTATTTTTGAAGCTAGATTTTTCCTCCTTTTTTTTTAAATACTCCTTAAACGATTATGTTTAAATATTACATTCATCCTAACATTTCAAATTTGGCGATTTTAATGGGATTGATAATTTAATTGAATAGTACTGAGTACTTAAGGGGTAAGTGCGTACAACATATTTATCTGGAAGACTCATTATTCAAGCAAGAGCGGTTTTGGGGCATGTGCAAAATAGTTCTAAAAGTTGTGTATGTTTAAGTGACCGGCAGACATCAGCAAGAAAAACAATCTGGTGCGGTGCGCACATCACACAACTTCCCTTTACCGTTCTATAATAATTATCTTTTTAATATAATCTTAAAGACTTCACATCTTTGCTAACACTGGTCCGATTTTTTATGTTTTTTTTTGTTGTTTTTTAGATAATTTAATTACCTTTCGTACAATTCTATACATAATTTACAACAAAATGCATGCTTTTTAAGTAAAGCGTAAATAAAATATTCTTTTCATCATTACTTTTTCTCCAGCAATTTTTCGTTGATATACTAAACACATGAAAAGTTAAAGAAAGGCCTTTAAGGAGATGACATTAGGCAAGTTTCATCAAAATCGTTAGAGTCGTTCACGAGAAAATTATAAAAAAGTGTAAAATCGATTTTATTGAGTGGCACTTCCGGTTTGTCAATTTTGACGAAAAAGTTGCTGTAACATCACATGCATGTGCTCACCTTAAACACGCAATTTCAGTATCGTACTTCTTTTCGGTTTTGAGCTAGACTGTTCACATACACACAGACCATTTTTCGAGACTTGGTTATTTGACCTTAAAACGTGTATTTCCGTTGAAAACTCGAATTCGAAAATTTTCACGATCGCAATACTTCCCCCTAAAGTAAAAAAATCTTCAGTAAAATCAAGTCCAAAAATTTCTATTTTTTGATTCTTTTCAAAATTCTAAGGGTATTAAAGGAAGTTAAAAACGAATCTAGCTTGTTTTTTCCTAAAATATTTTATTTCGCCTACTTTATTAATAGAGACGTCTTTCTTTTTCTTTTTTTTTTTTTTTTTTTTTTACATTTATACTCACCTAATACATTTAATTACTTATTTTATACAAAAAAACAACAAATCAACTGGTGTATGAGAACATTGAAATCCATTCAGAGCAAAGGCAGAAAATAATATGAAAAAAATTGTTTGAATTATCTAAAATATTTTTTCTCGACTCCTAGGGCGCATTAGGAAGAATCATCGGACATTTTTCTAGTATTTTTCGACCTACTGTCAATAAAAGTTTCATAGAGATCGGTGATGCCACATTTGTAGCTTCCTCTTGTAATTTTTAGCGTGAAAACTAATATTTTATGTTAATCACATCCTTAAGTTTGTTGCGCTGTGAAACTCCTTAAACAAATCCTCAAGTTGTTACCCGGGTAAATAAAGTGTCAGCAGTGAGTTCTTAAAAAAACGAACTAGATAGAGTAATCATAATAAAAATCAAAAACAGATGAAAAAAAGAAGAAGGAACAAATTCAATATCTCCCACCTTTCACAAAAACGTTAAAATTTCACATTATTCATGTTTTCATAGCAATTATTAATAAATATAACAAGCGCTTCCTTACTTTGATTTTATACAGTGTTTATAATCACAGATTTTTTCAACTGCTTACGATCCCCAGTTATACGCTTTAAAACATACATACTCTCAAATGGAAAAAAAAAAGGGAATGCCATGAAGTGTGCAGCTGTTGAAATGGCAACTCTATTCCACTTACACGGGTACAGTATTGAATGGCATTTCTAATTTTTAATAGAGTATGTGTCCTTCTATGCATGTTCCTTGAAATGTTGCGTGACACTTTCGCATTAGAATAGAAAATATCTGGGGTGTCCACTGGCACGACTTTCTTTACCCCTCTGGGCGCAAAGTCCATTACAATAATTGTTTGCTGTTTCCTATATATGTATTTCTATGTATTTGCTAGCATTGGTCCGATTTAAGATTTTCTTTATTTCGTTTTGTTGCTATATTCCATTGAAAAACACGTTTTTCGGCAATTGCGCACATGCATGGACGCACTATGCATCCAGTACAGAGAGAGAATGGACTAAATACAAATATTACCTTTCAATGAGCGTTTGTTTTTTTTTATTTAACAAGGTAAAAAAAAATGTCACATTTGCTTCTGAAATTAATGAAATTCATCATTTCAATAACATACATTTATCTAAATTCAAAATTTAAATACATTTTTTTTTTTTACGAAAGCGAAAGCGGTAACAAATTACTTAGAGTAATCAAAGTCAATTAAATGAATTTATAACATTTAATATCCTATTTTTTAAATCATTATTTACTTAATTAAAAAAAATTAAACCTAATATTATCCATAATAAAAATCGATCCGTACTAAGAAACAATCTAAAATACTTCTGTAAAACAAATACAGAAAAACTTAACATTAATTACTACACTCAAGTAAATAAAAAAATAAATTCTTAAAATTACCCGCAATTAATATAAATAAATAAAAAAATTCAAGCATTCTTCAATTTTTTTTTGTTGGCCGTCTAGCAGTTTTCTTGGAGGGTACAGACGATTCGACTCGTTAGTTTTCAGCTATGTAGTCCGGCAAAACGAAAGGCATATCAAGCCAATTTTTATGTTTAATGATGAATTTGGACATACTCCTATATTGGACAGGTCTCCCATATTTTTCTCACCTCTATACACCAAAAAAAAAGGTCACAAAACTTTTCAGCGATGGTTCGAACTTCATCAGAACATCCACTTAATTTAAAATAGATCGCTTTTAATTGTAGAATCTCTTCCCTTCAGTTGTTTGATGGAGTGATTAGCCAAACTTTTAAAATATCTCCATTGGATTTAGCGTGTTCTTAAAAAATTGCTGTTGCATATCATAACACAACAAGCAATTTTACACATAGATTCCAACAATGGTTTAACCGTTTTAAAGACAAATCATTTTTAATGTGAAGAAAATTAAAAGTTTTGGGGGGTATATTTAAAGTAAAATGTTACCTGTTAAAATGTTTTTTTTTGGACTGAACAATCATGGTGCTATATGGTCATCAAATCATGGTCAATGTAGTATCAATTAGTGATACTCTCAATATATAATTGTCTAACAACACTGATTAAAGGTTTCATTGTCAATTAAAAAATAAGAAGCTGAAAAACTCTATTCAAATGAAATTGATTATGATGCAACTATTTGTAAATTCTGTACTTGCAATTATACTGAAATTGATCATTTTGTTGTTTATATTAAAAATTTTTAAATGATGTTTCTTTTCCTAAGTTCTATTAAAGATCCAATTAATAGAGCAACAAAAGCATTGAAGATTAATTGTAAAAAAAAAAAAAATTAAATATCCCTGTTTGTATTTTTCGGATTTCAATTTCTCTTTAATACATCTGAATTTTTAAATTTCTATCAAAAACTTTGTAAAAATTAAAGTTTGGCATAAAATTTAATTATTTCAAATTCGAAAAACATCGTCGCTCTTCATACAGGCATTTTCTACGGTTAGATTTACATTTTTTACTTACGATAAATAGAGAAACTATATTTATTTTTTTTCAATTTTATTATATAATAACATATTTTTCTCCTCCTAAGTTTGAAATAGATTTACATTAAGCTTTGAATAAGTAATAAGTAATTATAAGTATAAGTAATTACTTCTAGCTCTACTTAAAAATATTAACAATTAAAGATCTATTGATGTTCACTATATTCGAATGCTGAAATAAAAAAAAAAAACATGCTTTTTTGTTGGGTTTTTTACGAAACAACATTTCAATGGGTGTAAACATTACTTTGAAAAGTCTTATATCATATTTTATTTGACAAATTGTTGCAAAGCAGTAGAAGATATGATTAAATGATGAAGGATGCCAACACATTATATTCACAATCAGACTTTTATCTCCTTATATCTCTGCAATACCCTCAAGCATCAGGCTGATAAAACTGAATATGTTACCTGTAATTTTACGTGCCTATGCAGACATTTCTGAACAGTATCTTCGAAAAAATCAAACGTGTTTTAGTGTGTTTTAAAAGTATCCCCGATCATATATTCTGAACGTTTTTGAAAAATTTTGGAAATGTGCATTTAAAAAAAAATAACCAGTCGTATCCTATCCGTTTCCTAGATTGATTTCTGTCAAAAAAAGTTATACAGACTTATTAACAAATATCTATAAGCCGTAAATGTTGCGTGTACCCATCAGATACATGAATTAGTGCTTGCATGCGTCATTTGCATTTGTATGCAACCTAGTAATAGCAATATACTTCAGAAATGTGACTGACTCGAGGAACTAATCATAATATATATAAACCAAAATAAAAAGTAAAAAAATGATTAGTGGTTATAAACTGCCTTAAAAACACAGAAATAAAACAATAATAATAATAATAAATAATAAATAAAAAAAAAATACAAATACAAAATTTTTATAATGATTATTCGGTTTTTGGACACTTCTGTGGATGTTCATAAAAACATCAGGCATTGATGACCTAGCGGTTTTACGCCTTAAAACTCAAACAAACAAACAATCATAAAAACATAATATCAAGCAGAAGTTGGCCAGGGGTACAGCCAAGAGAAAAAATACATAGATGTATAAAACTTCTTTTGATGTGTGCCGATGTTTCGTCCAAAGTCCAGATATTCAGGAAGTTGTTTTAAATTTACTGAAAAAAAATTGAACTTTTTGAAAATTTTGAGGAAAACTATGATAATTTAGCATTAAGAGGATTGGACGTGATAATGTGGTTAAGGAATATATTGATAAATTTAGAAAAAAGGGGACGATATTAAAGAAGGGCAATTATGAACTAGGCTTTCATTGAGGTAACAAACGCTATTGAAGTGGGATTTGTGATTTGGGAAAGTGGATTTGTAGAATGAGAACAATTAACAAAGTCGATGCGTGCAAGTCTTAAAAAATACTTCATTAAACAGAGTATAAATTTACATAATATAAAATAGTGTTAACTACAGATAGACTATACTAAAGATATTATTCCTAGATTTAAAACAAGACTTAAAGCTAACATAGTGAGAGTGTACTGTCTCACATTCTCATTTGCTCTATCTTACATTCTAATACTGATTCTTCTGTTCATTTCAGATAGGCTTTTATACATACAATAGGAGAAGGGATGATTAAGGAAATAACACTTGTTTAACGCTGACACTTAGGAAGTAAAACAATAGCTTCCCCTTCTTATAAACCCTATTTAATAACTAATACTTCCTGGGTCAATGCCATGTGTTACCTGAACGATAAATTAAATTGGGTAACAATGGAAACAGTTAGAGGCGGAGGACAAAAATCTGCTGACAAAAATCTGCTTTTCCTTATCAACCTAAAATACTAACCCATTTTTTAAAATAATTTTTAAAATTATTTTAAAAACTTAAAATATTCTTAGCTTCAAGTACTTCTTCACGTATTCTCTCGCAAAAGTACAATAATATATTTTTTGAAACAATTGGAGTATGACAATTCTGTGCACCATATATTTTGGTCAAATTTAGATCTATATTTGGTAACATGTAGATCTCAGATAAATATAGAAAAAGAGCTTAGAGTGGCAATTTCTAATATTAAACGTTTATTTAGAAAACTTTGCTCTTCAAGACATGCCCAAGGGAGTCACTAATAAGTATTTATCTTGTTTTTAATTTAATTTTGATAAGTTAATATTAAATACATTGTGCAATACCTTTTTTCAAGTGTATTATATTAGTGTAAAGTGCATTTTATTTTTTATTATGTCAGAATGTTTTCTGTAACATAAATAATTTTTTTATTTTTTGTCAATATATTTTTTCTCATTTTTTCGCCCTCTAGGGTGAGAATATTTTATCTTCTACGCCTATTTTTTATGTTTTAAATAATTCCAATGAAGAAAGAACAGTTTCAATAGAGAGGTTAGCTCTTTCACCATGCTGGACTATAAAAAAGTTGCTTAAACTAAAATAAAATTATGAATTAGAAAAACCTTAGTATGCATCTAAGATACAGTGAAAGTATATTGTTCTTGTACATTAATATAAAAAACTTTTAAAATACGGATTAAGAAAAAAAAATGAAGAAAAATAAAATTTTCCTGTTTTAGCTTTATCAGGTATTTTTTGATGAAAGACCACGTCTTGTTATATATATATATATATATATATATATTTTATAGTTAATTTTTTGGTTCTTAAGTACTTACCTGTTTGCAATAACGTAATTATTAAGTTAGGGATAATAAAAATAAAAACTGTGGTTAGTAAATAAAGTATAGTTAAAATTTATGATATTGATTGCATATATATATATATATATATATATATATATATATATATATATACAAAAATATTGATATAAATAACACAATTTTGTTTATTTTTTTACTATTGACTGCGTTAAAAAATGTAAATATTAATTAAAAGAAAATAAACATATTTAGTGGATTTATGATTTCTATTATGTTTAAAATGTTCACTATTATTTTATTTTATTTTTGGAGGAAGGGAAGGGTAAAAATCCAATTATTTAATATTCTAGCTATTGTAAAGGCACTGTTTTTATCTCATTAATTCTCAATAGTTATATTAATCTGTACATTGAAATATTTGTAGACTGTAAATATTATAAAATACGTGCTTACGTGCTTACGTGCTTACGTGCTTACGTATTTTTTACGTGCTAGGTAAAAAATGTAACCATAGAATGGAGTGATCGTCAGTGGGACGCTTGAAATATCTACTTGAAGCACTTCAGTCGCTCGAACCCACCGTTCCATTGTTCCATTTGGAGTGTTCGTCAGTGGCCTCTTTAAATGTGTTTTCATAGAGCGATCCAGAATAATTGAAATATATGCCCGTTTTCTTCTACGAGAGTGTTGTGGTAATGTGTCGCAGTGAGTTCAAAACGTTATTATTGTGTGCATGCATCTTTTTAGCAATTTTAATTCACTTTTTTTTATATCTAAATATTTAACTATATATTGTCCAAATTTCATTAATAGTTATTCCAGAACCGAACGGCCATTAATGGAGTTTGAGTGGTTATTGATATTCCTATATTAAGAAACAGATGGGTCAGGCTGGACAGCTACTATTGATCTTACTTCAGATAGTCATTCTGTTTCCATAACTTTTCTCTTGGAAAGGTAGACTAGCTATCTTAACGAATTCTATTTATTAATTTTATTCATTTAAATAATTACGTGATTATTCGATACTATTTACGAATATGTATTTACAATTCAACAATCAAATTACATTAAACAAGTAATTAATAGAAAACTATTTCATTTGTAGGATTTAAGAAAAGATTTGACTTAAATTCTTATTAGCTCTTTTTCGATTCAATTGACATAACAAATAGTTTCTAAATGAGAATCTATATAAAAGTCAGCTTCTAAAGATTAACGACAAAATTCATTATTTTTTATGAAAGATTTGCGTAGTGTGTACGTTTTTTATTTTTATTTTTATTTTTTTTTAATTTTCTGCGGCTCAAACTTTTTTATTAAAAGGAACAGATCAAAACGAATTCCCAAATAAAATAGAGTTCGATTGATTCATATAACATTTTAAACCATTAGTCATTAAATTGATTCTTTTTTTTTCTCTTCAACTCCTTGTCATAATAATATAATGTAATTATTATTTGGTCTGTATTACGCTTTAAAAAAATTATAATAATCAATTAAATAACTAATGATTTAAAATGTTATATGAATCAATCAAACACTATTTTATTTGGGAATTCATTCTTTTTGATCTGTTCGAATTTTGTAAAATTTTAGAAGTAATTTTTTAGCTTATTGTCTGTATTAACATGAAGATATGTTTGAGGACTTAAATAAAATCAAGCAAGTTCAGTTTTCTTAATAGGTTGTCCTTTGAAAAATACAATGTAGCCAGACCATTATAGCATAGCGTCAAAGATCAAAAAATGGTCCGTCATGTTTGTCTGTTAATTTTTATCTAAAGTACAGACTAAACAAATCTTTCATAAAAAATAATGAGTTTTTCAGTATTCTTCAGAAGCTGAGTTTTTTTTATAGATTTTCAATAATAAATTAAATGACTAATGATTTAAAATATTATATGAAATAATCAAACACTTTTGTTTATGAATTAATTTCTTTTGATCTGTTAAGATTTTTTTTAAATATTGCTTGGCGTCTAATGTCGAATATCTAATGGTTAATCGATCCGTCAAGGTAGGTTTCTTTCAATTTTCATCAAGTACGATATGAATTTTTTTTCCGTTGCAGAATTTGGAACAATATTTTCAAAACACACAATTCCAGAAAATTCAAACCAATCTGGTCATTGGAAAGTTCGCCATTTTTTTTTTAAAGTAGCTTTTTGAGAATATCATACTTCATTTGACATCTTGAAAATATTTTATTGTTGAAATGATTTCAGATAGGATTTGGTTTGATGTTTGACTTTGTTATATTAATTATATTCTATTTATGTGTGCGAATTTGTGCGAAATTAACACAAAATTATAAAATATTATATTTTTCTATTTTATAATCTGTACACGTTGCCTGTTTTATTCTTGCATGTTTTATTCTTTTTTTAAATAATAATATATGTAATTTATTTTTTTACAGCTAAAAATATTACCTGATAAAAGTCACGCATTTTTTTTCTCTAAGTTTAAACGCAGGGTTAGTTCGGAACTGATGGAAAACATGTTTGTTCCTTAACACGTAGAGCCACGGTTTAACTGCAGGACTTACCACACAGCTCTGAGCCTACCACATATCATAATTCGGAGGCCTTGGTTACGATAACCGTAGCTGGGGTTCGCAACGTCACGCAATACGAATTATTAACAGTGCGTGGGGTGCGATATGATGTTGTATGATAGGCAGAAGATGCATGTACACTAGATAATCATGGTTTCTTGCTCAAAGTTTATCTTTGATTTTTGTATTTTATGAGACATCTTTAGGTTTATTATATATTATATATATCTATATCTGTCTCTCTCTCTCTCTCTCTCTCTCTCTCTCTCTCTATACATATATATATATATATATATATATATATATATATATATATATATATATATATATTTATGCACACACAGAAATTAATAATAATTAATAGGTACTTTTTTAGAAGATTTGAAGAGCATTTTAGGTTCAGAAATGCCACCAATACAATTACTTCATCTCCTTAAATTTTTCCAAAATATCAAAGGGATTAAAAATAAAAATTTATAATAACTGCACATCTTGAATTATAGATTTCTGACAGAATTTTAGCTGACTGTTATTATTCGACAACTATTTTTTTAGCTGCTAAACTTGACAAATAATTTAGCAGCCTAAGCTATTCGTTGGCTTATATTTAGAGAATCTTCAATGAATGAATCACGTAAAATTATTATAAAGTTTTGTTAGTTTTGCAATTTTATTTACGAAAACATTTTTTTTTTTTTTTTAAATTTCTAATAGAAATTAATTAGTATGAAAAAGTTAGTATCATCCTTAACTATCCCTAAATTGAATTTTATGGATTGGAATTGAATATTTTTTATTGAAATTAAAAATCCGCGAGTAATAAAAAAAAATTGTTAATCAATAAACATTAAATATTTATTTGGATTTTTTTTTTTACAAAGGTTCTTTATTGAAAATATTTTTTTAAAATGTATAAAAAAGTAAAAGTTAAAATAATTGATGTGGACAACACATGACTTCCTTGTACGCCTATTAAACTATAAATCGGTGGCTCAAAAGGTGATTCTGAATTTGATTAATAGTTTCCGAAGATTGCAGTATCTCAAAAACAACACTCGGCGTCACGACATATATCTATTGACACACAAATGGAGGGGAAAATATTTTACACTCAAATTTAATACTTAAAACAAGTAATAAAAATGTTTGGTTGGATTGGAAACCAAATTGGGTTTGTAACCTTTATTACCGAAACATATGATTTATGTATTTAATTTAAATATAATTTTTGATGTAAGCTTATTATGACCTTCAAGTAAAGTAACCTTTTTCGGCTCACCAATTTTAACCAAAATATAGTAAATACATTCGATGTAAAAGTCTTATTTACCAAATCTGAGAAGTTTTTCATTGTATTTTAATATAGTTTTTGATGGAAATCAATTATGACCTTCAAGTAAAGTACCACTTCCGGTGATTAAGCAGTGACCAAGAAGGGAGGTTCACAACTAGATTTTACAACAAATCTAAATACAAAATTTCAATTTTCTACGGCTAACTGTTTTTGAGTTATGCGAGGTACGAACGTACATACGTACAGACGTCACGACGAAACAAATCAAAATGAATTCGGGGATGATCAAAATGGGTATTTCCGTTGAAATCTGAAAACCGAAAGTTTTCGCGGTTACAATACTTCCTTTACTTCGTACAAGGAAGTAAAAAATAATAAAGCAAAAAAATAAATAATAAATGTATGGTCAAAATTTATGGTAAATAATCCCTTCTTATCCACTCATGGTAATATTTCAAATCATTTATAAATTGAACTTAGCTGTTTTACGTAATGTATAGTAGTGTAGTATATGATGCATAGTATGTAAACGTATCAAAACTTTGTCTTCATTCCCACTATATAGCCAATTACCATGATGCGTTTCAAATTCCTAATATTTCACTTAATTTTAAGGCTAAGAGAACAAATAAGTTGCAAAATCTTTATCTAATATAAGAAAGGTCATGTTTCACCCACCGCAATATTTTTCTAGTATTCAAGACTAGTATCTTTGTACACAAAACTTCATTATTCTATTCAAAATTGAATATTAGCACTTGGTCCTGTTGAATGAAAACCTGCATCCAAACACTGCCTAGATTGTCAATAATATGTCCTTGAGCCTTTGTCGAATGATTATTACTTTTATACATTCTTTGACAATGCATTGCTTCACTGGTCTGCTACAGGTTTGTACTTTTTATTCAAACATGCCCTTAAAAAAACTAATATCACGATTTATTTAATTATTTTTGAATTTTATCTACTATCCAAATCTATTGTTAAATTAAATGGCCTATGGACCTGAAGATTGACCTGTGACCTCTAAGACTAGAATATCAAGACTAGTCACGTGATCCCAAGATTTATGGGTTTTGACCCCAAATGTATTAAGAACAGGCTCTGACCTAATATTGAACTCCATTTTAATTTATACTTGAAATATCTTTTAGGTATTGTCCTGAAGGACAATGGAGTAAATATTTGATCAACAATGTCAAGAAAAAACAGGGTGAACAAGCCTCGCGTGGAAATTCCTAAACAAATTTTCCCCGCAATTCTACTTGATTGACAAGTATTAAGGTTCTCTGAGCCTACACACACACACACACAAACACACACACACACATACAGACATATATATATATATATATATATATATATATATATATATATATATATATATATATATATATATAAAACATGGAAATTATGGAAACTTTATTATTAATGAAACTCTAGAATTATGTAGGAGTTATCTAAGACTAATGTGGAAGCGTTTCAAGAAACATCAATGATTAGTTAGGGGCAGATCCATCTTATACTGTCAATAATATTGTGTCAATATCGAATTCTGCCAATATATTGGCCATCTGAGGGGTATATTGCAGCAATAATGTTTCTCAACGTTAAATTGCTTTAATAATATTGACAGTGTAAGGCGTGATTTTTTTATGTAGAAGTCTGTTACTTCTATTTCTCTTTATTAATTCGTCAATTAAATAAAATTATTATATTCCTACAACCTTTGTACCGTTTATGTTCTTTAGTCTCTAAGAAAGACTCCTTAAGAGTATATCGGGATAGCCATTCTACCAGATGACCCTCGACAAAGGAGAAGACTGGGATCAGTACCCTCTCTTTGTTCTATCTTCGAGTGTTTATTATTGGCCACGGATGTTCCTCTTGCCATTGTCCTCTATGCATAACCTCATTCTAATGTTCCGAGCTCGGTCATCGCCTGTCGATGATCTTTTGCTAAGGTAAATAGAGTAAGCAGTACTTCTTTGATCCTCTAACAAAGAAATCACGGATTGATAACTCCCTGATTATACCATTTGTTTTATAACACTGGAAAGTGTGGTCACTCATCTCTTGTGCCTCTGAGATAGATGGCGGAGTTTATCTCACACTATATGAGCGATAATAGAGGAGATAATATGGTAACATTGAATTATTACATTACAGTTGAATTCTGCGAATTGTGGTGGTTTTTCACGCCTAGGCTCAGAAATGAATTTATATATATATATATATATATATATATATATATATATATATATATATATATATATATATATATACGAGTATATATATTTATCTTAAAACATTCTTGAGCATTTAATCTAAAGATTGATATATGGGTATATTATGGGGGTTCAAAAAATATCTAAAATAAAGTAAAACCAAGCTTGAGAGATCATTGTGTAAACGAAATTTATGTTCAGAGAATAAATAGATAAACTCATCTTTATTTTTTTTCTAATATTTTATTTTTTTTAAATGTATTTTGGCTACTTATTTAATTAAAATGTCTTAATTTTAACTCCTGACTACTTCCTTAGGAGGTTCATTGAGATTTTCTTCATTTAATGCAGCACATATGGGCAGTTGCATTCCTGACGAATTGGGTTTGCACATTTTATGAATGGCTAACAATATGGTTTGGTATTTTGAGATTAGTAAGATTAGATGAGTAAGAGAGATGAGTAAGAATACCACACACTAGTAAACTAAATTGAATGTTCAAAACTAGTAACTGATTTGGGTAACACTAATGAAAATAACTTGGCCTGGAAAACACACATGTGCCGCAGCTGATAATGGCTTCCATATTAGAATAGTACTTTTTGCCAGCCTAACAACAAAATTCCCAATAATATCTTTTAAACGCAGATAACACTCCTGAAGTAACACTTATGACAGATTTGTAGGACAGAACTAAAACTTGAAAAATTATCATCGTAGCAATATATCTTGCATATCCCTTTTTTTAGTTCCCCTAATAGCATATTATTACAATATGAATCATTAAATATATTTATTTATTTATACAGGAGTATTTAAATATGATACAGTCTAGTTAAGGACAGGAAAAAACCTATCTTCAACTAAAAAAAAAATGTGTATTTTATTACGGTTTAGTTTGAATGTTAGAATCTAGTGCCAATTTGTAATAATTACTTTTCCTTTATCTGTAAAATTTAATATAATTTCTGATGTGACATAGAACAAGTTCTATAGACTGCAACGTTGCACACATTTTTAGTGTGACCCTCCAGCAGTTCATAGTAATTTTTCGGTTTTCACAAATACGTGAATTATCATCTAAATGATTATTTCACTACTGAATTAATATACGAAATAAAGCAAGTAATCATAAAAAACATTCGATACTTGTCATGTCAATAAGCATTAATATTTCAAAAGATAAGTATGGACACCATCAGTTATAGGTATACTTGAAGATGAGATAAGCAAGAGGTGAGCTGAGTGACTCGACTAAAAATACTCCCTATCCAGACAGCAGTGGCTGCCACGTGACCGTCCCCATGGCGACCGACCACGTAAACAGAGGAAGGTCCTCCTAGGGCAGTCTTGGTATGGCACCCGCTAGCTTCAGCGATGACTCCTCATGGGACAGCGCCGTCATATCTGGAGGGACGCTTCGTCCCGTCTGTGGGGACCACAGGTCCAGGTCGGCCCTCAACATCAGGTATGCTGTTATCATGTCTTTAGCTTCTATATCAAACTCTCCGGACTTATAGGAAGGAGGCAGATTGGGTGAGGATGTGTCATGCACACGATTAATGACATATAAACATATTTTTGTGGATATCATACCCACGAAA
Organism: Rhaphigaster nebulosa; assembly: GCA_948150685.1. NCBI lineage: Eukaryota > Metazoa > Arthropoda > Insecta > Hemiptera > Pentatomidae > Rhaphigaster > Rhaphigaster nebulosa. The sequence goes on along the minus strand of OX411309.1, from coordinate 90,775,118 downwards.
ATAATGACAGTGTACTTTTGTCAATTGTACTTTTTTTTTGCTTTCAGGTTATTTCTAATCGCTCTTAACTTCTTGACGAATAATTAGAACTGAACTAAACCAATACTTGTCATTATCATTGCTTTTAAAGACAAAACCAACTCGAAGATGTTACGTAACCTTTTACGAACAGCTGTTAAGCAAAATTTGATAAGTTATTTCCTAAAATCAATTATGACTTTGAGTAAATATTGGTCCATGATCCATTACACATATGGATGTATACCCCTATAATATTAATTCATATAATTCAACAAAAACGGGTTAATAATATTTCGAAATTACACTTCAGTAATATAAATTCGATTTTCTTGATAAGAATCCTTATCATAACTTATTAAATAATAACCTCATTCCACAAAGTACCGGTACTCTGGCAATTCATTTTTAGTGCGGATAAAGTTCTTAAAACATAAAATTATATTCAATTGTACACCGTTATTATTATTATAGCATTATTAACACTTCTGTAGGACTAAAAATGTAATCATTTAATTTTTTTTTTTAAATTACGTTATGATTTTGGTAATATTCCTTTTTAGTTGATTTAATTACCCAATGCATCTGTTTATGCAATTATCCTGTTTGTCTTATTCTCATTATTCGAAAAAGTTAGATATCAATCGGCCTGGTATGTAATGGTTTTAACGGCCAGATTAATTTCGTGAATTCCTAACGAAATGTATGATAACCATTGAATTTAAATGGATCGAATTAAGTCTAGTGTAATTTCATGAAATTTAGAATAAGCTTAAACCAATTTTTTTTCTCATAATGCTGATACTTTACATGAACAGCCAGGCACTCTGATAATTTAAGCTATCGACAGGTATATGTAAAGTAAATGATTTATTAAAGTCCTAATAAGTATTAAAATATATATATATATATATATATATATATATATATATATATATATATATATATATATATATATATATTGATATCAAGCTAGAAATAGGTGTCAATGTGTTTTACTCGCTCATGCCATATAATTGTATTTTTGACAGAAATACAAATTTAATCTCTCTATTCCAATTTCTTGTATTATCTGTCGTAGATAAATTTATATGACATAAAATACCCTATTTGAAAACAAATATAGGTATATTAATATATTTTACTCTCTCATACCTTTCATGCTATATCACTGGATTCCTTGTGTTCGGCTATTAAATTCAATGGCTATCAGTATTTGTATTATGTGGTAGGAATAAAAAAGTGAGATTAAAAAGAAAAATAATAAAATTTAATACATATTAAAAATTAAAATGGTCAAAGTTACGCACCAACTTTATCAACTCCATATGAACTCTAGTCGATAATAATTTCAAATTGTTTGAAAAATGTATTGTGGTTTTCTACAATTTTTAGAGCAGATTTCCTCATTAAATCTGATTTTACGGAAATCTTTCTGATGAGGACTTCGTAAAGTCATGCGAATTCGTGTTCTTGCAAGGTTTTCATTATGTAGTATATAATGAATTGCACAAATGCATGAGGACTATGATAGAAATACTTTGTAAAAATGTGTGTTTTTAAATAAAGAGATTCCAAAAACGGAGTTTAGATGATCTTGAACGATTAAAAAATAAATGAAAAAAATGGCTTATTTCCATACTTTCTTTATCTTGGGTGTTTTGAGATTTAATAAAATATAAAATAATTGTTAAATGACTCAATCATTTGTCTGAATATCTATACTTCCGATGAAGGACATGAAATAATTATCAAATTATATTTATTTATAGCAAAATTTGATTCTTGTTTGTTATACTACCAAAAAAAAAAAAAAAAATTGGTATTTATTAAAGTCATATCTTTAATTTTTAAATATCTTTAGATTCAAAAATTTGCATTGTACGCTAATTCTGCTTGACATATAACATTGGGTTCCATTTAAATTTATCTACTAAACCTAAGCTTATCTAAGAGTACCTAATTATTTAATTAATTTGGTTATCGCTATTTTTAAGCTTCTTTCTTATGAAATAAATAACCTCAATAAATATATTTAACTTGAATAGTGAATATTGATATTATTCTAATTTTAAGGATAATGAATATGTCCTTAAAAGGCTAATAGGTCTCAGAGGTTGGAACATGTATGTTAATCAGTAAAAAGTTTTTACGAAGGTTTGGGGCAAAGAAGAATGGAAAAAAAAATAATAATACCATTTGCCATTTAATTAGCAATAAAAATGTGTAAGTTTAGATTGTTTCAAGGTCAGGAATGAAAAGCTTGAAATTCTGCTACTATTGACCGCAGTTCATAAACTTTGTAAAACATCTTTATTGATCGTTGTAAATAAAAAATGATAATGTTAATATTATCGAAAATCAATTCTAAAACTTTTATGTTAAAATTTATATGGTATTATCTCTTTCCAAGATATTTCTGAACGTATTATATTAATGCACAAAGTATTATAACATATCATGTATGAAAAAGTGATTTTTAAAACTCGTTATAAACAGAATTACGGAAAGGCCTGAATGAAAAACCTTGAAATAGGAAAATAGATCTAAATTAGATAAAATTTCATTTATTTGTATCTGATGTAGGTGTATACTATTTATCAGAGATATTTTTCCGGAAGCAATAGGAAAAAAATATTATTTTTTTAAATAAATCTCCAATGGACTATCACAACTTCATAATTAGGAGAAAGGTAGTATACGCAAATTGTATATGTTTTAGTTAAAATCTATATATAGCAACCTGTTGAAAAAAAAAAAATCATAAACGTACCGAAAAGTTGTTTTAAATGTGAAAAATGTTTTTTGAGAAAAATGAAAATAGTACGAAATAGCGTTTAAAAAGACGAAAAAATAGTTTAAAACAATCAAAAAAAAAAAAAATTAAAAACCACGAAATGTGCCTATTTTTGGACATTTAATTATAGCCCTTGTAATTGTCATAGGAACAATTACAGGTTTTGTAATTGTTGTAGGAACATGTTTGGATAATTAAATTGTGGCTTTTAGTAAAATTTAAATATAACAACTTTTCCGAAAATGTAAAATGTGAAAATGTAAAACAGATATTCTTGAAAACCGCTTAAACGAGGCCCAAAATGGTTTTACAGCAATTTACGAAATTGCGATATTTTGCAAAGAGTTACTCAAAACAACCCTGGTTTCATGAAATATATGTGAGGTTCGATTTAATGCCTTAAAAAAAGCGTTTGAAAATCATTAAGACGTGCGAGCGAGAGAAAAGGTGCGAAAGATGCTGATAAAGGTTATATTACCAGCATCATTATGGGAATCCATCTCAATTTTCTAACCCCGGACTCCGAGATTATCTCATAGGAAATTAAGTGCTTCTTACCGCACAATACCAATAATTGGTGTTTACAAATATACACATTTTATTATAACTTTGCACTTGGTAAAATACTATATAGTCCAGGCGCGAAAATTTATTTTTGTTTAAATAAATCTGCAATGCACATTATCAATGTGATAATTTGAAGAAAAATAGTAGAAAAAATTGTATTTATTTTAGATAAAATCGGTAAGTAGCAACCTGGTGAAAATATTCATGAACGTACCGAAGTTAGTTAAAGAAAAATAGAAAAATAGTAGAAAAAATTGTATTTATTTTAGATAAAATCGGTAAGTAGCAACCTGGTGAAAATATTCATGAACGTACCGAAGTTAGTTAAAGAAAAATAGAAAAATAGTAGAAAAAATTGTATTTATTTTAGATAAAATCGGTAAGTAGCAACCTGGTGAAAATATTCGTAGTTTTTCACGTTTAAAATGTCAAGAATTTTTTAAGAGAAAAATGAAATATAGTACAAAATGGAGTTTAAAAGACGGAAAATCAACTTTTCGCAAACAAATAAAATAAAATAAGAAACCGCAAAATATGACCACGTTTTTGTTATTGCTTCCAATGATTGCTGCTTACGATAAATGTTTCATTCAAAAATGATCATAATCGCTCGGTGAAATCGTGAATATGTAAAAAAACAGATGCTCTCGATAAACGTCTTTAACAAGTCCTAAAATTGTCCTAGAGCAGTTTTTGAAAGCGCGATTTGCTCGGAATTAGTTACTCTATAAACATATTTTCATTGATTATACTTGTGGTTAGATTTAACACCTCAAAAACGCGTTTAAAAATCGAGTTTTTCTAGCTTCGTCCGTTCGGGCATGCGAGCAAACTGGAAGTGCTGCATACCACGGAAAGTTATACCTAACTTTACATGAAATTTTTATTCTAGAAAGAGTCCATTAAAAGCCGGAATGAGAGCCCGAAGCATGTTCCTACAACAATTACAAGTCCTGTAATTTAATGTCCAAAAGTAGCCATATTTCGCGGTTTTTAATTTTTATTTGCTAAAAGTTTTTGATCGATTTTAATTGTTTAAAGTTTATTTTTTGTTCGTATTTTCAGGCAAAGTATGTACTATTTTTTGTTTTTCCAAAAATAATTAAAAACTGGGAAATATAACCATTTTGGGCATTTAATTACTGGGCTTATTTTGCTTTATTTTTTTGCGAAAAGTCTATTTTCAGTCTTTTAAGCTCCATTACGTACTATATTGTATTTTTCTCAACAAAAATTCTTGACATCTTAAACGTAAAAAAGCAACTTTTCGGCACGTTCATGAATTTTTTCACTAGGTTGCTACTTTCCGATTTTATCTAAAATATATACAATTTGTTCTACTATTTCCCTTCAAATTATCACGTTGAGAATGTGCATTGAAGATTTATTGAAAAAAAATAAACTTTCGCTCCTGGACTATATTCTATTTTATCATGTACAAAGCTATAAAATGTGTATATTTGTAAAGATGAACACCCATTATGGTATTGTACGGTAAGAACCACGTATTTTTCTACCAGATAATCTTGGAGTCCGGGGTTAGAAAATTGAGATGAATTTCCATAATGATGTTGATAAAGGTTAGGTTAGTGCCCTCGCTACTGCTGGTCAATAGTTGTTTAGTCTTGGTTTACTCGGTCCGATACATATTTTATAATACCTAACATCAAAAGAGATATTCCCCTTACATATATTAATTAGTTGCTTTAATGTGTATGTCTTCTCCACCACGTTAAAATAACGTATGTGAAAATACATTTTTAGGATAAAAACAAAGAACAGCTTTATTAATTTTTTTTTATCTCTTAATACTCCTTTGAGCCCTAAATATGTATTTTTTTTATTGAAAATATATATATACCGGTATATTTATATATATTTATATATGTATATATATATATATATATATATATATATATATATATATATATATATATATATATATATATATATATATATATATGTATATTGAATGCTTGATTTGCTTGATTCTCGACTGTTATTACTTTTTCTTGGCAACGTTTCGAGATTTTATTATTTTCATACTCATGTCCTACACAGATTTACTCTTACCTTTTCATCCTACACAGATTGGTACTTTGGTAAAGAAAATTTTCAGTAAATAATTATATGACATTAAAACTACTAACAAATAGAATGCAAATTGAAAATTATTAAGATATTATAACATAAACTAGTATACCCGAGCGAGAACTCTCTCATTAGATATCTATTCTTCTTTTAATCCCTAATTCATTAGAAGTATGAGAGGTATTAGAGAAACATATTTATTCGTGTAAACAATATAATATTAGCAAAAAAAATTATTTAACACATACATTTGGTGAAGCTGTAATGACTATGTTGAAGTTACAGTTCATACTTAAGAAGTAATTAGCTTAACCCACTGGAAAACATGTCTTCAATTTAGCAGTTAGATTCAGCTATACAATTTTCTATGTGTACTATTCATATTTAACAAAGGAAGGTATATGATCTTGATACTCGTTTCGAAATCTTTAAAACGCGACCCGTCCCATCTCGATCCAGAGACATACCACCTTCAGAATTTTGAAACCTTCCAGTTTTTCATCATTTTTATTTAAGCCCTAGTAAGAATTTTAGAAGAGAAATTAGGATTCGTCACTTCTCCATGAAATTCCCTTTCTTTTTATACCTCATTCATCAAAATCCATCGCTCCTAATAGCCGGAAAAGATATCTATACTTCCGTAATAATATATAGTAGTGATTAAATTGAAACATGGCTAAATTGTATTTATAAATTGTTGAAAAATTAGTTTCTCTACACTGAAAAACTGAATAAATGGTGAGCTAAACTGTATGAACAAGTTTATAGTTAATTCTGATTGGAGCTGTATATTTATTTACTACTATATTTCCCACTATTCTTACAACTATACCATCTGAGGATGATCCTCGGAACTCTATATTACCATCTGCCATTTCGTTTCAAAATGGCTGCCGATTGGAGGTTTTATGCGCCAATAACTCGTCCATTCGTGAAGATAGAAGAAAAATGTCAAGTGCATTGGAATCAGTATACCAAGACCTTGGGAAAAAAATCAATTTAAATGCTTTCGGCTTATTATTTTCAATAATGAACCTTCATTATATTTTCTTATTTTACTTTATATTTATTCTAATTTTTGTTCTTGTTATGATTTTTTTTTTTACACTAAAATTGTGTTAGCGTTTCAAACTTCAGTTAAAAACTCAAGTTACAGCTTTATTTTAAAATATGTGTTAAATATACAACATTATTGGAACCTGAAATATAGGCCATTTTGCTCGGCTGTTGTGAAGTAGATCAATATGTAAATAAATCTTGTGCTCATTTTTTTTTTACAAAGTGTTCCGATATTTAATTTAAAATCGATAGATATCCTCGTGGCCTATTTCTATATCTTTGCGTTCGGAATTTACTGGCAGTTCAGAACAATCAATGCAATAATAATCCTGTCTATTGACCTTCGTCATGTGATAGGATTTTAAGTGTTGTTATTTACGTACCATGGAGCTTGGGTAATTAGTCATGGTATCTTAGATTGAATTAATTTATGTGTGATTCATTTTCAGTTCCGTTCTGCATATTTGATGTTTCCAATGTCCATAAAGGTTTTTATAGGTATGAGTAAATACATAATTTTTGTCTTGCTTTTAATTTGGTATGTCGTCTAAATAGTGAGTTCAATAATTTGAGCCTCAGGTTTTTTGATAATTTTTTTTTTTTTATATATATTTTGACGCGTGTCGTTCTCTTATCAAAGGTTTGAATAATCATAGGCTAGTAGCTGTAAGGGTATGGGCACTTTGAGGAATGCCCTGTGTGTATGACAGTTGTGGGACAAAGATCGATCCTTGAAGTACACCGGCTAAAATCGATCAGAGGATAGCCCTAAACCATCTCGTACTGAGAAAAATCTGTCCGAGAGAAAAGAATAAAGGATTAGATTGTAGATGTGTGGTAGTATATTCTTGAGCTTTTGGGACGAAAGCCTCTGGTTTCAGACCTGGTCGAATGCTTGGATGACATACACATGTCAACTGTCAATTGGATGCCATGTCACAAAAAATGTATTTTCTTTATTTTACTGCTGATATAATACACAACATATATGTATAATACACCATAAATGAAACAATGAGTAATGTAACTAACATTGTTACATTTATACATGTAAGTAACAATGTATGCATATCATTGTTTCATTTCTTTCATATTTGTATAATTTTTAATTCAAGGTTCGGAAAAAGAAAGACTCCTGGCTGACGGATTCATGCATGCCTTATAATGTGACATATTATAAGAAATAAAATGTTTGAATATGTAATAAATCAGTGGTTTCCAATTCGTAAAGATCTGCGGACCAATAAGTCAGAAATTGGATCAAGAACAGACAACCCCCACTCCCTACATGAGGATTGGGATTCTTAAAAGTGCACTTTGAGCAGTGGCGGCTCGTACATAAAATTATTAGAGATGCTGCTCCAGAAAATTGTTAGCCAAGTAAACGTGTATAAAAAGAAAATTTAATCAGAAATTTGTTAAAATCCTTAAAGAACAAGATTAGATTTTTTTACTTAATGTAACATGATTTGTTACTGTTCAAGCTTGATGAATTTATTTGATAATGAAGTCCGTTTTTCTTGTTTTAATGTGCGCGAAAAGATGGCCTTGGCTCAAGTTTTCTGTTAAATAAAAATCGGAAAAAAAAAATTCAAATAGAATATTTAGAAGCAAGATAACAATATAATTCTATACTTTATCACAAACAAGAATATGATACATGTTTTTTAAGTATAAAACGCGGGGTGGAAAAAAAAAGACAAAAAAAAAAAAGAAAACATTACACACTGTGAGATCGCCTATGCTTTATCTTCTAGTCAGTGGAACTGTGGTATGGCTACTGGCACTAAGCTTAGGGATTATATATTGTATTAGTATAAGGAATGAATTAAAGAAAAAAGCTCTGAGCCTAATAATATTATACTGAATATTATTGCTAATATAAAGTTGAAATGCAGCTGCAGTAGTTCCACAAATGCTATAAGCGATCCGCCACTGATTTTTAGGCAGTTCAAAGTTCATCCACCTGTTATAACCTTCAGAATGGTTAACAAAAAAACAGTTCTAACAAAAAATCCTAAAAAGAGGTACAAGAGGGTGCTGTTGGACCCTCCAGTGGACCACTTCGAGGCTATCGCGAAAAACCGTTCGGAAACTATTGTTGTAAATAAACATATTTTTCATTCGTAATCTCATTTATTTTCAAATTATTCGCTGTGCTAGTAGATAAGTTGTATTTCTTAATATGCTTGCGGGTCTAAAGTACTCTCACCGAAGACTGGAAATATGAACGTCTGCCACTATGAATCTGTTGCAAACCAATTTTATTGGTCGACGAATTCGTCATTTTCGTTAATTTGTTTTCAGATTTAGGTAAAATTTAAACATTGACAAGTTCAAAGAACGTTAAATTTCCTACAAGTTTTAATTGTACAACTAATGAGATACGGGACTATAAAAATCTGCAAAATATCAAGAAACGCAAAAAGTTATATATTCAGTGGTTTCGCCTCAATAACTATTTGTAAGTGCAATTTACTGCAAAATGCATTATAAACAATCTCGTAGAGCATCGAATTTCCTACAAAATTCACACAAAATATTTGTAATTACTCTCAACAGACGTTAAGAAATATTGAAATAATAATATCGGGCGTATCCTTTACAAATGCAAACTATTGCTAGAAAACACATATTTTTAAACAACAGATTTTTTAGGCAAAGACTTTTAGAACCTTGATAAGTGAATGGCATAACACCGCATAATTACTTAATGCAAAATGTAACCAGTCTGAAAAGGAACTGGCTGAGAGACATAGTTGAGTTATAAGAAATATTTGTATCAAAATTAATAATTAATAATGCAAAAATAATATTGAAATGCTATCATCAGGAGACTCCCATAATATATAATATATAATACATCAGGACAGAAGATTGAGCAACTTTTCCTCATTCCTGCCATTCATTATTCTAATCATACATGACATTTTATTCACTAGTTGTCAGGGGAATCTCCAGTTGGAAATTCCAGTATTGAATTAGAAATTAACGTTATTCTGGGACTAGATTCCTTAATAATAACAGCATGTACTAGTAAAAAAGATAGCATGTCTGCCCAAAAGACTACATTAATAAAATCAATTAGTATTTAAATAGATATCAATAACGGTAAATGTATATTGATATTAATAACGATAAATGTATAAGTTTAAACAATAAAAAATGTTCTTCTGGTGAAAAACATATAATTTCAGAGAACAAAAACGAAAAACAATTATGGAATATCCACTTTTAGTGGAAATTGTTTTAAACACCTTTGGTACAGGAAAAATAAGCCCAAATAACCTGTACTACTACAATCCAATAAGGGTCTTGGATTCAGTACTCGGTAAGGACCAAACTGTTTCCAGGCCAACGGTTGTGCAAGGAGGTGATTCGGCCAAGATCACTTTCAACCACCTGGTTTTCCCCAATTAAGGGTACCCACTTTATTGAGGCTGGGTGAGCACCAGAGGGTCTCCCATTCCCACAAGGTCGATCCACGGCTGAAACCCGGGACCTTGAGATTAGTAGCGCAGTGCAAATCGACCAAAATATTTGATGTGGGCAACACATGACTTCCTTGTACGCCTATTAAATTATAAATCCGTGGCTCAAAAAGTGATACTGAATTTGGATACTAGTTTCCGAAGATTGCAATAAAAACGACACTCGGCGTCCCGTCATCCATCACACACACGCACACAAACATACACTCTTGTCACTGGAGGTCTCATTCCGTTATTAGATGTCGTTTTCCTTCAGTAAGTAACTAGTTTCCAAGATATTTCTCCATGACAACTATGAAACTGTCAATATCACTGGATAAAGCAATAGAAATGGACAGTTTCGACATTTTAAGCGGAAAAACCCACTTAACTAATATCTTATTCTCATGATGACTTGATCTCACAAATGGGGAGGAAAACTAGTATTTTACACTAAATTTTAACACTTAAAACAAGTAATAACAATGTGTAATTGTATTGGAAAACAAATTGCGTTTGTAACCTTTATTACCGAAACATATGATTTCTCTTTTAATTTAAATATAATTTTTGATGTAAGCTTATTATGACCTTCAAGTAAAGTACTCTTTTCCGCCTACGAATCTTAACCAAAATCTAGTAAATACATTCACATCAATATAAAAGTCCTATTTACCAAATTTGAGATGTTTACATTATATTTTAATATAATTTTTGATGGCAGTCTAATATGACCTTCAAGTAAAGTACCGCTTCCGGTTTTCCAATGTAAACAAAAATCTAGTATGTTATTTAAATCAATATATAAGTTATAAATACCAATTTTGAGAAGTTTTGCAAAGTATTTTAATATAATTTTTGATTGAAATCAATATGACCTTCAACTAAAGTACCACTTTCGGTGATTAAGCAGTGACCGAAAAACGAGGTTCACAACTAGATTTTACAACAATCATCATACGAACGTACGTACGTACTGACGCCACGACGAAACTAGTCAAAATGGATTCAGGGATGGTCAAAATGGATATTTCCGTTGAAATCTGAAAACCGAAAATTTTCGCGATTACAATACTTCCTTTACTTCGTACAAGGAAGTAATAAAAAACAAAATTTTTACATTCATGAAACTTTGGTCATAACTTCGTCGCGATAGTAGGAATGGAGATCTACCGAGCCCGCCCTAATTTTGATAAGACAGCCTTCTCTGGAGAGGTCGAAATGGTGAGCGGGATATTCGCAATATAATTAGCACAACTTAAGTCGAGTGAAGTACCATATCTTATAGCCTTTTTGTTTTTGAATCAAATGATACCACTCCCATGACGATACAGCCAATAGTTTAGATATTATTACTGATTTTAGGGGGGAGGAAACACAGAAAAGTCATCTCTATCTGTTATATATTACATCTGTTGCCCAACGGAGGGCTGAGAAATGTATTCACAACTAATGAGTGTTTTAAAAAATTATATACAGCTTTTCACTATTGGTCCTCCGAAAACCTCCTTACAATGGATTTAGGTAAGCCAAACTATAGTTCTTAAAGATAATTTTATCTACATTACCATGGTGCTGTTCAACAAAAAACACGACTTATTGATAATACACTATACTCAAATTTCCTGCTTTTTGGTGAGGAATCGGACCACATTTAAGTCTACCATATCTGAGGTCTACTATCCCCTTTGAATATATTTCTGTGAGTTACGCTATCTATATACAGAGTGTTCAACCGCATAATGTGATTTTTCGTTTTTTTTTATAAAATCAGTGACAACTTCTAAACTATGGGCTGAATCATTATGGGAGTGGCATCATTCGATTCAGAAACAAAAATGTTATAAAAAATGGCACCTAACTCGACATAATTTGTACAAATTATTTTGTGAATATCTCGCACACTATTTCGACTTCTCCAGAAAAGGTTGTCTTTTCAAAATTAGGGCGTACTCGGAATATCTCCATTCCTACTATCTCGACGAAGTTATGAACAACGTTTTATGAATGTAGAAATTTTGTTTTTTATTTGGTCAATTTGGGCTTATTTTTCCTGTACCAAAAGTGTTCAAAATATTTTTCACTAGAAGTGGATATACCATATAATATTAAGATAATGTATCTGTTCTATTTGTTCATTCATGTTATTCATAAAGGACCTAGTCCCAGAATAAAGTTCTTTTATCTATCTATCTATCTATCTACCATAATTTTTTTTCGTTTTAGTTCCCTGTATTTATATTTTTTCACCAGAAGGCTTCTACAGAGGAGGTCATCCCTTCGAAATTTGGGGGGACTTGGCAGAGTAGGATTTCTACGACGAAGTTATGACCAAAGTTTCATGAATGTAGAAGTTTGTTGTTTTGGGCTTATTTTTTCTGGACCCATGACGTTTGGAGCACTTTTTACTAAAACTGGAAATTCCATAACTTTTATCCCTTTAATATCTCCGTAACCATTCATTTTAGAAGAAATGTAAACAGAATTATTTTTATAGAGAATTCAATGTACTTTAATTTTTGATAGAGTAATGTTTGCAGTATTCCTCATAGTTTTTGAGATATTCATAAAAAAGCTGAAAATAGACAAGTTTTCTCTATCCGTCTACTCCTCCCCTCATCAAAACTCGATGCGGGAAACTGAAACCTTTTACCGCTTATTACGGGAGGTTAATGAACAATTTATGACCAGTTTCAACAATTTTTTTTGGATATCCGGGTTAAACGTGTTTTTTTATCTAATTTTACTTTACTAGTAGTTGACTTAGTTCCACAAATATGGAGTTGTCTTGTCAACGAGACGTACGCAAGTTAGACACTGTTTCTTTTAGTAACTTATTCCTGGTTACTGCTCCGTTCCTATGGGTGAAGTTATAAAACCTAAAGCCTTCCTCAATAAATGGTCTATCTAACACAAATAGAATTTTTTTATTCGGACTTGAAGCTACTGAAATTAGCGCGTTAAAATATATGAACTCTTTATCAGTTTATTATCGTATAGATAGACAAGTTTTGAAAAAAAAACATGTCAAAGTAGAATTACTAGATTTAGTATTTACATCTATAATTTGAATATATTTTTGAATTTACATAACCATTTCTTTCAAAAGTTCTTTTTCTATTCTTTCTCATTCCATAGGGACTATGACAAGAGGAAGCGACCCTCAAGTAAGATGTCAGACAACACCCATTGCAATGCCGGCCTGAGCCAGTTCCGTCGAAGCCTGCGGTTGATCGGAGTTCCGCCGCCACCGAGACCCCCAGAGCCGGCTCCCGTTCGACCGCTGGTGAAGGCCGCTCGGCCCAAGATCTTCACCAGGGTGGAGCGGAGGACCGTGTCCACTGAAGACGTCAGATCGGCTATCCTCGACGACAACAGGTCTGAGGCAGGTGGGTCTTGCTTCTCTATTTTCAATAAGGACTTTATATTTTGTCAGTTCATGTCATATCATTTTTATGTTTTTGATAATATTAGTAATATTTACATTTGCTTCAGTAGACTATTTAGTGAGTGTATTTGACCCCTGATCATGCATGGCGTGGACGATTTTATCTTACTAATGAAATAAATATTCCATCTATCTTCGTGACACATAGCATGTTTTCGAAAGTTTTAAACCTAATAAATAAACGGGAGATATTATATTGTTCAAGAAAAGCCAGATAGAATGGGACGCAACTAAAAATCGTCATGCTCGGATTTTTTTTTTTTTAATTGAATATCTGTATTCCTAGTGATCAAGGCTCAAATATTAGGCTAAAAAAGAAGCACATCAGCTGCAAAAAAAAAAAAGTGAGTGTGCTTAGGACCACACGCTGGAAGTGTAAACTTTCAGATTCCATTTCAGAATTTATTTGTCTCATCCTGATTGTACAATAGATCGCAGCACTGAAACACATAATCTTCGGCCGATCGTCACTTTTCACTATTACAATATTTTTAAAATTTGAAAAATGGAGTGAATTCAGCAAGAAAAAATCTAGAGAGCTGCTATTTTAAATTATTTTTATTCTGCATACTTATTGAATATTTTGATCACTTCTATGAAAAAAAAAACATCAAATAAATGGCGGGATAAACTGGTCCTTAGTCGCGTTTCCCGATAAATCTTGCTTCTTAGAATATCTTCGGAAATAGTTATCAGATTTTGAAGGTTGACGTGTCATTCAACCAAGCATTAACCCCTTAAATTTTTGGTCGTATTTAAAAAAAAAACACAAGGCACGAGAGCGATGCCAACGGATAACTTTTAGAAAATCCGATTTTTCCCTCTCTATTGCCGTTCTTGAATTTTTAGCTTCTCAAAGGATTGAGCTACTATTTTCTATGCCATATCGTTTTAAACAGGATTAACCAGGCTTCATTTTGGCTTAATCACAATTTATCTCGTCGTTTTATTTTGCGAAAAAAATTAATCCAAAGTTTCATAGAGGTGATTTACGAATTCATATTAAAATATTTGAAAAAGTGAAAGTGCTACACCTATACTATGATTCAACGAAATGTAGCAGGGTTCTTCCTGTTTAAAACGGTATGCATATAACAATCATAGCTCGTTCCGTCAAAGACTTAGGAAGAAAAGAACGGACGAAGAAATCAAAGTCGTCGTCCGAGTGTCCTAAGGGCTGCGCACTGCGCCGCGTGGTCCCCACTCCTGTTATTATTGCATATTATTGCATTGTCATCCACTCCTAAGATATGTTCCAATTTTCAAGTCTCTAGCTGATCGGGAAGATAATAAACAGATGAGAAATTGTAGGCTAGATTTAGGTAGGGTACGGTACGTGACGCGAGTTTGCTTATTTTACCCCATTCCAAAAGTGCCCAACGAGCCAAAAGAAGTTTAAACTACAAAAAAATAATAAGCACTGAAGGGCATATAGGCATCGAAGAACATATGTCTAATATTAGTTCTTCTTAAAAAAAAATTTGAGCCGATTCCTTCTCAATAGTGTTATACAGAAAAAAGCAAAACCGTAAATTCCATTCAACATTTAAAACGGTTGCGCTAGTTTGGAATTATAGTTACTGTTCATTGATCAAAAATCGCGATTCCACAAGTTTCAAATTAATCTTCCGAAAGTAAATAGAAATGAGACAATTCCATGAAAATTAAATTTAAAAAAATATCTTGAAGAAAATTTAGTTATTTGATTATTATTTTTATTAATCAATAAATGATTCAAATAATAATACAATTTCTTTAAATCATTTAATATCACTTTAAAAAACAGATTTAATTTCCATATAAATAAAACCGCTGACCAGTTGTATATGCAACTAGAAATACAAAACTAATAAAAAACGTATGCCAATTAGGCTAGTATAGCTTCCTCACCGGTGAACGGACCTGGAATAGGTCTTTATAACAATAAAATATGGATAGGCCTGGAATAGGCCTTTATAACAATAAAATATAATAACAATTGTATTTGATTATTGTAATTACTTCATATAATATTGTATTACTACATATGATTACACTTTGATATTATTACTTCCTTGTACGAAGTAAAGGAAGTATTGTAATCCCGAAAATTTTCGGTTTCCAGATTTCAACGGAAATATCCATTTTGACCATCCCTGAATCCATTTTGACTAATTTCGTCGTGGCGTACGTACGTACAGACGCCACGTACGTACGTACGTATTTCGCATAACTCAAAAACGGTTAGAAAGTTGAAATTTTGTATTTAGAATTGTTGTAAAATCTAGTTGTGAACCTCCTTTTTTGGTCACTGCTTAATCACCGGAAGTGATACTTTACTTGAAGGTCATATTGATTTCCATCAAAAATTATATTAAAATACTTTGCAAAACTTCTCAAATTTGGTATTTATAACTTATATATTGATCTAAATAACATACTAGATTTGGGCCTAAATTGGAAAACCGGAAGCGGTACTTTACTTGAAGGTCATATTAGACTTTCATCAAAAATTATATTAAAATAAAATGTAAAACATCTCAAATTTGGAAAATAAGACTTTTATATTGATGTGAATGTATTTAATATATTTGAGCCGAAAACAGTACTTTACTTGAAGGTCATAATAAGCTTACATCAAAAATTATATTTAAATTAAATATATAAATCATATGTTTCGGTAATAAAGGTTACAAACGCAATTTGGTTTCAAATCTAATTAAACATTTTTATTACTTGTTTTCAGTGTTAAAATTTAGTGTAAAATACTGGTTTCCCTCCCTATTTGTGTGTGTGTGTGTGTGTGTGTCAATAGATGTATGTCGCGACGCCGAGTGTTGTTTTTGAGATACTGCGATCTTCGGAAACTAGTAACCAAATTCAGGATCACTTTTTGAGCCACCGATTTATAGTTTAATAGGCGTACAAGGAAGTCATGTGTTGTCCACATCAGATATTTAGTTTTGTATTTCTAGTCGTATATACAACTAGTCAGCAGTTCTATATATGCAAATTAAATCTATTTATTAATTATATGAAGTACCACAATTAATAACTAACATTGTATTATTGTCTTTAACCCACAGACAAATCTTCAAATTTTGAGGAAAATGTTTAGGGGGCCTCAAAACTTGGATGTCACCAACCTCTGAATTGACTTATGCTAATACGCCTTACCATTTCTATTGAGTACCGTCAACTGGGGTGACTTTCTCCAGTTATTGCAAACATTTTGTAGGCCACTTTGTTTTCGATTTTTTTATCAACTTATCATGCGATTCAAGTGGAGAGCAAAGGGTTGTTCATATTATTCTAGTAAATTATAAAATTGAAATGTTTTCCGATTTCAACATTGGAAACAGCCCATTTCCACGAATTTTCGTTGATAAAAAAAGTTGTAGGTTATGCTGAAATGGTGTAACTAACAAAGTTTAAGACGAGTAACAATTTGAAAGAAAAAGAGCCCTGTACCCCGGACTACCTATTGCCTACAGACCCCTCAACTTAAGATATTAGTATACAAGATATTTCATTACCTAATTCGCGATGAGATATAGGATTGTAAATTAATTATTGAGTATTTACTGACCTTGACCGCTTGTTGTTGCGTGTCCCCGCCATGAGTATAATCTATTAAAAACTAATTCTGCTTAAAGCTTTCCTGTTTATTATCCAAAATTTTATTATAATAATGAGGGTATTCTGGCAATGGTAACCAATTCGTTTTCTTGGTTCGAATGATGAAATTTTAGATTTATAAATGGCATTGTATTAACTATCGAAAGATTGCATCAGATAGGTCGTTTAGAAAAAAAAAAAAAAAAAAAAAAGTTTCTAGGCCAACGATTCTGCGAGGAGATGATTTCACGGAGATCACGCTCAGCCGCCAGGATTTTTCCTCAATTTAGGGTACCCTCTTAATATAGAATGGGTGAGCCTCGAGGAGGTTCTCCCGATCCCACAGATCGATCCATGCCTGAGAACAGAATAATAATTATCTTTCACAGCCGGTCTCGAACCTGGGACCTAGAGAATAGAAGAGCACCTTATCACTGAGCTACCCCGCTCCTTCATATCAGTTTTAGAAATATATCAGTTCAAGGAAACGTCGAAATTTCTCGTGCCCAAATTCATTTTTAAAACTACAACCCTTTATTCGATTTTATTAGTTTTCAGGTTATGTATAGTTCATAACAGGATTTCTGATAGGATTATTTCAAATACATTATTTATTAAATTACTAGGTTGTTTAAAAAAAAAATCTAAACAAAGCCCAAATTCTCTAAATCATCATTAGGTAACTAACCAGTCAACGTTTCGGCAATACAGGGCTCATTATGATTGAAAACAAAGGATCCCACAAATGCAGGTCAATTCACATCTACAGAATAAAAAAGACTGTATAAACAGTGATAATACATCCACCTTACAACAGTTCAGCAATATCTAATGTACCACATATCGATAGCTTAGGGTACAAATGTACTATGTCTATTCCTTACAACTTATGGAAAACTCAAAGTTAAGTTTTGATTTGTGCATTACTTCAGTAATAAGACTCGATATCTTTTGATAATTACTAATTACAGATCATAAAATTAGTAAATATCAAATAACATTAAGCTTTATTACTGGAGTAAATAAAAACTTTGATTTTTCCAAAAGTAGTGAGGAATGGACATAGCACATTTTTGATCTAAGGTATCGAAATAAAGTATATGTTGAACAGTTTTTCATTATTTATTATCTCTTATATTGACGTTGATTAGTAATTTTAGGCTGCTGATCTATTATTCTATCGCTTAAATTAATGAAACATTAAAAAAAAAAAAATCAATTAGGAATATTTTATTTTTATATTTCTGGATTTAGAATATTGGATAAGATTCTCGAAATTTTGGCGTCTCTTTATTTATTTTGACAACCTATTCCACTGTACTATAAACATCCGATGGCCAAAACCATGAGGTTCGACACTTTTTTGGCCTCTCATTGGATATTTGTACTTTATAATCATACTTAAATATATGATGTATAAATTGAGCTCTAATTCAAATAGCTATTCAAAACTTTTGAGCAATGTAAAACATGTAGTTATTTGTGTAAGTGTATCAAATTTAATTGAAAGATTTAAAATTAGTTTAAATAGTTTAACCGAATTGCCTGTTTAGAAACAGCGAGTCGTGGGCTTGTATCTCGGGCTGTGTACGAGGAGTGGTACTTCAGGAAACAACAAGAAGCCAAAGCGATCCGAGAAGCTAAGATTCAAGAACAAAAAGAGAAGAAATGGAGAGAAGAAAATGTAAGTTATCTCAATAATTAGTTACTAATTTATCGTAATGGCCAAAGGGGTAGTTATTAATTATTATTATTTGTTATCAAGCATTAAATAAACACCATTTTGTATTGAATAGGAAAAACTAGAAAAAGAGAAGAAAAGTAAAGAAAAGTTTGAAGAGTGGTTAAAAAATAAAGAAGAGAACAAGAAGAACAAGAAAGATGATAAAAAAGGGTAATGTACGAAATCACGTTAATAATTTAAAAAATTAATAACTAAAATAATTTTGTCCATAATAAGGATAAGATTCTATTGTAGGCCGAAAAGATTTGCACCGAACAGAATTCACGGAGATAAGGAGGCCATCGAATCTGCTTATTTGAAATGGAAAGAAGAAAAAGCGAAGGAAGCAGAAGCAGCTAGAAAAAAGGAAATGGATAAGAAAGAAGCTGAAGAAGAAAAGGAAAGAAAAAGGATCGAAGCCCAAAAAGTTAGTGCTTTGCCTGATTTTTATAATCTAATAGAATTCTGAGTGTATGGTGGTTTATAAATACTTCTTTATCTTTGATTGTAATTATCATATTATTCGTGATTCAAAAATAGTAAATTTTAGAGTGATTGATGCAAACAAATCTATAAGGCCAGTTAACTTAATAATTTAAAAACTTTTTTAAAATCTATCTGACGAAAAATCTAATAAAATAGTCTAGCTGAAAAAATCATTTTGATATCATTTGTCAAATTGTCAAACACGAGAAATAATATAAAAGATTTTAAGCATGTTTTATCTTTTTTTTCTCAACTTCTAGAGCCCATTGAACAAAACGGTAGAATATGGGTCCACATTTTTTCAATGCATAATCACCCAAAACTTTTTTATCAAAACCGGCGTCGGACACATCATGAACTCGCCTTGTAAGTTGAAAATAATTTTCCTCTGCTAGTACCTTTAAAAGGTTATGGATGAATAAATCTTATAAAATATTTTTTTCAAAAATAGATTTTGGAATTCGCGTTTATTTATAAATTCTTGATTTCATTCAAATCGTTTACAACAAATCTTCACATTCAGGGTGAAGTTAAAACAAGCATTTATAGTTCAACTGTTAATCAGGTTAAATGGATAGAACAGGAAGAAGTTTGCACAGTTCTCAATTCCCTGCTACCATATTGTCATGGTACGATAGTAGCTTTAACCTAGATGATACTTTTCTTGTTTTTAAGCACACTTGTTCATATGGTCTTTTATTAGAAAAAAAAATATTTCCTAAAATCATAATCATCAATTAAATGAATCACTTCAGATAGACTCATTTAAAGTCTGAGTGAAAAAATATGAAATGCATGTAAGACCTTTAACATGAAGCTTTAAAAAAAAAAAAAAAAAAAAAAAAAAAAAATCAATCACAATATTTAAAAAAAGTTGGTCGTTAAAAAAGTAAATGATAAAAATTAAATAAGAATTCAAATATAAGATTTTGAGTTATTTCATCATTCCCGATGAATATTTAAATTGATTTTTCGGTTTGTGCTAAATGGACATGAAAATTTATTGAACACAGTATTAATAATTCTTCTATTTGATTTGTTAATTGATTTTAACACCATTGTGTTTTTGTTGTGGTTTTTTACAAACATAATAAATCATGTTAAATTGGCTTAGGCTTTTGAGATGTGGAAGAAAAAGGCTGAAGAAGAACTGAAGAAGCAAGCCGCTAAGGAAGCAGCTGAAGAAAGACTGAAAGCTGAAGACAAAGAGAAACAGAAAGAAGAGAGGCAGAAAGAAGCGGAGTCTTGTTTCAGGGCCTGGAGGGAGGCCAAGGACAGGGAGATAAAAGAGCGGCTAGCAAAGGAGAGGTAATAATTGCAATTATCAATTATTTAATAATCATTTATCTTTTTATTCATTATTCAATTATTTATGTGTCTATATCCTAAAAAGTGTTTATATGTTATCCATGTATTAATAATAAAACAATTATAGGCCAACGAATGCGGATATACGTTTTCAAAGTTCATTACGGAAGTATGCCTATCAAGAATTTATTTTAGAGAAGTTTTTAAATATTATTCATGTAATTAAATGATTTTTCATTATTCTTCTTTTTCATTTAATTGCGATCATGTAAATATTTTATCAAAGTTAATAAAGATTATATGTTGTTCATAATCCTTTTCTTAATTTTATTTATCAGAGGAAAATTCGAAAGGTGAATAAAGCCAGATGCTAAAATGGGCTATGTCACATATTCCAATAGTTTGACAAAACCCCTTATAGCTTGAAGCAATTCAGTTTGCTATCAAGCTGCTTCATTCAGGGCATTACTTAAATAAGTCTGTTAATGTCAAGTTCATTTCTATGTTGTGGTTGTTAACTGATGAACTAACGGGTTAGGTTACAAGGATCGGGTAGTTGCTGAACGGAGTTGGTAGCATAACCGAGTAGATTCTTGGACAACGAGGTAGTTAGTTATCAAGATTCAGAATAGGAAATCGGTTTTTGTGTGGCATAGGATAATAATTATGGTCTGCTTCACGCAAGCGATTTCATGTTAATCTCGCTGATAGCATAATAAGGTGAATTAAGATGGCAGACGTTTCCGTTTAGAAGACTAAGCATACACATAAGTATAAGATAATAATTATAATAACAGGCAAGAATAGTCCGAACTGTCAATAAATACAGAGTGGCTAAGTATGAAGGTGTTTATTAAAATTTCCAAAAAATAAATTAACGATAGAAAAACTTTGGGAGCCTCCAAAAAAAATTAGTTAATAAAAAATGATAATTATAGCGGTAAAGATTCAGAAAAATGTTTTTTTTATTTTAAACCGATTTTGAGTGAAACCAGGATATACAGCTCAAATCTGATTACTAGGGCGTCCTGGAGCACCAAAAATGAAACAGTAATGGCTAAGAGTAAGAGGAAGGATCTCGAATATCAGAAATCAAAGTGGAGTGCAGTCCCCTCAAATCAACACTAAAAAGCTAAAGGATCTCGTAGTAAGGCAACTTTTCATAGAAAGCATGAACAGCAGATTTAAAAATCTGAATCAGGCTGGTGGCATGGATCAGCAGTGGCAAATGTGTAAAGAAACCATGAGAGAACTGGCGATTTCTGTGCTTGAATGCTACAGACCAACCAACAATATGTCCTGGTTCGATGAAGAATGTCAAAGAATGACCAATCAGAAGAATCTTTCCTATAGATCAATGTTACAGTGGAAATACGCAATAAGATAAGTGAAAGAATACAGATCCAGAAGAAGAGAAGAGAAACATACTCAACAAAGGAAAAAAAAGAGCATGGCAACGCGAATACCTCCAACAAATAGAAAACCACCGGAACAATAATGAGATAAGAAACTTTTATCAGGAAATCAACAGCAGCCCACAATTATTTAAGCCAGGAATTAATGCTTGTAGAGACAGTGATGGAAATCTGATCCCAACCAGAGTGCATGTTCTGGAACAGTGGCGGAACTACTTTGATCTCTTCTTAAACGATGCGGCGGAAGAAGAGAGACAGTAAATAGAGAGCCTCCAGGAGAATTAGGACCACCTGATATGGTAGACGTCAATTATTGCATTGGAGAAGCAAAAAAAATAATACATAGTAAAGTACCAGACAGGCTTCATGAGAAGAAAGTAGCCCGTAGGTCAGATATTCTCCATCAGAAATATCGATAGAAAGGTGCAGGGAGTATAATATCCACACTCTATATAGACTTTCGGAAAGTCTATGATAATATAAAAAGAAATGAGCTGTACCAGAATCTTCTTGAACTGGGTATCTTCAGAAGCTTGCACGTCTGATTAGGGCTACAATGAAGAAAAGGAATGTACAGTGCGAATTCAGGGTGACATAGTGTTGAATTCCACGAAGGGCTTAGGCAGCGTGATTCCCTCGCATGTTTACTCTTCAATTTAGCCGTAGAAAGTGCAGTGAGAAAATCTGATATATAGGTTGGGGGAACAATATTTAAAAATCCAATATGATTCTGGCGTTCGTAGATGATATAAATATTATTGGAAGAATCGCTACTGATTTAAAAATGCCTTCCTCTGCCTTCTGATAGTAGCATCTAGAGTCGGTCTGGAAGTGAACGAAGAAAAAAAAAAACTATATGCATGCAGGCCCACGACTTGATGTACACGATCCATCGCACTTTGTGGCCGGTTGTTGTTCGTTTGTGAAAGTGAAAGAGTTTATTTATCTTAGTTCACAAATAAATTCAAACAACGATATGCAAGCCAAGATCCAACAGAGAATCCTGACGGCAAATAAATGTTATTTTGATCTACAAAAGCATTTAAAGAGCAGGACAATTACTCGGACCTCTAAGGTTCAAATTTATAAAACCCTGATAATACCTGTGCCTCTGAATATTGGGCATTAACTGGTAAACAGGAAGCTCTTCTCCTGAGGTTTGAAAGGAGAATCCTTAGAAGAATTTACGGCCCACTTTGTACCAATGGAACCTGTAGAATACGCACCAATGATGAAATAGCGGGACTCGAAAAGAATCCACATGTCGTAAGAGTAATAAAAGTAGGACATCATCGATTGGCGGGGCATATAGTTAGAATGACCCCAAACCAGACTCCTATGAGACTACTTGAAGAAAGGTTTTATTGAACGAGAAGAGTGGGTATACCTCGACTCCGATGGATTGATGGAGTGGCGGCGGATGCAAGGTCCATCTTGGGGATCCGGAACTGGAAAGCGGCAGCAACTAGCAGAGAAGACTGGCGGACCAAACAGCAGGAGACCTTGACTCTTCAAGAATTGTTGTGCCATAAATGATGATGACGAATTGCCAAGAGAAAGATGATTGATGAATGACCTAAACTCGAAATTAGCACAACGGAAATAAAACAAAAATCGTGAGTAGCAGAGCCCCATCACTAAGGTCGTATTTTCACAAAAATACCAAACTGAAAACGTCAAAATGGTGGAAGTGGAAAAAAAAGTTGAGACCCCAAAAGCCACTTTACTCAATTCACACACAAATTGTCAACCCTCTAACTTAATTTGGAGTGTCTGTAGAGGTTCGCAAAACCTTAAAAACCATGGAGATGGGAAAAAAAGTGAAGAACCCTAAAAGATAAATTTATAACTCCAGCTTAATTTATTTGCAAATTTTTAAGCCAATAACTCAATTTTGAGGAGCTGTAAAGGTGCGTAAACTCTTTAAAAGAAAGGGAAAAACTGAGTGGGTAGGAGAAAAATGTGTGTGTGTGTGTGTGTGTGTGCGTGCGTGTATATATATATATATATATATATATATATATATATATATATATATATATATATATATATATATATATATATATATATATATTTATATATATAAAAGGACGTTTTACCCAATAGAGAGAACAGAAATATTTCACCTATTCATACTCTATTTATTTATTATTGTTACTATAGGTTTCTTGTTTATATATTACTCATTCTAAATCTGCATTCAAAGCTGAAACTGACTTTTCAAATGGTGATGCAGATGATTCGTAAATTTACTTGACAAAATCAGAAATTTCACTATTTTCTTTTTATCTACTTTATTTTATGAGGTCAATCATTGTACGGTAGTACTGAGCACTGAGGCATTACCAAACTACCAAAATCCGCAATGCTTCTAATTGTGTGGTTTAAGGAGGATGTAGCAAAAGTTCATACTAATTTGTCACTTTTGTGCGTAGGAGGAGAGAGATCAAGAAGAAAGAACAAGAGGAACAGAAACGGACTGAAAGAAGGTACGAGGCGGAGCAGGCCTTCAGGCATTGGCTAGATGGAGTCATGGAGAAGGAGCATCAAAGGTACTTCTGACATAGGAAGCCCAAGGCAGTGGGGTCTGCTCTTTCATCTCCTGGACCGCCGAAAGTGGTGTCGCCCTCCGTGGCAGGGCTGGTCGAGGGAGGTGCCGTGGTCAGCTTGATCAACATAGCCATTACCTACCATCTCTACCACGCCCTCATTTCTCTGTATAAGGCCTAAGAGTAACTTGGTTTGGTTTGGCTGACATAAATGACTTCTATATTTTCCAGGAAGCATGTAGAATGGGTCTTAAGAAAAGACCCTTATTATTACATCTAAGTATTAAATATAAGGACTTTAATACATAGTATTATTAGATTAGAATGATTAAATTAATATACTTCATGTTCTTCCTTATATCGTGAAGTATTCAAAGAAAGATTACGTAGAAGTTATCTATCTCTGTTGACTGGATATCAGTTAGCAATATTTAATTTATTCCTAAGATGATTTATAGAACCAAAATCGTTTATTTTCTTTCCTGAGGCTGCAATGGCTGATTTATTGATCGCAAATCTAAATTTACCTTGTCCAGAGCATTTGATTTCGGATTTTATTAAGCCAACAAAATTTCTTTCAAGGCAGTCCTTTTAAATAAATTCTGGTGTTTCCTTGCAAATAAAAGTTGATCATCTTTTACCAATGGATGGTTAACCGATGGATGGTCCAAATAGTCCATTAGAGAACCTTCATTTGTTCAGTCTTAAGCGATTATTACTTGCATTCAAACAGTTTAGGCTAGTTCTCTCTCCCTCTCTCCTCCAGGCTATCCTTGCTGGACAAATATAGTAAAACTATCTCAATAAATAAACTTGGTATCAATTAGATTAGTTATTTAATTCCCATCTAATGATCAATCACTTGTACATCGGAAGAACAATCGGACGTAGGATTGACGATGATTAAAAACTAAATACTAAACAAATATATTTAAAAAAACCTGTAGCACGGCAACGAATAAAGAGTTTTGGATTCAGTTTTTGGTAAGGACGTACTGTCTCTTTGAAGGAAATCGAGGATGTGATGCGGCCAGGTTCAAGCTCAATCGCTAAGTTTTTTTACAGAACCCATCCTTGAATCAAATTGATCCTCACTTTTATGGTTAAAAAACAGATAATCAATATCTTCTGACAAAGCAATTGTATTTATTTATTATATTTTTAAATAAACATGTATAACAATGAATATTTAAATGTTTTCCTGAAATGAATGTGAGATTAAGAAGACAATCAAAGCCCCTTCTGCAGACTGTTGCGGCTCGAGGGAGTTTACACATCCTGGACTAAAGGTCCCTTCTCTGCACACAGTCGTTCCTTGCATCCTTTACCAGCCCGGTCTTCTAGAGTTAAAAACATCATTAATGTCATCCCTCCACTTCTTTAGTAGAATGTCTCTAATTCTTCATCCTTCTTCTCGTACCTCGGAGGTACATAACACAATGTCACATTTCCCTACCTTTACAGGAGAGCAGTTTGGACTCATGTTTCCCTCCAAATCAAAGTGGATTTAGTCTTCTTTTAAAAACACGTAACTCCCCTCACAATTATTAGTCTAGGGCATAATTATCTATACCATCAGATAAAGCATAAGAAATGTGAAATAATTCTAAGTTGGGAAAACTGGAAATAGTGATACGGATACCACCCAGCTACAGATATTCGACTGTATAACCTTGTCTCATCCATTCAGATTCGTATCTTAGTTGCTGTAGTCATAAAGGATGCATTTTTATATTATATGGTTGCGTTAATATTGCATTATGATGTTATATTAAACAACATAATTCATCAATGTCAAAAGATCGAAAAATATCAAAATTGATTTTTCGGTTGGTTAAATTTACTTTAAAAACTATTTTTTTTTTTATATATATTTTAATATTGTTGTGATATCAACAACTTGTACTATTTCAGTATTTTATTATTAATATCCTTAATATAATATTAATATTTTATTAATATTAATTTATTAATATTTTATTCATATACTCTATAACACTAATTTGAAATGTTTGGAATATAAAAATATTTATTCCGCAGGGAAAACGAATTGCTCTCAGATGATACAAGAATGGAAGATATTCCTTTTTATCCAATTATGAAGCGAATCGATCAAATATTCATAACTTGATCATTAACCAGGTTTGCGTTATGAGGAATAAATCGTTTGCCAATTCATTTGTATTTTGCTGGTAATAATAAAACATATTTTTAGTTAAATCAATATTTCGTGAATAAGAGAAAAATAAAGGATATTATTTATTTTTTTAGTAATTTAACGGTTTTGCAGAAAATTACTTTTACTGGGAAATGTAAATTCAAATTCAATTAACAGTTAAAATTTCTATTAGTAATTATTAATGACAGTTATTTTTATTTAGTAAAATTTTGGCATTTTCCATTATTAAAGGTCGAATACGAATTCAATATTTTCTTTGCCCTCGAGGAGGAAGAAGGAAATAAATATGACGGTAGCTGGATGGGCTGGGTATCGAGGTACCATTTTGGGTTTTGGTATCATTTTTCTCATGTATAGTTTCCACAAGTCGGAAAATGGGGTACAGAATGTATATATATAGGAATATACATATGAGGGGAAATTATAGCATTATTTTTAATGAAATAGTATTAGAATAGAATTTCATTAGGTCAAACCCAGGAGCTTTTATGGCTGATTGTGGATGATGATGTTGAATATTTCTAAACGATGGAAATATAATTGATTTATAAAATTAAACTCATAAGTGGGCGAAATTTTAATATTAAACACTATCTGAAATATGGAATGATTGTCAAATAGCACTCATACCTAGCGTTGTTTATATTTTACAGCTGTCTGAAGGGCGAATACCACTATTGGTTGAAGAGCTTCTGTTTTCATTGATATATATATATATATATATATATATATATATATATATATATATATATATATATATATATATAAAACAAAAATTACTATTAGCTTTCTGCATCAATAGCAAACAAATACTATAAGAAAAGTATATTAAAAAAACAAAGCCAAATTTTAAACCCATCTTCAGTTCTCAATACAACTGGAAGTGAAAAAAAAATTGATATATAGTTCGAATTTCAGCCAAACAATTTAGACTATTTTTACTTATTCCGTTACTCAAAGATATCAGTCTGAAATTAAAAAAAATGTGTTTTGTTATTTTTAATACATAAAATAATTACCCCTTAGAACAAGGTTCTAACTAACACTTCATATGTTTTGAGTAAACTGATGTCAAAGTTTCATTACCTCATTATTCAGTTATCTCAAAACACAGTAGTGATATTTTGATATGGTATGAGCCGATGGTTCTCTCAATGAACTATAATGGGCATTTAAAAAAACACATTTTAATACAATGTCAACATAACTGATTAACCTTCTCTCTACCTCATTCTTTGTAAAACTGCTGCTGCAAAAAACCTTCGGAAACTATAAAAAATTGGTATCTGATCACACGTTCTTGTAGCTCAGCTATTTCTCTTCCTGCTGCAGAAGTCAGATAGAACCTTGTCTCATTAACAACATATTTTCTTCGATTTTGTCAGTTGAACTTTGTCATTCCAAAGGATTGATATATTAACATTTGTAAGAAGAACAAATTGAAATTAAAAATATTAACAAAGTATGGATAATGAGGAAATTAAATTTCGATATTGTTTTCTTTCTCTAGAACTTGTCTAAGACTTTTAAATAAATCTTTTAAATAAATTCTTATATTTGAACAATATAATTACATTATAAAGTATAATAATGAGTACTCTTTAGACGATTTCATTATATTTAGAACTGGGTTTTACATATGAGCTTTTGGAAAGACTTCTGTAATTAGGGAAAGTATCCAAGAGAGTATAAATTTTAAAATTCATGTTATATATTTAAGTAAGAAATCATAGGATTGTAAAAGGCATATTGATTCTTGAAAATCAAAATGCAGTATATATACAATTCTAGTATATATTTTAAATTGATGTTAATTGTTAACGATGTGAAATATTGTAAATATTAATAAGAAAGTATAGTGTATATTTAACCGTTAATGGATGATTGTTTAGATTAATAAATTAAGTTTGTTCTATATTTTTTTTTGTTTAGTCCTCCTATTCAATTTTTTGAATTACAAAATATGAACACATAAAATAAAAAATACCTCAAAATATATCGGTATGAGCTTCTTACTCGAACCATATGTTCGTTTGCGATATGCGATATGTCCACCGATCACGAGGCAATATTTCTTGCGATCAGCTAGCGTTCATCAACCAAGAAGATACAAAATTTTCTTCTTCAGAAGTTATTAAATTGAGCAGTTCGAGTGAGCAGGAAGACATTGCTATGTTTTAATGGCAGCTACGGATGAAAAGAAGTGTGAAACATGAAAACGTTGAGAAAGGATGAGAAAAATGTGAAAGTTTATTGTCGTTCTGACCCTGTTCCTTGAAAATGTCTGCAACAAATGAAACTGAACAACATATTATAGATTATTATTTTGAAGGTTGTTTTCTATTATAGGCGTTAATTTAACGCTGTTGAAATCTCGGGGCACGGCTAATAATATGAATATTATACTCACAATTCACTCGTTTCAAGCGTCGCACTCGAGTTTTCCTGTAATCAACAGTTTGTGGGATTCGTGTCTCTCTTGCTTCTATTGTAGTTGTAGTCTACTCGCTTCGAGAACAAAACGCCTCGTTGGAGGATCGAATAGAAAATCACACGTCAAAACGCAACATAACACCAAAATAGCAATATTAGCAGATATGTCACTTCGGCATTGCACCAACATTATAAAACATGCCCTCCTGTTTATCTTAATAACCCTCCATTCCCTCAGAGTACAATAGGTAACTCATTCTAACATTCGATAAGACAATAATAAGAATCTGCTTTTTACTGATATGGTACCGGTATTGGTGGAGAGAACTGGTCCGGCAAGTAGGCCTTGAGTCCTTTTCGCCAACCCCTGAAGGCTATCATTATGTCGCCAGCGCATACTAACCAGAGTTGGAGTGTCAAGATTCATTTCGCGAGACCACCGCGAAATAAATATTAACTGGCCCATGTGGGAATCGAACCCACGGCATTCCGAACCCGGTACTCTGTGGTCATCGCCTTAACGTGCTCGGCCGTCACGTTCTCAATCTGCAAATCAAGAAAAAAATACCAATGACGCAACTTGAATATCGATTAAATGTATCCGCTATTCAGACGACATTCCAAGTTAAAACAAGAGGAAAATACGTACACCCACTTACTAAAAACAGGTTATATAAATGGATTACAAATTTACGGTATCACTAAACAGACTTGAAACGGCTATAAATGTTTGCTTCAGATACTTACCACTAAAGCTTACCAACCATGATAGGCTAATAACTTTGCATACTTACTCATATTCCTCCGATTAATGAATAGATGCCTAGAAACATTTTCACGATAAATGACAAATTCATTAATAGAACAAATGACATCGATTCTCGAAGAAAAAAATAAAAAGAAAGACTTTCTTAGTAGCTTTCCATCACAGTTTCATTTTTTAGAAAGAAAAACAATGTATCATATTAGAAAAACATCATTGAGCAGTCAAGGTTATTTTTATAATATAGCCTTGAAATGAATTAAAACAATAAATAAATAAATTTAAAAAAGCATGATTAACAGTCTCTCTTAATTATATTTACATAGTCAAACCTTAAATCGCATTTCTATCACTATGCTTAATGATGCCCAATGGGCCTAACTGACAAGGTAGAAGAAGCAGAATAGATTCGTGCACAGCTGTGAAGCTAAGTTACCTTCAAATTCACAATAACCTTGTTGTAATTAAGTTAGTTTAGGTTCGTCTGATAAACACGGAAATGGCTTTATTTTAATGAGGCACCCGTTCATAGAGATCAACAGCTGTAAGGTTAGAATTTTTGATGAAAAATATTGTTAACAGTCATGATCTAGATATCATTCATGAACAAGATCTTTAGACAAGAAGGTAAACTAAATAGATATGATCGAGAAGAATAAGAATGTGGATGAGTGTACTAATAATACTTTTATGCATTCAGAGAACCTTAACTATTGAACCAGTGAAAGAGAGTGTAAGGTAAGTTCTAAGATTTGATACAGTTCTACCACTTACCATATTTTAAAGTACAGGCAGTATCATATTATTGTTGGGTATCTAGGTCTTCCTACACGGGAGATTTTATTTTATTTGAGCTCTGACGTTAGATCTGCCATAGAGGTACTACAGATACAGAGTAGTCACTGGTTTGATGGCAGAGTTCTCATAGAGTTGTCGGAGTTTTTTATATAGCATGTTAATATTGTAAAAACTTCTCTGGCGCTGCACTTGTTGCATATTTATTTTTCTGTCATTCTGGTTTAACGTGATACCAGGATAAAATCTTAAGTGTGAAGCTAATTTTGCTTTTGTGTTAATAATTATTTTTTATTTATAGAGTTTTGTGTTTGAAGTGATACTTCGTTTTTTCTCTTAAATTTAGTTTTTTGTTATGTAGACCTTTACCCCACCTACGTAAGCTTTCAATTATATGGATAATTTTATAAGATGGTGGTTATAGTAAAACACCGGAGACACAAATAGTCAAAACGGAGAACTGTCAAATCCTAACCTTTCAGCAGAGTTAAATAGAACGTTTAGAAAATAAAGTTTCCTTCATATTGGGATATTTTTCTTAATTAGTAAGTACCAGCAAGTTATACAGCATCTAGCAGAAAAAATGACAGTTAATTGTTGTGCGTATAATTTAGGCATAAATATAACAATGAAGTAACCATCAAAACGTTTTCTACTTACGTGGCTACTACAACACTCCCCATCTGCCCCATTAATATTCTTATTAAATAACGCTAATAGAATCGAAAGTTGAAATGATATTATTTCAGGTTTGTGCTTTCGTTTTTTTTTTAATATTAAAAATGAGCAGAAAACTTTATTTTGTTTTTATTTTTATTTGGGATTGAACGTCCTTATTGAGTCTAATGTAGAATCACCAAAAAATTGTCGATCAAAATCGGCGAAGCATCAGAAATCGTCGACACCATGCAAGGAGAGCGGGATCTGAAACGTGGATATCCGTTAGAAAATGGACTTCGAAAATTTGACACGATAGAAATACATTCCTGAAGTTGGAAACTAAAAACATGACTCCAAAATTCAATATACTTTATGTTTGATATTCATGGTCCGATTTATTTTATTATTTATTTATTTTATTTTTTGGAGAGGGGAGGTACCTTTCATTACCTTTCATTTACATAATAAAAAAAACTTTTCGAATTACGCGCTATATGATATTCTTTTTGTTATAACTTTTTTTCTGCGTTTTCGAGTGGATTAACTATAGGTATGGATGGCTATAGGGCTTAAAGTAGAAGACTTTATGTAAGTTTTATCAAAAGCGGCAGGGTCATTTTCGCGCTGCGGTCCATCATGTTTTAATAATGCTCCGATTTTGATGATGTTTGTTTTGTGCACATGTACACCACAATATCTATCCAATCTATTTTGTCCCTAATATGTATATAAAAGGAGTGATCGGTGACAAAAAAGTGCTTGCCTTTTAATATATAGATTTAATGGTTCAACATTGTCTTGTTCAGGAGTATGAATTCTCAGGAGAGGAGATTTAAGAGTGATATCAATTTTATTAATATTTTCAGACGTAGAAGCTGCATCACAAGTATTATATTAAATAATACCTCGTTAATGTTAAATGTTTTAACTTTATCCCTTATAATGATTCATTAAATAATCTATAGATATAGATAATTATACTGATGATTTAAGGAGATCAAGAAATAATACACTTTACTAAGTATTTAATTTATTTGAATTCACACCCAAATCAGATATGAAAAATATAAAACAAGATATTCTACTCACCTGAGATGAAATATATTGTACGATTCATTAATTTTCTACACCTTATTATTAATTAGCAATCAAATGAATCTATATTAATTAATTAAGGCCATTACTATCCACTTTGTAATATTTATTTTTAAAATAAACATTTCAAAGTATATTCTGCAAAATAATAATATACTTTTACTTGGTTCGTATTCTTCGTCGGCTCGTTGGAATTTATTTTAGGCCGGAAACTGCATAATGTTTCATGCATCGCCTGGAAGTCTAAACACTCATACTTGTAATCTCGGTGGAAGTCAGATGCAAAATGAATGAAGCCTGACGATCACTAATATCTCCCTCGTTTTCATTCTTGGTTCTTTTTGATTGGCAGCCTCCTTAGTGTCACTATCATACTTTACAATCGGGTCGCATTATCACTGCCTGCTACCAAAGGTCGCCGTACTAGCACTCTCCAGCGTCCTTCGTGCTAACTAACTCCATTGTATTCAATTTTAACATTCTAATTCATTGGAATTATTAAAATTACTACTGCTTCAATTAGATATTATTTAAAATTATTAGTGCTATTGACTTCCGCTCACTAAGTTCGCACAAGCAAAAAACAAAACCTCAAAGGATCCTTTTCAGTTGAGTTCGGGGCCTTATTGTAATTTCTACTATTACTGCTTTAATTAAATCACAGCTATTGACTTCCGCTCGCTGCGCTCGCTCAAGAGATATACAAACCCCAAAAAGATCAGTTGAGGTTTTGCTCTTACCGCTATTGAAATTATTACTGCTTTGAGTTCAACATCTCCAGACCACCGGAAGTCGACGGGACTAATAGTTTTTAATAATTCAAAGAATATGAATATGATAATTGAATACAAATCAATTAGTCATCCCAAATGACGCTTGACGATCTGGCGGCCTTCGGGTAACTTCGGCAGCAGGCAGTGATAATACGACCTGATTATAAATTGTACCGAAGAAATATTAAGATGAAATTTTAAAATCTGGTGCAGTGCGCAAATCATACAGCTTTCTCTTACTACTATATAATAATAATCCATTTTTAAAAATAATTTTAAAGAATTCACAAAAACACTAACTACTTGAAATATTTTCATCAGCATTATTTTCAATAATATATTTTTGTAATCGGCCCAGAAAATAATTTTAACCTCTCCCTTCAAAATTTGAGATTTTACGTTTCAAGTTACGTAGAAACCAAATATCAGAAGAAAAAAATCCGTCAGACAACTACCCACGGCTTTTCTCAGAGGCTACTGAAACAAATTTCTTGAGATTTGGCAACAAACACCAGGGTGATCCTCGGAACTCGGTATTAACAGCCGTCTTTTCGTTTAAAAATGGCAAAAACTTCCCAATTCAAGTGCAAACTTGCCTTCTGCGTTGTTTCTAGTGGCGGAATTCTGTAGCAGCTTTCTCGAAAACGCGAATTGCCGGTCACTTTTGATTCACTTGCTGATAAAATGATACTGTTATGTCTTTTGACTTCTTTGACCAAATAGAATTTTTGCCCTTCATTTCACTTTTATTAGACCTTCACTTTTATAACATAAGATATACTTGCATTTAAGTAATTAGTTTGATATAAAACAAATATAAATCTAAATTAATTCTTATTTTGGTATGGTTGATACTAATTAATTAAATTTACTTTAAAAATAAATCCTTTTCGAACATACCATACCATATTAATATAAATTCTCTCTTATGTGAATGAATATATACACAAACACAAACACAAACAAACAAACAAACAAACACACACACACACATACGTATGTTTGTGTGTTTGTGTATATATTCATTGCATATGTATTCATCATATGTACATATGTATATTCATCATACACATTTACTTATACTTTTACTATACTTTTAATTATACTTTTATACTTATTTATACTTATACTTTTTAATATACTTTTACATAAAATTTATAGGAGCAAATATCACAAATAGAAAAAAATCATCTTAGGGCATTATTGGAAAATTTCTAAACAAACCCTTGAGTTCATAAATAGCGGTAAACATTGGCGTACGCATGAGGGAGGATCAGAGACATATAATTTTCATACCCACCAACATAAGATTTGAATTTTGATAATTATTTTATGATATTTTTGATAATTTTAACAATAGTTTTTGATCCTATTTTCATCTTTATCCTTAACTTACGCCAAATTTGGCGATTATAAACATTTAGGTGATTATGTACCTTCATATTATCAAATCTCCCTCCCGAAAAAAAATTAAATCTGTCCTCATACGTCTTCTAAGTTTTAAATAGAGATAGTACATCACTCCAAAACAGTTGAAGATATGCTATTACAGTATGATATATTATATCTATTGCAAACATACTAGGTCCACCCTTTCTCAGCTCCAAGCTACTCTGTTCACTATATTTTTTTCTTCTCCCTCTTCCAACAATAAATAAGTAATAAATAGTACAACTGTGTTGTACCTATATATTTTGCCAGAGACAAAAGTGCAAACAAGTGATCACGTGTTAACTGAAGCCAGAGAAAATGAAAAATAGAACCAGAGCTTTCTGGCAGTTGCGGTGTCTGAGAAAATAATAGGTACCAGATTTTCTTCTTTATTTAAACGATTTTGACAGAGCTCTGTCGAGATAACTCTAGCGTGTACGAAGGTTTTAATGTAAACTTAATATCGAATTTTAATTTAATATAGAATTTAATTTAATATCTTGTTATGATTTTACTAAATGCATCCCTTTTCCGATATTTTCGATTTTAAAGCTGTCATATGAAGACACAAACTTCGGATGATTAATACTGCGTTGCACCAGCGCAATAGATGTTAAAACAAAAAGAAAGCCTATAAGAAAAATTAGTAACAAATATAGTTCATTACGTGACGCTCGGGAAAATAAAAAATAAGTTACATTTTCAAACATTCATAGCAAATCAGTAAAATGTCAAACTCACAGAATATTTCAACTGGGCCTTTCCCGATAGTTTTACAACACATTGTGGATTTTAAGGTTAGTATCCAATAATTTTATTTTTCTGGGTACTTCATCTCTGATAAAAAACAGTTATTTTATTTGAGAATGACCCTAATAGTTTTGAATAGGTTCATTTTCATGACAAAATAGAAACAAACTGCACGTATAAGAGCGTAAATAAATATGAATATGAAATATAAAAAGTGTTTAAATTAAATTAAATCATTCTTTGCGCAAAGCTTGCCTACAACGCCTTGTGGGTGTTCTGTATTTGCGCATAGACTGAAATGCCTCAAACTCTGTTTAATGTTGATAGAAGAGACATTCATGGTATCCATTGAACGTTTATTTTCATTAGAACCAATAGATTCTAATTAAATGATTTTGTTATTGACTTGATTAGTTAAAGTAATAAACATTTAAATAAAATAAATAAATTTACATATTTGATTTCATTATGAAATTTGCAATTTCATATTTTTTCAAAGTTGGTTCGATATGACCGATAAGCCAGAAGAGTTAAAAATCCTTACTTTAGGCTAGCAATGCATACCAAAAAGAAGTTTATCCTGTTAGTCAATATTAATCAACGTTGTATGGCTGGAAACCTCTTATTTACAAAATTTGAGTTCCTACGGCATCTAATTTTGCTAACTAAGATTTGATAATACTTACTAGCTAGACTCTTCAACTCTTCTTAAAAATACATTTGATAAAAATCTATTTGAATTCGGAATCCACCCAGAATATAATTGTGTGTGTTTATCCATAAGGCGTTGTGGATATTTCATTTCAGACAATGGCATAATAGAAATACCCACAACGCCTCGTGGTTTGGTTTTTTCATGTCGAGTGTGGGTAAAAATTTCGAATATCGGCCTAATTCGAAGATTGAGCGTAACGTATATGATTAGTGCGCATAGGTCAATCATTAGAAATCTTCAACTGTAATTAATTTAAGATAAGAATAAACATATAGTAAATTAATTAGTGAAAAGTACATTTCCCATAAATATATAACTTATATTTTTAAAAACACATTTATAACGACTTTTCGAAGTCCTTCTTCGTTTTCAAGTTATTTGTTTTCTACAATAAACATTAAGTAATTAAATCCAAATATTTATAACTTAATTTACACCACCTTTTGTTACTATATTAAGGATAGTTTTATTACCTTTAATTTACGTTATTCTCTCCCCAGTGTCCTGCTATCAGTATAATTTTACTTCGTCAAATTTATATAATATAAAAAAAAATTATAATATATAAAAAAAAAATTTAATTGGGGAGTAATTTTCCTACTGTCTCTGTCATATATACTGCACTATCATTAAAATTGAACCTTGTATTAATCCTTGTTGTCAAGATGCCTCCCCACCCAATCTCTTCACACTTGCTATTATTTTTGTTTTAAAATAATGTTACTATTATATTCTATATATTAAAAACAATATGCCTTTTGTTTATTTTTTAGATCATAAATTATCTTATATTTAGTTTATTAATTATGTCCTCATAAAAGACGAAGAAGGAATTCGAAACGTCGTTATAAATGTGTTTTTAAAAATATAAGTTATATATTTATGGGAACTTTTCACTAATTAATTTATTATATATATATATATATATATATATATATATATATATATTCCCTATATAGTAAAAAATTGTTTAATATAAGAATAAACATTTATATGATCGAAGAACAGGCAAGTCCCAATGATATGATTGAATAATTATTTAACGGAATCCCAACCCTTCATGTAAAACCATGCCATCCAAGAAGTCTACTCGTTAATAATTCATTTTCTCAGAAATTTAATCAACTATTCTGTAATACTAATAGTTAGCATGGAAGCAAAATTTAAAATTCGGTAAAAATTGTTCCACATAGTCCAAATTTTTAATAAACCCAGATTCTTTTCTACTGATTTTGAAGGGCTGAAGAGTTATTAACCATATTGGCGATTTTCGATCTATGGGTTTTTTTACGAAGTTATGAACTCTGAAAAGAAACAGTGACTTGTTGGAGGTACAATTTACAAAATCCACCTGTTACTAATTTTTCCTTTTGTTACAGATATGTATCTGTTTTCTAAAAATATCTGATGTGGACAACACATGACTTCCTTTTTCGCCTATTTAACTATAAATCGGTGGCTCAAAAAGTGATCCTGAATTTGGTTACTAGTTTCCGAAGATTGCAGTTACTCAAAAACGACACTCGGCGTAGCGACATCTATCCATTGACACAAACGCACATACTCTTTTTTCTGGAAATCTCATTCCGTTATTATACGTCGTTTTCTTTCTGTAGGTAACAAGTTCCCAATATATATATATATGCTTCTGTGATGAAATGCACCAAGCAAGTATCATGTCGTTATTTGTCGAGATGGTAACATTATTCAAATTTCATTTTTGTTGCTAAGTTTTTGAACAAAACTTGGGTATGTATTTTTGACCGATTACCATCTGCATTTTTCTATGTACGACAACTGTCTAGCCATAATGATTCCTTTTTTTTAGTCATTATAATGTACCTACACTATCATCATTTTTTTTTTTTTTTTTTGCTTTAGGATCAAAAATGAGAGCGATGAAACAAAAAATGAAAAAAAATCTAAAGATAAATCGATCGAACAATATGATACTCAAGAAACCGAATATGAGGATGAAGATCTTGGTGATACCCCAGATATAGATAGTTGCAAATCCTCCATTAAAGAAGGAACTGAAGGTGAACATTTTGGTATTAAAAACCATGTATTGGTACATAAAACTCGTAATCCTTCATTACCAAGTATTCCCAAATTGCAAGAAATGATAAGACTGGTTCGGGCTGCATTACCCAGTGATAATTCTTCAAAAATCGACGAAGTTGAATCGGATATGGAAGAAGACGAAGAGTTTGAAGACGCTGAGAACAGTGGGAGCACAGAAGAACAATACGAGGCAGAGTCATACGACAGTTTTCAATCTACAGACAGAGATAAAATTATTGCAATCAGTGATAGGTCCAAGAGGCTTCCAATTAATAAGAAAAAAGGGACAGTATCTCCTTCTCCAGATCTGATTGATATAGGTGAGGATGATTCGCTAAATGAAAATGACGGAGAAGATTATGGTGATTTCTTACCTACTAGAAAAGAATGTATGACAGTAAGAACAAGGGAACGGAGAATCACATCGAAGAGCTCAGCTCACCATGAAACTTCTTTAGTAACAGCGAGGCATTCTAAAAGTGGAATAGTTAAGGATAATAATCGGGTGTCATCCAATAGCATTGAAACTAAACCGGTGACGAAGAAGAGTTTCTTACATGGGAAAAAAGGAAAACTGCCTAAACCTAAAGAAAATATTAAAAGTGCATTAAGAAATGGTGGAGAAAGTGATTTCGAAGAACTGAAAAAGGCCTACAATGTATTAGTATGTTCAGTCGAAGCCTTTATGGCCCTGGCTAATAAAACAATGAAAAATAAATTAGATGAATATTGCTTAAGTATTGGGAATCCACTTTCTACTATCTGTGTACCTACGTATTGTAAAAACAATTCACAAACAACGATCGATTGGTGCGCAAGTTCAACAAGTAAATTAGAATGTCTGACCACATGCGATGATTCAGATTTTGACTCAGCTGAACATAGTAAATCAGAAGAGGATGAAGACACCAGTTTACATATGAAAAAGAAATATAAAGGCCTGAAGATGGAATATCCTGATGATCCAGCCGAAAAACAATCTGGAAACTACGTTTATAATGACTACGACAGTGTTGATCCGAATGATTATGATACGAATGTAACATTTAAATCAACGTCGTCTCCATCAGTTCTAATAAGTCATCCAAAGCACTCATCCACATTCCTAATTACCGAAAGTGGAAAAAATGAAAATAATAAGGAAAATTCAAAAAATATATTTTCATCAACGGTAAGTGAGAGTATGACTACAAAAGATATACCAACGACATCAAGGATTTCTTATTCAACAGTTGAAACAAGTAAAGAACACACCATCACTTGGTCAACCTTTCGCTATGAAGCAAAGATAAAACTGAGGCCTAGCAGAAGGCAAGCGAGAAGGATGTCCACGGAATTTCAAAAAATCCTATCACGTCGGAAATATCTTACCCGTCACAGGAAACAGCAAGATGTGCCAAAGGAATCTAAAGCTCAATTTGTCGTTACTAAATATCCCATGTTGAGGAACCTACCTCCAAGCCACGTAGGAGACACCGAAATAATAGAAGTAGAATACGTATGAGTGTATAAATAGTAACGGAATGACAATACGCAGAAGAAAGAATGTAATCTGGCGGATGGTTAAAATGCAATGGTTCATTTCTAAAAGCTCTTTTAAGTTTATAAAATATAAATAAACTTTTAAAATCGATGCATACCACTGTTCAATGAGGAGAAAGTAGGCTTCGAAAACAAAAGTCATGTTCCTTCAAACCTGAATATGTAATATACCATTGCGATAAATTGTATTTGATAAGTATGTAACCTGTGATGCATATGCTGTTGATTGCTGATGACATTTCGATATATATTTCTCGAAATAATTTTAATTTAGATGAAGTAATAATGAAAAATATAATAAAAACACTTGACGAATCATCAATATCGTGTTTTGATTATACCATTAGGAAAATATTTTGATAATACTTATTCAAAAAATCAAGAGCAATGAGCCGATTTTAATTAATAATCAGCTTTTTTTTTTTTATATCTTAGGGTAATATTTCAAAATGAGCTATTGTGTTTTTGAAAATCTTACATTCATTACCTTCGGAGTTTGTGCGTTATACTTTTTATAGGACTTTTGTTTACAGCTCTCAAGAATTTTTGTAAAATCGTATAAAAAATGATGGATAAATTCGGTAACACTCTTCCCATCCACAGATGTACATTCAAACACTCGGGTTCGAGAGCAGTGATAAATGGATTATGGCTGTTCCTGGTCACCATGCATGTGAAGGCCTATATTTCTTTCTCCGAAGCAGACCGTCCATGATCCAAACCTTCCGGCGGCTATTTGACATTCTGGAAGACTTCAACGCGATTCGCGATCAAGAAACACAAGGTCGGGTCTCACCCTAACGCTCGGTCCGTGAAAGTTGGAAGTAACTCGCACGGGCCGGGCGTGTAGGCTGACGGGGCTCACGTACCCATGGGAGGGGTTTTGCTTGAGAGATCTAACTCACAACATTCGTGCTTGTAAGTAGGTGCACTATTACCGTAAAGCTTGGTAATATCTCGGCCACCTCTAGCTGGATATATGAATATATTTATATATAGCCAACGACAGACTTACTGCAGACAACGGTTTTTCAAGGGATGAGCCTCCATGCTCATCCTCCTAATTTACCACTCTCTCTCTCTCTCTTTCCAAACCAGCGAAGTTCTGCCGACCCCAGAGTCGATCAGCGGCCAATAGCATACAAAATAAATTTTCCAACACAGATGGATATGCTACTGGACTCTTCTAAAATTTTCAGCCTGGTTTAGAGCCTCAGCCCGACGGTTAAAAATATCCAAAGCCATCCTCCTACACCACGTCTCTTTTTTATAATGTATCTTTCATTTTAATTTGGACTAATTTATATTTTTAAAATTATATTCTTATAACAGGAAACAATGAAACAAAATACAAAATACATTTCTCCAGTACCTAATTATCTATCTGTGTAGTTGTTCAAAACATATTTATTTAATTACTTTAATAAAATTCAATACTGTAGAGAAGCATATCTGGTGATACTTTATTTCTCTCTTTCTTCAATTTGATGCGTAAAATCATTTGAAATACGAAATTGATTAAAACAAGTCAAGAGACCTAACTTTAATTACATAGGAAGTATCTGGGGCCCTTGCGTTTAAACCAACGTCTCGAATTTCCAGGGAGACAGATATTTCTAGTTAATTGAAGTTTTATTTTATGTATATGTATTGTTGAATGATCGGTATGCCTGTACTTATGAATGGCGTAAAACAAACATAACGATGACATTCGACTAAATGAATACATTTTTTTACTTGAAAGAATATTGCCTTCTAATACTTGATATTTATCTATTCTATGCACAACATATATATATATATATATATATATATATATATATATATATATATATATATATATATATATATATATATATATATATATATAATGGCACAAAATATCTGCCGAGGTTCCCAGCGTTTAAAGTAGGAAATGTTGCGTGACACAAAAACGCCAACAAATGAAAACGTTCTTTAAGATCCGAATAAAACCTCAATTGGGGTGAAAGTGAGAAAAGGAAAGGTTTTTGCAAGGAATGTAATGCAAATTGAGATGTCTAGAAAAGCGACACTCAAGCACGCGACCTTGTATTGGCTGTGATGTAAGATGAGTGCAGCTATGCAGCTGAGGTAAGCCCCTTTCATCTGTAGCTCTTACCGCACCCCTTTGTCCCCTGCTTTCGAGAGCACTGCGGTCATTTCGCTCTGATTGCCCGCCACAATATTGAATCAATGGGCAACGGTCAACGGTGGGAAAGGTTTCGATTTCGGATCGATGCTCGGTATAATTGGGTTACTGGGTTATCCAAGTCGATAGGCGTTCGATTTCTGAATTTTTTGTGTATTAGAGGGATATCCTAACGTTACTACAATGAATAATGTAGAACTCTTTCCTTGTTCATCTAAGTTCAACTACCCAGTTGAATCAACGCTAATAGAAAACAATTGGTGAATTCTTACGAAATTATTGAATACAAGTAAACTTTTTCCTCTCTAAGCTTCATAGGATATCATTTTAATACGGGATATGTGTGATTGGGTTAGGGATCTATTTTACTGCACAAGGTACATTATAAAGTATTTCTCAAGTGAGGAGCAGGATTAGAAAATAATGAATCCGTATTCTTATTATAGATCGCATCAATTGTTTTTGAGTGCTAGTTGTTATTCAGGTTTTATGCCAGTTTAGTTCTTTTACGCTAAGGATGTTTACATATGTTTGCCATCTCTGTGGCTTCTTGATGGGGTTAAAATTCGTAGGTTGGTTATGTATTGAAGAAAGTCAGAAAGTTTTGTATGTCTCCTTGCGATGAAGTCAGACACTGTAGTTATTTCGACTGATGTGCGGAGTATGTCCGTTTTTGTTCGCACTAATGCATTATACTTTACAATCCGTCTCATTGCTCCGTTTTACTCCGTTTTGATACCGCTGAGCTTCATCGCTCCGTTTTACTCCGTTTTGATACCGCTGAGCTTCATTGCTATAAAAGTAAAATTAGTTAATTTCCAAATCCATCCTTTATTCATAAATACTATTCTATGGTTGCAGATTGTACAAATTTCATCTACTAATTTTGATATCAGAGAGGTTTAAGGGTTATAAAATTCTCATCTTGTTCCTAGATGATGCTTTTAATACATGATTTAATATTATAATACCTTTTAATAATATTTTCTGACTAGTAATTTAAGTTTAACAGTAAGTTAATTTTTTTTTTTTTTTTTTTAATCCCCATTTAACTTATTTCTTGTTCAATTTTTCGTTTATTTCTTGTCTTATATCCTTCATATCCTCATATAATATTCATTATATCCTGCATCTTGGATACATTTTAAGGTAGTTTTGAGATATTTGAATATTATATAGAAATCTCATCATACCTATGACGGAGCTCACTTCTGATTGCGAAATAATTAAGTTAATCCAAAAATAAATCCTTGTTATAACTTTAGTTTATTTTCTTTATTTGCGAGTTCTGCGTAAATAGCATTGCATTACAATCATTGTAATTCCTATGAATAGTTTTGTTTTAATTAGTGACATTCATTAGTATCGATATTTTAAAATTTGGTCTTGATATAATATTTAATTAAATATTACCTAGCAACCTACTAAATTTGAGTTATTTTTATAAGAAGTGAACAGGTGTCAGGGTGATGGACTCTATCAAAATTAGATATTAACTATATTCTTTAATTTTGTGCCTCTATTTTTGTTTTTGCAATAAAGTGTATCTAATTAAAAAGGGGACAGGGGCTCAGAGATTTGCATTACCTTGGGGCCCCTACATCGCTTAATCCGGCCTCCTCTAGGAAATAATTGACCGATATCGCAATACTTCCTTTCTTCTTTGGATACATCACATATCTTAAATCATTAAAACGAAGAGAAGATATTAAAAGGAACTTTGCTAGTTCTAATATTGAAATTCCGTATGGCTGTAACTTTTGATATAAATTGTTATTGTTAGCATTTTTTTTTAAAGTAATTTGTTTCAAACTTATAAAATTTTTCCAAAAATTTGAACTTTAAAATAAAACAGAAGGACATAGAAAACCCAAAGGTTCGATTCAATTACCAGCAACAACCGTTTCCTACACTACCTCTGTCCACCGACACCCATCAAAACTCAGATCCACAAGGGTCAGCTTTAACACAATATTCACACCTACCATCGGACGTATATTAGCCGATTCAACGATTATTTCAATAGTCGCGACGATATCTGCTATTACTTTAGTTATATTTACTGCCTACATGTTCAAATATAAAATTTTAACACTGAAGCAAAGCATTCAAATATAGTTTATTCTCCCAATCTCCCATAATGGCAAAATTTCTCACCTTAATATTTAATTGAAAGACTATTTGCAGGTAGATGATAATAAACTTGCGTTTCTAATACGATGAGGGGTGAGTATCAAATCAACTGTTGTACAAGATTTTAAGTTAACGTTTTTATAAATATTTTTTTAGGTATATCCATGTCCCTAGCAGGAGGTTACGTACTTTCATGGATAAGCGCAGCCAGTGAGATTGAAGTACAGGGTTTATATTTTTTGGAAGCTTCATGACTGAGGCAATCAGATTTATCAGAAACATTTGTGGTTGCAGCCATTTCGAATTTACGCTCACATAGTACGTGTCCCTAAGCCCAGTACCGTGAACTAAACGTTTTTAATTATTCCGCCAATTATAGGGATTAAATAATGATTAATAATAATTTATCTGATCCTACCTTAATAATCCTCCCATTGGCAATTTTCCTCCCATTGCTATCTAGTCCAGTTGGTGTGAAGAGGGACCTTCGTAAATATTAGAGTGTATTTTTGAGATTCCAGTCCACTGATATGGATCTTTATCACAAGCAAGAAAATTGTTTGAATTCTTCCGTTGAATAATTGGCCATGCAGTGAATATATTTCTGTTAAAATGCAGTCATTTTCATCGTTATCGCTAGATTTTAAAATTAATATTCTGTTTGAATTTCCAGCCCCAGCATTTGAAAATGTTGATTTTCAAAATGGCAGGGGAGTGTATGATTAGCAGGGGCCTGGAACTTGAATGTATA
Organism: Rhaphigaster nebulosa; assembly: GCA_948150685.1. Taxonomy (NCBI): domain Eukaryota; kingdom Metazoa; phylum Arthropoda; class Insecta; order Hemiptera; family Pentatomidae; genus Rhaphigaster; species Rhaphigaster nebulosa. The sequence goes on along the minus strand of OX411309.1, from coordinate 90,730,336 downwards.
GCTTTGCTACTAAAGGAACTGTAAGAACTAAAATTAAAACGCTATATATACATAGTTTTTGTATACTACGATACTTTAGCTACGCATTCGAAATTATAGTCTCACTTTAATAATAAAATTTAAAAAATGGGTTCGACAATTATTTGAGTAATCAATTCTATGTATTGCAAATACTGATATGGAAAGGGAATATACTTTGATTAATTGTAATAATAATTAAATAGTTTCAATTCATTATATTAATAAATATTGTCAATTCAAAACATGGAAATTTGATTATGAATGGCTATCTGGATAAAACCGGTAGATTTACCATAGAACCCAGAGTATCTTTGCGAATAGTAAAGATTAGGCCAGATTTTCACTCAAGGTATGGGAATCGGCATCATAAATGGTACTTCAGAAGGATAATAACGCCTACTTATTGGGAGATAAATTTCAATATGTCCATTTTTTTTCGCCCCTTTTAAGGTTTTGGGTTTCTTTGAATTGTGTTAGAGGATTGAAATTTTTTTTAATTGAATTCGTGATAGAGAAGTATCTTTTGAGGGTCTCAACTTTTTTCTTCCACTCATCATTTTGTTTTTTTCATTTCTGTATTTAGATGAAAACACGACCTTAGTGAGCTCTCCTGCTCACGATTTTTTTTCTAATTAAATTCACCTCTTTTATTAATCTCTCTTAAAATTGACATTTTTATGAAATGCAACAAGATAAAAAAAATAATGAATTAATGAGTGTATATATGGATGATTGGAAGGAATTCATAAATGGTCACGGAAATTATTAAAAAAAAAAAAAGTGATATTGATTCTTTAATAAACTTAAAATATATATTTGTATGTATATACAGAACAACCATATTCTTTTCTTGTGGATATGTATACAAACACCAAAGACAATAATAAGTGGATGTGACTTCAATTAGAGCTCATTTAAATGGCAATTTTTTGAACTGTATCTGGATTTTTTTTTTTTAATCATACATATTAATATAAAATAAGTGACAATTCAGTTTTAAAGTAAGTTATGGAAATGCCTCATTACCTGTATCATTAGTTACTACATTATCAATGAATGTGGATAGGAATTTTATCATAACAATCTTACACAAATATAATGCTCATGCTATAATTTCCATTTTTACCTTAATTTTTACCTTAAAGATAAGATTATTTTGAACTGAGCAAGTATGAAATAGGAAACGATACTATTTTTCCAAATAATTAAAACCGCAAGAGAGCAGTGAGGCCCTTGTGGTCAGTTGAACTGACAGGTTGGGATGATTTAAAAAAATACAATGATGTAACATTCTATAAAAAATTAATTTATGTTTAGCGTTAAAATATTATATGATAAATAATAATCTTTAGAAGTCAATATATTCAGTAGAAACTCCATAAATATAATTTACTATTAAATTGGCAACCTTTTCTCAACCCATAAAATATTTATTAATAATTATATCACAGAATAAAACTTTCACTAATAGTTAATTGTGACTAGAAGAAATATTTTACACAACTGCAATATTTAGTAATCTAAAGATTATTTGTCAATTAAAAAAAAAAAAAAAAAATTGTTATCTATAAAATAAATCACTGATCAGGTATACTCAAAATAATAAATTCTAACTAATAATTAGCTAAGATATAAGTGGATGAAGTTGCCATGAAATTTTTTTTTCAGATATTGATTTATCTTTAAAATTTGTAACATAACACTTCATCCACTCATGTCTTCAATTAATTAAGTAAATTTTGAATTTTTTCCTCAAACTCCAAATTAATAATTAAAGTGAAATCATTCAAATAATACACTGTGTTGTACTTTACATTATAAATTATACTACTTATACTATCATTTAATTGTGTAATAATCAACATTAAAAATTTTGAGAATATTTAAATTGGACTTCGTTTTGTGTAAAAATGTTTCCTATGTAAAAGTTTATAGCTATATTTAACTAAATTTATGTGTCGTTATTTTCTTGATCATTTTAATGTTAAAATAGCAGTCACCAGAGACCAGATTTCTATGTAATCAAATCTTTAGTTCGCTTTTTTTTGTTTTATTTTATTCAGATGTCTAAATTGGTGCTTTTATAAGCTTTAAACCCATTTATATTAATTAAATTAATTAATTAAACCCATATATATTAATTTTTAATCCTTTTTTTTTCTTATCTATTTTGTACCTGCAAAATACTTTGAAGTAAATTTCAATTTCTGAGTCTACTTCGTTTTCTATTGGTTTTTTTATACCTTTAAATTTATTTATTTTTCTATATTAACATATTAAGAATAACTGTACTTTTTCATATACTTTTTTTTTCTTTTTTATCTATGAAACTCATTACCAATTGTATCATTTTAATTTTAGAAAAGAATTGTATTTATATTTCATTGACAGTTCTTTTCAAACGCAGCTTTCATAAAAAAATAAAATAAATAATTTAATATTTGCACTTTTACATATTTTAGTAGGTACTCTTTTCTGCAAAACTTTTCACATATTTTACTACATAAGAATTTAGTCTCTGATAGCCAGTTAATGATAAATATATATAATGACTCTTCGTTCCGAAAAAATAGTACAAAGTTCTATTTTAGCAGTGATTTTTATCAATATGATTCTGAAAATACTAGAGCTTTTTTTCTAATGTAAAGATAATATTTATGAAACCTCATTTCCAATACAAAATCAAATACAATCTTTATGCCCATGCAGAGCTATTATATTCAAAATATATATATATACTATTTGTATGCAATCATATATTAATGATCACATTATAATATAATATAGCGATATTGAAGCGATAAAGGGCAGCATAAAGATGACAAATATGTATAAATAGACACTAAAAAATATATACAGCAACATACGTAAAAACTAAAAATCACTTAGAAAACAATATATATTGTTCAAGTGTTAGAAGGCACAAAGCAAATAAAGTGCCAAGCCTAACTTTAAAATCAAGAACCATTCTGTTAAGTTTCGGCTTTTATCTTAAACATCTTTGTAAAGACTGGAATCTACCGCTTCCTTTTTAAATGAAACAAAGTGTACCGTAACTAGTAATCTAGCCATTACTACCAAGCAATAAATTCTTAGTAATGAAAAAGCCTAATTCAAGACAAGGCTGTTGAGGCCGATTATAGATAGCTAGACATCTAGGAGGCACTGATTTTGGCAGACCATCTATACATTTATTTAAAAATATAACAAATTTACCAACCACTAGGTCAATGTGGTGAGCAAATGTTAGAATAGCGTTCGACAGCAGTTAAGAGAGATTATTTATTAATAGCATTAGTTTACTGGTTTCAACTATAATCGTAATCATTGACACCAATAAATATAATTTTTTTTATTTTCAGAGCATTTTCTTTGTAATAATTCATTAAAACAACTAATATTCCGTATTTCTAGCATTTTAAGAGGATGGGAATGCTCAGTGGAAGGGGGCTTTCTCTGAGGGGATAAAGTTCTCAGACTCGTGGAATCCAAGATCGGGGTTTTATCAAACAGACCATAATAATTATTATTATTTGGATAAGCCACCTTGTTAGGTAAATTTAGCATAAAATAAACAGTTTTATATAAAAACTTACCGAAATATCGTCAATAAAATAAAATAAATAAATTGGGCAACATTTTTAAGATTAAAAAATAGCCTTAGGTTGAGTAGGGGTCATTCTCAAACAAAATGTCACTTTGAATTCTAGAAAAAACAAATATATGTATAGATAGATAGATAGATAGATAAAAGAACTTTATTCTGGGACTAGGTCCCTTAAGAATAGCATGAAGGAACAAATAAAACAGTAACATTATCTGGCCATAAGATTTTATATATATATATATATATATATATATATATATATATATATATATATATATGTATTCATGTTCATGGAAAGTAACTTTGGGCCCTATATAAGTATTTTATCAATGTCAAAGAGTGCAAAATCTGACTTGGTTTGGGAGTTTTACGATATTTTTTTTTTTCTAGAAGGGCGTGGAGGGATGGTGGCGATTTTTTCTATTTTATAGGTACTTTAAAATATAGAATTTCACACTAAATTTTTTTTTAAATTAATTTTTCCCAAGTTTCTTTGCGTTATTGCAAAGTAGTACTACTTTACGTTGTGCGTTGGACCCTCAGTAATACAAATATACATTTTTGAATAAAAATATTTGGTGAACTTTCCGAAATTCACTTCGGACAGAATGTAACTCTCACGAACTTTTCATACGAAATTTTGTTTACAATTTTTTTATTTTTAACATTAAATATTCCAAAATTGAGCCGACCTGAATGCTAATTGCGAGGTTTAAAAAACTTTGAATCTTAGAACTAACGTTAGAAATCTTTGAACAGCCAAAGTGACAGTTTACTTGATGATGGCCCCACTAAATATCAATTTCGAAAAAAACATTCGAATTTTCCTAACTGTAATTAGGAGACAACATTCTTTTCAGGGATTGGAATGGAAGCACTCTTTTGTTGCTATGAGTGGGTCTTTTTTTCATGAATTATGACTCTCTCGATTGAACCAGTTCTCTATTTCTTTGACTCAATACTCAGCAAAGAGTAGTGGCTGGTAGATCACTTCACTTTACTCAGAGCTAACACTTTTCCTGTATACCTATTCCTCCCTACTAAAGGAAACTGTATGAATCAGTTCATGACCGAATCAAGCATCTTTATTTCAAAGTTAGTTTTGTTTGGCAAATTAGTATGACACGAGATTGACAGTAAGTTGTTACGATACCAAAGTTTCAATAATCGAAATGATTTAAAAGCTGTATTAACTGTTACAAAAATCACTTTCAGAGGCATACGGAGATTGAGAAAATATTTCCAGCAAATTGTTCAATTAAAGTACCTGAAAAATAATTTACGATTTATGATTAAATCATATTCAGGAATTCATATTATATAAAATAGAATACATATTCGCGAGTGAATGCCTCCCACAACAACACATTTCAAATTTGGATAAACAGGGTCGTCGATGGTTCGAAAACACTATCTATAGTCCTAACTATCGAAGAGCCTGTCGAATTTGAAAACCAGTAAAATATTTGACTTACTGACAAAAGTTGCATAAATATGACACTTGAATCCAACTGTGATTCCTAAAATTTCATTCGAAAGTTGGAACTTGTCAATTAAACAATAACTGAATTCTTTGAGAATATTTTTTCTGTAAAGTCTCAAAAAAAAAAAAAAAATGTTCCGCTAATCTCCTTTCTCTTTTCTAGCTGATATTTATTTTACAATTTCTATACAACTCAGTCTCATCTTGCCCCCTAATCACTAATAAGTTCGAGTATTCGTTTTTTAGTGCTGATTTAACTCCAAGTATAAATGAGAAGATAATCTTTATGAGTGTCAGTCAGTGGACACCAATATATAATTAATTAAATAATAAAAATTAATTTTGTTTTACAATTAATCTCTACATAAACTTTAAACAATATCAAAAAAGCGATTTGATCAATTAGGAAATTTGGACTCTCTTTCCTCTGAAAAGTGCAGTTACATAGAGATCAAACGAACCTTCTTCACTCGATAGGTAACCTACTAGATTTTAACGCACTCAATACTAATTTTTTTAAAAATAATAAAAACAAAATCCATTCTCATAATGTTACATTCTTAATAGAAGTATGTTTTTAATTTTGAACCATGAAGAGTTTGACGGATTCAAAAATGAAAAGTATAGGTATAATTAATAATAAATTAATGAAAACATTTTCCCATCAATGGAAAACTGACTCATAATGTGACATTAATAATATAGCAATAGCTACAGGCTGATATTCGATTACAATGGATACACTCCGAGCCAACAGCACTTTGGTTAATGGAAATTCATTTTTCAACACTCACGTTATCTACGCTCTAGCGAAATCGATATACAAACAGAAATGATTGATGAATTAGCATTTCCGAATTAAGATATCTATTCAATCGTTAAATTCCTCTTGATTCGCCCTTAAATGTTTAAAAAAACATACTTCTCATTTATATGTGAACACACATTATACATCTCAAAATTTACTCTGCTATGAGACGAACTAAAAGCTGATTGAGGAGTTGGAAAAAAAAAATTAAAAAGCTTCTAGAAACCGTCGGACAACCGAAATGTCAGTTAGAGAATGGCCCATTTCATTTAGAATAATATTTGTTAATTATTTTTTCTTACGGTGAATATCCCAGAAAATGTTTACTAAGCCGATCATCAGTGATCTTTGTAATAAAGAAAAGATATACACAACAAAATATATTAATATAATGATTTTTTTTTCTTCAATAATCTTTTAATTAATTCAAATATGTTAATTATAAGTCTTAAGCTTTAGAAAACTTCAAAAACAATTTAGTCTATCATTTCTGGTGCTTCTCGAAACCTTTATTTATTCGCTACCAACTTTTCGCTCTACGTTTCAATCAGTTTTAAATCGTTTTTTAATATCCTAACATCGTATGTTTTCTTCGTGTTCAACTTTTTGGGTAATCTGAGTCCTTTTAGGTAAGACTGGCAAAATATATAGCTTCAATATAGCTTGATATAGCTTCACTAATTTAATATAGCTCCACCTATATTTAGACAATTCCAAATGACAACAAACCTTGTTGGCTAGTTTTTATAGAATGTTATCTGATAAGCTATTAACCCGACAATATCACACATTAGAATAGCCAATAGACAATGCTGTAAGAACAGCATCTATTGATAAAATTATAATAACTATTAAATATGATATTGTCCGACAAGTGTTCGTCTTTTTTTATTTCTGTGCGTTTCCTAACGTATCTATAGACAATTCCTCCTTAGTCGAGTGCCGTAAATATGTAATATTTTAGCTCGTCCTTCAAAAATATTTAGAAGTGCAAAAGCTCGCTACCATTTAATAGATAACGTTCGAATTTCTCAGTACGCGGCGTGAACGGATGACGAAAATAGTCCCCCATTGAGGGAGATTGAACCTTTCGTCACAGGCGAGAGCCGCTCGCGTACGCTGTAGATTCACAATGAGATCTTTTCAGGGCGCCTTATGTAACGAATTGGACTTAGTGCCTTTCTTACGACCATAGAAGATTAATAGGGTCTTAAACCAAAATCCCCATTGAGAGGGCATTATAAAAAAAAAGAATTAGATTCATGTAGCATTCATAAAGATCAATTCATGATAAAATCAATCAAATTTTATCAAGTGTAAAACAGGACGATCTAATAACAGCAAATCATCTAATAACCAAGGTAAAAAGAAAATTAGCGGACTCATGAATAATGTAATAGTTTTAGTTTGAGTTAAAAAAAAAATGACCGTTTCAAGGGTTAAAATGAAGTTTATTATTTTCTTACATAAAATTTCTAATAACTTTCCAAATGCATTCTATTATGTTCTATGGTTAGTTTCCATTCTCTTCGATTCCCTGCCGGTACCACTCTTAGGGTTTTGACTGGAAAAAGTCTTCTACTCCAATTTTTAACTCCTCCTATGTTTGAAATGTTTTTCCCTTAAGAAAGTAAGCCATTGCTCGGAAATGAAAAAAGTCCGAAGGCGCAAGATCATGGCTGTAGGGTGGGTGCGATAGAAGTTCGATGGTATGTATCCATTTCAGTAATTTGTTGGCGCATATTTTCAGGCGATGTTCCTCTTGCTGCAAGGTGAGCTCATGTGGAACTACTCTACTTGCTCTCTTCTTTTTAACTAATTGGTGGAACTGACGCTTCGAACTTGACTGTGACAAACCAAGTTCGGAGGAGAGCTGGCGAGTACTTTTTGTGGGACCATCTTCAATAGCATGTCGTAGATTCTTACTGTCCACAATAGACGGTCGCCCTGAGCCCGGCTGCCTTTCCAATCTTGTATCGCCACTTTCAAATTTGTCGAATCATCAACAGTCCTGTCATTGAGGTTAGGTTCCTCTTCAACTTTCCGTATTAAAGGCGTGGTTTCGGCGTCTGAAAATTTCTTTTTCCAGTAATGTCACAGAATAACTTGAATTTCATACCTCAATCTCACTTTGATTGAAAGAATGTAAATCAATTACTGAGACTCACAGAGAAACATTATGCTTACTATATTAGGATTAAAGTATTAGGATTAAAAATATACCAACTACAACAACACTAGAATTAACAAAGATGTAAGAAAAATAAACTTCATTTTACCCCTTGAAACGGTCATTTTTCTTTACTCACCCCGATATATTATGCCGACAAAAGTGTGAAACACGTAAGTCCTAAACTGATTTAGAGTTATGTTATTTTTGTGTAAATTTATGGTCATCAGTTAACTGTTATTTTTTTTCTGGATAGTATATCACTTGCCAATGCATACAATTTAAAAGCAAAAGCACACCTGATAAAAACTTAATTTTTTGTCTCTGAAAAGTTGGGATTTGACAGTTACAAGTTTTCACACTTTATGACAGTATTACATACCCAGAAATAGATGACATGCTCGACTATGACATTCTGGGTGACTTTCATTCTGTGGGCTCCATTATCCATATATATATATATATATATATATATATATATATATATATATATATATATATATATATATATATATATATATATAATTGCTGTATGATATCGACGGTTCTAAAAAAAGGAAATCAGTAAAAAAATTCACACATTCTTCCGAATTGCTAAGAACAACTTTCAATAATCGATAAACGATAATTTAATGAGTTTTTCCTTAGCACATTTTTCGGAAAAAAACACGAATAATAACTTATTCAAATCATGATCGGTTTCACAAGTTTGACAAAAACATGAAGAGAATAATGACATCATGTCATTAGCAATTGCTTTTATGATTTGTAATTTTAGAGTGGTATATAGCAGGGCCGGAACTAGGTTTTTTGTCATGGAAAACCTTAATTTTGCCGTCCCTTTTTTTTCACTCTAAAATAAAAATTTAAAGTATTAAAAATATATATTATTATTTATGATTAAACATTATATTATTCCGATTCTCATGTGCTTTACAAATAACGCAACCTGTTAGGAAATTATACGGCTTTATTCAGATATTGAATTTCATCATTCAAATTAGCCTAGATTATTCCTTTGATGATGTTACCCACCAAGTAATTATATCATAATATAATAACGTGAAAAATATCCAAAAATAATAATAATAAAATAAAGAATTAATAGTTTATTACTTTTATCCTGTTTAAATTAGAACTTAATTTCATAAACTTCAGATGAGCCTAGAGATCTGTGATGGGTTATCGAAACGTTAAACATATCCCATGGAATATCCACATTCTAAAATTAGTGAATGTTTGGAAATTAGAATTATATAAACAAATAGTAATTAAGTTAATATGATATGGTTGATGGTCCTTCAAGGTAGCGATGCCGAACCGTACAAATTATGGATTTTAAAACAATTAAAAAAATCAACAAAAGTGGAGATAAACAATACCTGAAGAAAGACTAACATAAATCGATAAATTATATCCTCATTTGTCATGTAGTATTAGGATTTTTTTACGCCACTTCATAATAATGTTAACTTATTCATATTTATGGCCCAATGTGTTTCATAAATCAGATATGTCAAATACGACACAACAAAGCGCTGCAGACAGAAGTTTGTAGATACTGCCTGTGTTATCAGAATCGGAATATCGACTCTGTTGAGAGGATGGCGGACTATGGCGGAACGGCTTCTGCGTCGTCAAGAGTGTGGAGCCAGTTGAAGATCATCATGTTTCTGTCGTATTTAGAGAGCGGTTTCCCTCTTTCCCGTTCCACGTCCGTCACAGTCAGTGAGAGGTTACCCCCACGTTTCTTGCCGCTGCTCCTAAAACATTAATAATAAGTGAAATTTCGTATCCTGAGAGACAATACAAAATAAATAATAATTAAATAAATACATTTTTTATTATACACCTCCGTTTAGTATTCCAATAAACTCATGACAAATAATAATAATTAGTTCTTGCACAACCATTTTAGTGTCAACGACGATATTTCGATGTCGGTAGCATTTAGAAAAACAGCCTACGACAAATGATATTTTATAATATATTAGTATGATATAGAGAGTGTATGTGGACGCTAAATATTCGCATTTTAAGAGAACTTAATCTCAAAATAAATACAAAATAAAACGTTACATTTGGTTGGCACAAAAAGGTTTAATAAAATTGGCAAAAACAAACAATATCACAATCACTGGGGAATATGCATATCTACATAGCCATTTACAAATAAATACCATACGAAACAATGTGGGAATACAATTACAGCTAATAATTAAAGAAACAATTATATTTTTCTTCAAACCTAAAGTAACTTCAGTCACTGGAGGCATAAATTATGTGGCGTTTGGGTAAACTGGCAAAGTCATATTTTACACATGATGTGTGAAAACTGTTTCATTGACTTATATCCTTTTCCTCGAAGACAAAATTCATTATAAGGAAAAGAATATGGTTTAAATCAAGTGTCTGGTAATGATATAACTGATAACATTTTTTTTTTTCACAAAAGCCGATACCCCGTATGCTTATTCATCTTTCAGCAATTTTTCTTGTTTAAAGTGCAGTAATTTAAAGGATTTTTCTAAAGCCGTTGAGCTAGAGTTTTTTCTTTTAGGAAGAGCGAAAATTAACGATATTTTTACATTTCGCGTCCTGTATTTTTTTTTGTATTTATTTTTTTATTTTATTTATTTATTTTTTGATGTTACAGAGTTTTTCAATTTCAATTCAATTCAATTTTCAATTTAAGTATTTAATTATCTTGACATGACTTAATACACATGGCGTGTGGAAACTGTTTCATTGACTTATATCCTTTTCCTCGAAGGCAAAGTTCATTATAAGGAAACAAAATATGGTTTAAAGCTACTGTCGACAAAATATGGATTTTTACTTGTAAATCTAGACACCCTGAAATTATTTTAAAGTAAAAACCAAAATTTACCTATTTTAAATTAATGTAAGTTTTTACTAAAAAAGGTTTTTATTGTGATGTAACTTATTTTAAAATGACAGACTGCCCTTATTTTGATGGTATAAAATATGTTTTAGCCCATGACGTACAGCAATTGTTTTTATTAACATTTTTGTGATTGTATCGGAAAAAAATAGGTAAAAAACAGGAGATATTTAGACCTTAGGAGAAATAAAAATATAAAGAAATTTTCTGCAATTATAAATTGGTTTAAAGATTCAGATAGATTTTTTCCTGTCATATCAATTAAAATTAAAACTAAAAGAAACAAAAAGAAACAGATATATATATATATATATATATATATATATATATATATATATATATATATATATATATATATATATATATATATATAAATAATAACTAGAAGAAAGAGAAACGCTTCATTCATTCACTAACGCTACCCTGAAACAAAGGGTTGACACAACAGAGCATCTTCATCGATCATATAAACATTTGAGGAAGATTCTATTAAAAGTCAATATATCCATTCTCTGAAAATTTTATTAAAACTGGGAAAATTACTATCTTACTTTTTTAACTTTTTCATACATTTCTTTTTATCTTTGACTATTGTATTTGCAGCTCGATCAGTAATCTATCTCCTTCCAATTCCGAAATGAAATGGAGCCCATAAAACTTCGATTTATTTGTTTGAAATATGCATTTTGTGTTTCCATTTTCCAAAGCCTTGGAATAGCTTAATGAATCTAATATGACCGAATAGGTCATTGCGTTTGATCAAGAGGGTCAAACCTTTCCAGACTGAAAAAAATTCGCCAGTGTTACCACTATTCGGTTCTAGCTGTTGAAATTTGTGACAAGTAGAGTGCCATTAGAAAGTAGTGAAGCCCTAAGAAATAGTGGTAACGGCAGTGACTGATCAATACTTTTAGAGAAGTCAAAAAAAATATTATGCCCTATCCAGTAGCGTAACTAAGGCCAACATTCAGAGGACGTCTCTACTCAATACCTAAGCATTTTTTTCTACCAGATTCGAGATATATCATACTATAAATTATAATCAACAAATATTTATTAACAGATGTTAATGCCAACTATAAAGATAGGCAACCAAAAATAATAATATAATTTTTATTAGGAAAAATTCTTTATTTTAATTTCAAGTATTGAAAATAATCTTTCATAACTACAGTAATAGGTGCTGCACAGACAACACCATAACCAAGGACTGTATGAGGGAGGGGAAGAGAAAATAATATACGGGAAGACGAAGAAACTAGAGGGGTAGTATGTATAAATTACGATTACAAACGGAGAAAACACTCATAAATAACTTATTAACATTATAATCTCTACGCTTTCATTTACACTCAACAATTATTCCTATTTACTCGAAATTATTCAATTCTGGCGACGGTCCCCCTCCCCGACGTCCATGGCCACAAGACATTTCTTAGGTTCCCTTGGCTCTATTTACGCCTATGGTGAGATCTAAAAAAACAAAAGAATTATTGCAATACTATCGAGGATGTAATAGCTGGTAAGTTTTGTTTCCATTTGGTATTGAGTTTGATTTCAATATTTTCTTCTTTCTTTTCTGTTTTCCGTCCTCATTACAGATAACTTTGCAAGGTCAAGCCCTCCATAAATAATTGGAAATAGATGGAATCAGATACCATAAGGCTTAAGTGATCTTATGAGGAGAGCGTGGATGACCCGCCTCGTTGAATAAATTGTTACAGATAAGATCGTATCGAATGCAATGTTCTCATTCTCAGAACAAAGTGGAGAATCGAAATGAGCTGTGAAGTAGGACTATTATAAAAAAAAACTTACCTGACGGCTGTCTGGGGCAGTGGGACCGAGAGACGGTTACCGTGGCTGGCGGCTGTGGCTGCAGCCTCCAGCCGGTCCAGGTTGAACTCGCTCTGGGAGAGTCTCTCCAGCGCTCTGTACGTCGTCAGCAGTCTTCTTCGGATGTAGTTCTGGCGAACCTGCAGCAAAGGTATATTAAAATAAACAAAGGCTGGTGTAATTTCTAATTAGGTATTGATAAATTATTTGCCAATTCTATAAAATTGTTTTATTGAAAATTAGTTTCGAATGTTATACATTCATCCTCAGTTCTAAAAACACACAAAAAATTCAAAAATAAGCAATTCAAAATATAGTTTGGTATTATTATACATATTAAATTAGATTAATATAAATCAGTATTATAAAACATTTATGAATTATGAATTTAATTAAGACGAGAAATCAAATACATGTTGGTACTCACCAAGGTTTAAATGGATTATATCAAACAGAAAAGTTTGTACCGGTTTCTTCTAGCATTGAACTAACAATGAACGAAAGGTAGGTAGGATGTTTTTAGATAAACGGTTTAAGGGTCAGGGTTTTCCCAGTAATGCCGGTGAGTAATTGTATTTTCTGTTATAGATGGGAATAAATTTAAGATTGGACTATTAGAGATATTTATTTGGTCATTTAAGCAAAAATCTGGATTGGATTTGAAGGATTTTATTATTTCAAGTGCTTCATATATATTTAATTTGAGGCTGTTTTCAACGTGATGTATTAATTTAACTCCTGAGTCTTTGATGAATTTATGTTTTGTTTTTTTCATTTAAATGAATTCCCAAGTTGGAATTATCTGTCTTATTATTATATGCACGTATATATATATATATATATATATATATATATATATATATATATATATATATATATATATATATATATATATATATATATATATATATATATATATGCACGTCCTTTAATCTCTGATTTAGCGATCTTCCTGTTTTTCCCGTGTATTTGGCTGCACAATCATTACAATTTAGTTCGTATACTCCGCTTTTTCGGAAAGGGTCTATTTTGTCTTTAGGAGAAGATAAATATTAGAATAGGGTTTTTTCTATTTTAAATGCAGGGTTTAATCCTAGTTTTTTCAGTTTATTTCCGACTTTGGTGGATATAGAGCCATAATATGGAATCAAAACATAATGTTTCGGGGTGGGCTATCGTTAATTAGATATCATTGTCTTTTTTTGTATTTGTTTTTTTTAATATGTTTGATAGTGGTTTTTTTGTACCCGTTATTTTTTGCTATGGAATATATTATTTCAACTTCTTTATTATAGTTCGTTTTATTTAATGTTATGTTCAAAAGACGGTAAATCATGCTATTAAAGGGTGCGAGTTTAGCTATCGGTCTCCTATCTTCATTGTTTATAACGACATCCGTGTGGGTGGGTTTCCGGTAAATTCCAAATTCATGATGTTTGTTTTTTACTGAGATTTCTAAATCTAAAAAGATTATGTTTTTTTTTTTTCCAGTTCTACTGTGAATTTAATCTAGGGATGAATTTCGTTTATTTCCTTTAAAAAATTATCGTATAGTCTTGTCGTACCAGACCATAGGCAGATAATGTCATCTACATACCGATACCAGTATATGATATGTTGAGCTAGTTGAGAATTGTTTGGGTCAAGAATTGTTTGTTATAATTTCAATAAAACAAATTTATAGAAGTGGCAAATAATTTATCAATCCCTAATTATATTGATCCTTCTATACCATCATGCGGATGTTAGCTGGTGTAATTTCAGTTAAAATACTCATATACATCACTCTTAAAGAGATAACAGCCATCATACCAGAAAAAAAGCAAATTTTTTATCTATCTATAAATAGTATAATTAAATAGAAATAGAACTGTCATTGGTCATATTCCACAACTCATCCAAATTATCGGAAGCTTACGAGAAACTGCATATATCACCAAAATAATTATATATCGATCTGTTATGGAAGAACTCTTTGTCGTTTCGATTCATTGTATTGGTTTGAGGGAATACCAGTGAGAGACTGGTCAAATTAGTAGTAAGCACTAGGACTGATAATAGGCGCTTGTCAATTAGTATGTACTACTAATAGGGCCGGCGCGTGGCGTGTGCAAAGTGCGCCAAGCACACAGGCGTCATAATTAAGGCACCTAAAAGATATCAAAAATAGATGGTAAATTCTTTCATTAAAAATTAATGACATTAGTCATTTGCCATAGATAAAGAAGCTGCTTCTCTGCGTTGCATATTTTGACAAATTTGTTGTTTGGCAGCCCTCAATTCTACAGTCCCCAACGACAAAGTATTCAGAAAAATATAAACCCTTGGAAGATATACAAACTGATTATGAAAATAAAGACTTAGAAGCAGAAGAATTAAAACTAGACCTGAAATTGTCACCCCGAAAAATTAAGCATTGGTACACTAGAGATGGTTTAGTAGTGGATTTATATGAACAACACGTAAGAACTTTTCTTATACACAATAATTACGTTAATAGTTCTACTGACTACCTCTTTCAGGTGCTAATACGGAGAGAACTTTTTTCAAATTGAAAATAATTAAGAATTACCAGCGATCAAGTTTGAATCAGGAAAAATCGAATGGTTCGGGAATTATTTCAATATAAAATGATGTTACACAATCAATTAAAATCGACAAACTAGAGATGGAATTTGCATAAATGAAAACTCGACGTGTTTCTTTCATATAGTATTAATTCCATTATTTCTTAAGTAAGCAATTTTTAGATAATAAACTGTAATTTTTATAAAGTAGTTTTCATGTCCAATTCATTTCCTATTTAGTAAACATATATATACCGATTATTTATTTATTTATTTTTCTGAAAAGCGCCATACCTGTTTCGCACACACAAGAATAATACCACGCGCCGACCGAATTGAGTACAGCAAAAAAATAAAGATATTTTTCTTCGATATGTTGCGTTTTCGTCGATAATTCCCAAACAGTATATGTTATCGACTAAATTATATTGTAGAAAATTGAAGACCACTGAATTTTGCTTCGAATGAGTACCACAACATAATAATTGGGTTAAGTGGTGCGGTCGATAACCACGGTCATAAAACGGCAATTTTGTCCAACTATGTCAGAGACTGAGTAGTATATATGAGTCTGTAGAATGGAAATGAATACGCTAATAGAAAAATTTATAGAATAAAAGTTGTAGAGCATCAAATTTTGCTTCCACTGATTACCAAAAGTTTTAAATTCGATCAAGTACACCTCTCGAATCTTTTAGAGTGATTTTCGTTTCACTCATTTCCTAGGTGCAGACCTATACATCTCAGTTTTTGACAAAGTTGGAAAAATCGCCGTAGAACTTTCTCTATAATAGTTATTTCAATATTTCTTGGTGTTTGCTGAAAGTAATTTCGAATATTTTGTATTAATCTTGTAGGATATTTAACCATCTACAAGATTGGTTATTATGCATTTTGCACTAAACTGCACTAAAAAAATAGGTGCCTTCATTGACCAACTACAGGGCATGAAATTCCCTGATGATGGCATGAAATTTCGGATGGTGTACTTGACCGAATTTAAAAATGTTGGTACTCAGTAAACACGGAATTCGATTCTTTACAACGTTTATTCTATGAGTTTTTCGCTTAGAGTTCTCATTTCCAACAGACTCATGTTTGGTTATCTACCACCCAACTTAATCCAATTATTATGTTATGGTACTCATTAGACGTGGAATTTTATGATCTTTAAGCCGGATTTTGTCGATATAATGTACTGTTTAGGAATAATTGGTGAAAAAATCAAAAAAAGTCCAAAAATATTGAGGTTACGTGGCTGCTAAACGTATTTTTCTTTTTATTTGTTTGCACCCGAATCTACAATTTAAAAAAATAAAAACTTCTCACGTTTTGCATCGTAGAAACCCTCTACTGAGTGGCCTATCTGGTTTAGAGTCTTGACAATTAAATTATCTTTCACATGTGCATTGGGGGCTGTATAGTTTTAGAATTATGAAAAATAAAGAGCAACAAAGATGGACGGGTTTCCATAGGAACATCTGCAGAAATCTGTATTAAACATGTCTACAAAATTCAGCGAAGAAATTAAGGGCAGTCTTATGGCTGGCAATAGAGCCTACCACGCAAACCTGAAACTTCTCAAATCTCAGCTGTTTTCTTAAGCAACGAAATTGAAATTATATAAATCTCTTTTGAGACCAGAAGAGAACGTGATGGCAGAGCATGTTGCGGCGAGGGTCCCAGAATGCTCTGTTCGGAACGGTTCCCACCTGGGTAAGTAGATATCTATTTTGCGGTGGTTCTGAGTAATTAATCTATACACTCCTACTCCGGATAGTAAGAGGCGGCGTCCTAAAGGAAGCCGTCAGGGGTTGGCAAAAAGGACCACAATGCCCATTTGCCGGACTAGTTCCTCTCACCAATACCAGTACCAGTATAAGACCACTGGTCACCTATGAAGCGGAAAGATTGAGAATTTATTACAGAATAATAATATCATTAACTGAATCATTTCGTCCTCAGAAATTTTTCTTTTTACATCTGTAATTGGTAACACACATGGCCCCGTGCACTATGGAAGAATAAAAAAAATTTCACACTACATTTAAATTTTTGGTTTATTATTTTCAATAAATAGACTTTTGGAATCGACCAAGAAAATTTTTTTTGTAACCTCCCCTCTCCCCTCCTTCTCAAAATTTGAGGTTTAACTTTTCAAGATACGTAGAATCCAAATATCGAAAAAAAAAAAATCTGTCCATCCGCCGTCCGCCGTACGCCGTACGTCGTCCGCGGCTTTTCTCCGAGACTACTGGACCGATTGTCTTGAGATTCGGTACCAATGTCACCCGGAAAATGATCCTCGGAACTCGATATTACCATCCGTCTGTTTGATTCAAAACGGCGGCCGATTAGAGATCTCATAAGCCCATAACTCGGCCATTTATAAAGATAGAGAGGAAATGTAAGGTGTTTTAGAATCAGCATAACAAGGCATTAATATATATATATATATATATATATATATATATATATATATATATATATATATATATATATATAAAATCTACAAAAAATTAATATAATTAAAATAATCAAAAAAAGCTAATGAAATTCCCTACAAAACGAAATAAAAATCATTTAAATCGGACCATTATTAGCTGAGACATAGCGTAAAGAACTTCGTAGACTGATTCTCCTGGCGGCTAGTCATCCTGCTTCCTGACTTATCTATTGGGCTTCTGACTTCCTCGTATCCCTCTGTTTTATTCTTCCTTGGAATATTATACATCACAGCCTACTTGCATTGACACAGTTCCCAGTTCGGCAACTCTCACGGCGATCATCTTGTGACAAGCTTCAAATTTCTTTCCCTTTGGTGCCTACTGCTTAATTTTTTTTTACTTGGACAGAATAGATATTTTTGAAATATTACTAAGTGGAAATAATAAACTATGTGTGATGATTTGCAGCGTTTTTTTCAGTTGTATATTATTCAGAGATTTGTACGAAAATATTAAAAAACAAAAATTACGTCATAAATTAACCGAAAACATTCATTTTAAAGTACAATAAATTTTTGTTACCAGTAAGCGCTATTAGTTTATTTGAATCATTACATAAGCCTATTGATACAGTTTAGATTTTGTATTTTAATTATAGAAGAACAAATATTCAAAATCTATTTTATATATGTTTGAAAGCCGATAGGGTCAGAGCCCTGCCCCTTCCGTCATCTCATAATAATGGAAAGCCTCCCCGTGTTATTCCGTATTCTATGGGTACGAGGACACCTACCAATCTACGTAACAAGATTTTTATTATGTGTAAAGTTCTAACTTTTAGTATGTATAAAAATTCATTATTTAATCATTATTTTTGGTATCAAAAATAATTGATTATTTATGATCGACCAAGATTTTTTTTTTAACCAGTCTCTCCAAATTTGAGCTTTTCCGTTTCAAGATACGTAGAATCACAAAATCAAAAAAAAAAAAAAATCCGTCCGTTCGCCGTCCGACTTTTCTCCGAGACTACTGTGTCGATTCTTTTGAGATTTAGCACTAAAGTCATAGGTCACCGAAGGTTGATCCTGCGAACTCAACATTACCATCCGCCATTTTGTTTAAACATTACGATCGATCAAATGTTTCCTACACCTATATCTCGGCCATTAATGAAGATAGGGGAAAAATATAAAATGTTTTGAATCATTATACCAAAGGCTTACAGAACAAAAAAATTCCTAATAAATTTTGCTTTTTATATTTATATATATATATATATATATATATATATATATATATATATATATATATATATATATATATAAAACAAACGCTTCAGAAGCAGTCAGAGCTTTCCTACGAAAATATGGAAAAATTAGAAAAAATAGAAACACTTTTATAGGAACAAAAATGCCTAGTGGAAAAATTAACCTCTGAAAACAATTTCTTAAAATCGAAAATTTCAGATCTAGAGGGCCGTCTAAATCACGCTGAGCAAAATCAGCTTAGAAATACAATAGAAATAAGAGGTATCCCGGAGAAGTCGGGAGAAACTATTGTAGGCACAATACTCGGCGTCGGTGCAGGCCTGGGCGTCAAGTTGAGCCCGGAGGATTTGGACCACGTCGTACGGCTCAGGCCCAAACAAGAAGGCACCCCTGGCCCTATAATCGCACGGTTTGTGAGACAGACCATGAGAGACGAGCTCGTGCGACAGAGAAAAACCAAAAGGGACTTCTCTACTCGTCACCTAGGCTGGACTGATAACGAGTCGCACCGCGTCTACGTCAGTGAAGCGATGACCCCCACTAACAAGCACCTTTACTGGCTGGCGAGACAGAAAAAGGTGACATCGAAAATTAAATATGTTTGGTTCAGTGGAGGAGGAGTCAGGTGCAGGCAATCCGATGGCCACCCGGCGGTGATTATAGGTAAGCCTAGCGACTTGGACGTCTTCAACTGACCCTGGTATGCGCGTCACCTTCTCAATGATACAAATATTTTATTTTTCCATATCGAAATAATTCTATTTTTTTATATTGAAGATATTTTAATAATTTACATTGAAGATATTTTATTTTTTAAATTAAAGATGCTTTATTTTTACTTATGGAGGATATTTTACTTTTTCATATTGAAGATATTTTATTTATTTTTATCTACTACTTGTATTGCTACTTTATTGTCACAGATGAAATGCTATTTTTGGTTTGCTTATAGTCTTTTTCTATTTACTTTTTCTTTTTTTAATCAATGTTACTCATATTTTTTCTTTTCATATAATTTTATTTTCGTTAAAAATTTATTTTTATATTTAATTCATATTAGAATTCCATTAGTATCTTTGTTTCAATTGTTAATATTCATATAATTGTTGTAATATTTACATATATAATTGTTAATATTCACATTCAATCAAATCTTAAAATTGAATACTGTATAAAAAGTTGTTATATCCTATTCCTCAACCTCGATCCATTTTCCTGCTATTCCACTCCTCCACACCCACAGTTTTGACTAATATCCTGAATTCCTGTCACGTTAATGCACAATCCCTAATTGCCCACTACGATGAATTTCAACAATATTTCCTTGATAATTTTTATCACATAATAGCTGTATCAGAAACCTGGCTAAAACCTTATATCCCTTCCTCCCAAGTATCCCTTCCTAATTACTCTTTCCTACGACATGACAGACCTGATCGCACGGGAGGTGGTGTCGGGCTATATGTTCACGACAGCCTTAAGGCCAAAATTCTACTTCTATCCATTTCTCCTTCCTTTCCTCACCTAGAATACATGTTTGTCGAAATTTCAAGCATCTCTTCTCCTCTGTTATATGCCATTGTTTACCGACCTCCTCGTGTCCCATTCGACAACACCTTCGAGTCCTCCCTTGTCCAACTGGTTTCTACCTATTCCAATATCATTATCTCTGGTGATTTTAACATTAATATGCTATCAGAATCCAGTGATAAATCCTATCTTACGGACCTAATGTTTTCCCTCAATCTTTACCTCGTTCCCTATTCTCCTACCCACCACACACAATTTTCTGATACCTGGTTAGACCATCACATTTCTGATTCTTCCATGAAAATCCTCTCTTCTTCCCAGCATCCTGTTCCTTTTCTTTCATCACACGATCTTATCCAGATTTCATACGACCTACCCGTCAAATCCTTTACTCCAAAAGTTGTTTCATATCGTAGTTTAGACCTCCTTTCATATGAATCCCTTCAACCTGACCTGGATACTTTTCGCTGGGACATCATATATTCCTATAATTCTATAGATCCCATGGTTTCCACCCTTACCTCAAACCTACAATCCGTCTTAGACATTCATGCTCCCCTTAAAACCCGAACCTTACGCCGTCCTACTGCTCCTTGGCTAACCCCAGAAATAAAGCTAATGATAAGAAGAAGAGAAGCAGCAAGACGCAAATTTCGTCGCACTCGTTTTTCAGCTGATTTTGCGTCTTTCAAACAGCTTCGTAACGAAACCCAATCCGCAGTCCGACGTGCCAAATCCCTCTATATCCATTCTGCCCTTTCTACTGCTCCTGATTCCAAATCCAAATGGAAAATCCTTCGAAAACTATCCGTACCAGAATCCAATAACCTGAGTTCTTTCCCAGTTACCCCAGATGTTCTCAATGACCATTTCTTATCCCCTGCTTCTAGCCCTTCACCTACTGCTGATATTGAACCTCATAGCTTCAACCCAGAAAACTTCTTTTTCTCCCACGTGTCATATGACGAATTACTTTCCACAATCCTAAAATCCCACACCAATGATTATGGTCCTGACGATATCCCAGTAAAGCTAATAAAATCCTGCCTCCCCATCCTTATACCCCATCTCTATCATATTTACAACTTTTCTCTACAAAATTCCATATTCCCCTCTTCTTGGAAAATTGCTCTAGTCCGACCATTAAATAAAATTACAAATCCCGCCTCACCCCATGATTTCCGTCCTATTTCTCTCCTCTCTAACCTCTCAAAACCACTGGAGCGCCTTGTACAAATTCAACTTTCAAACTTCCTAGAAGAACGTTCCCTTATTAACCCTCTCCAATCTAGCTTTCGACCTTGTTACTCAACACAGTCCGCTCTCCTGAAAATAACCCACGACCTCCAAACCGCCATTGAACACCAAAACCTAACTATCCTCATCCTTTTAGATTTCTCCAAAGCTTTTGACACAGTTGACCATAACATCCTCCTTAACAAATTACAAAGCCTACCTTTATCCAACAGTGTTTTACGCTGGTTCCAATCCTTCCTCTCAGATCGGTCGCAGTATGTAGTCGTTCCAGGACAACCTCCATCCAAGACACGATCCCTCTCCTCTGGTGTCCCTCAGGGCTCCTCATTGTCTCCTACTCTGTTTGCTATTTATATCAATGACCTTCCCCTTCTTATCCGTCACTCCCAATACCATATCTATGCAGACGATTTCCAAATATACCTGTCCTTCCCGCCTTCCGAACTATTATTAGCCACCAAAAGACTTCAAGAGGACTTGAATCGAATAAGTCACTGGGCTGTTGCCAACAAGCTGAAGTTGAATACAGAGAAGACAAAGGCAATTGTAATAGGTTCCCATCACCTCCTTAAAACTGTTCCTCATATCCCAAACTTGTTCCTAAATAATAATCCCATTAAATTCTATCCAACCATAAAAAACCTTGGAATCACCTTTGACCAAACTCTTTCCTGGAAAAATCATGTTTCCGATATTTTCCGTTGTACCTTTTACACTTTAAAGCGACTAAATTACCTCCGTCACCTATTTCCACTTGAGACCCGTAGACTCCTAGTTACTTCCTTAATATTCCCCCACTTTGATTACTGTTGTGCGGTGTACGGAGGCGTCTCTGGGGACCTCGAGGCAAAAATAAAACGTTTGATAAATTGCTTTGTACGATTCATCTTCGGGATCCCGAGGGACGCCTCTGTCTCCCGATATTACGAAGAGTTGAACTGGCTTTATCCTTCCTACCGTCGTAAGTATATCCTTGCATCTTTCCTCTACCAAGTTATCCAATCCCACCGTCCATCCTATATTTTCGATCTCCTCCAATTCAAATCCTCTGTTCATTCTCGTCATACCCGTTCTCGGCCTTCAGATTTATATACAGCGGCCCACCGATCCGCAGCTTTCGACAGATCTTTTCTTGTCCGATCCTCATCCTTATGGAATTCCATTCCTCCTTCCATTCGTCGCTCCAATACTCTTATCACCTTCAAATCCCGCTTGTTCAATCACTTATTTTCTATCCAGTTCCAAAAAACATTGTAAATAGGTTTTCTATTATGTCAATCAACATTTGTGAATATGTTCCTTCATTTATAATTTTGTCATATCTTATTAACATACGAATTTCGTGTGTTTTTTGTTTTAAGACATAATCAATTAGAGTATTAATACCTATTTAATATGCTAGTAGTTATTGCATTATGACTTGTTATAATTTTCATTTGTATTTATTTATCGACTATTCTTTATTTTTATTTTTTTTTATTTTCAATTATCTGTTAACGCATATGTTAGTAGAGGGAAAACAGGCGAGCTGGGCCACCGATAGGAGCAGCCAATCAGAAGCCAGCATTTTGGTCACCTGACCTATGGCGGGAAATTTGAATTTGAATTTTCAGCTCGACCTAACCTTAACTGCCACGTGGTCTCGCCTCGACCCTACCTTAACCACCACGTGGTCTCACCTCGACCTAACCTTAACTATTAGGCCACGCCCCTTTTTAGTCACGTGACCGTTAAGCTCCGCCCCTTTTTAGTCACGTGATCCAGTCACGTGACCCGCAGCGCATCCTGGTCTATGCTCCGCCCACATGTTTTAGTCACGTGATCCAGTCACGTGACCCATGGAACCTCCTAACCTATGCTCCGCCCACAAGATTTACCCCCTCCACCCATTGAAGGATCAGGTACCCCCAGGTGCCCATGGAACCTCCTGACCTATGCTCCGCCCCCAAGATTTACCCCCTCCACCCATTGAAGGATCAGGTACCCACCTTATAGAGCATGAGTGTACCCGGCCGCCATTTTGTTCTTCTTACACCACCATTTTGTTTTTCTACTGTTTGAGGGACTTGAGGTTTTGTTGAAGGGTTATGTACCTACCTTATAGAGCATGAGTGTACCCGGCCGCCATTTTGTTTTTTATACATCGCCATTTTGTTTTTCTTATGCCACCATTTTGTTTTTCTACTGTTTGAGGGACTTGAGGTTTTGTTGAAGGGTTAGACACCAACCTTATAGAGCATGAGTGTACCCGACCGCCATTTTGGTTTTTCTTACACCACCATTTTGTTTTTCTACTGTTTGAGGGACTTGAGGTTTTGTTAAAGGGTTAGGTACCTACCTTATAGAGCATGAGTGTACCCGACCGCCATTTTGTATTTCTTACACCACCATTTTGTTTTTCTACAGTTTGAGAGACTTGAGGTTTTGTTGAAGGGTCAAGTACCCCTCTTATAGAGCATGAGTGTACCCGACCACCATTTTGTTTTTTATACATCGCCATTTTATTTTTCTTACACCGCCATTTTGTTTTTCTACTGTTTGAGAGATTTGAGGTTTTGTTATATGGTCAGATACTCACTTTATAGTACGCAACCTCCCCAACGGTTATATAATCATAACCTATACGACGAAGGGTCAGGTATCCACTTTATAGTCTGTAACCTTCTCTATGGTTGTATAGTCATAACCTATACAATGAAGGGTCCGGTGCCCACTTTATACTCGGTAACCTTCTCAAAGGTTACATAACCTTTACATTGTTTTCGTGTTTGTGCAACCTTCTCAAAGTTTACATAACCTTTACAATATGTAGCTGTATCAACATGTAAACAGGTTGCATCTTGTATAGACAAGTTGGATTATGTCCAGGTGAAATACAAATATGGACCTTGAACTGTTTATCTCTAACATATAAATAAATAGCATAGTTTCTTAATCCTATAACTGCTTTTGGACTTTGAGCTCTTAATCCCAAACCTTTCTTATCTCGCTGAAACATAAACAAAACAACTTTTCAATGTACTATGTATTTTTAATGGCTGATAGTATAAGTAATGGTCTTAAAAGGATTAACTTGTCAATGTTCTACGTATTTTTATTCTCTCATAGTTAAATAATGGTCTTAAAAAGATTAACTTTTAATCCATTAAGTTCCTATCGAACTTTTAATTTTTAAAATATATTAACAAATCGAAACGATGGTATCACGTTGGCCAAAAAGGTTGCACCTTTTCATAGCTTTGAAATATTTTCAAAGTACACGAGTCGGTATTAATAACTGCGAACATGTCGCAGTAAATTTTAATTAATGAATATTAATTAATACTATTTCTTAATCCCTTAAGGGCTTTTGGACTTTGAGCTGTTAATACCAAAACATAAAGAATGATTTAGGACTTCCGCTAAAAAGTAAATAAATTTAGCTTTCGCAATAATGCTCTATCTCTTAATCCTTCCTTTAAAAGTTAACAATGGACTTTGAACTGTTAATCCTCTATCATTACTCATCTCGCTGAAACATAAACAAAACAACTTTTTAATCTTATATGTATTTTTATTCTCTAGTATAAACTATTAAAACGCCGTAAAAGAATTAAATATTAAATCCTTAAAGTTTTTTATCATTTACAAACAATGATAAAGAGCCTTTTAATCATTTCATAATATCTGGATAGATGACGTCATTATTATTAGCTAAAGTTTTGTACCTTTTTCAGTTCTCAATGTTTACATTTTATGCAATTTTTCCAAATTTTTACCTTTACCTATCTATTTCTTTATTAAATTTTCTATAACCTCCTCAATGTTTATACATTTTCTGTCCGCTAGGGCGCAGCACCTTACTCCAGTAGGGGATTTTCCTGGCTAGTTTACATAATGTCCTCAATGTCTATGATTTATGCAACCTTCCCAATGTTTACGTTTACCCACCTATTTGTTTACGTTTTCTTTAACCTTCCCAATATTTAAATTTTATGTAAATATAGTCTTCTCAACTGATTTTTTTGCCTTTCCTAAATTGTTTTTCCCCTTTTCTGAACTTGATTTAATTATAATTAACTACCCTGGTTCCTAATTGCACTCGTATCAGACCTTGCGATATCATCGGCTCCTTTCGGCTACTCTCGGATACCCTCGGAGCAGAGCGGCCTGGCCCCGATCATTGTCCTCGGTGACGCTCGTTCGTCCTCGTTTTTCCTCGGGCCCCCCACCTCGATCTCCCTAATCCGCCTTAGGATGCTCCCGATTCGAGAATAACCGAACTCCTCCGGCCTCATATGATCATCCAGAATCACTAGAAAAAATCTCCTCTTCTCACCTGGACTTCTTCTCCTACGGTTCCAACCATTCATTTTACTCAGCACGTAGAGGTCTCTCGTCTGCGTACCCCTTGATCAACTCTAAATATTTACATTATTCATAACTTGAAGTCCCATAATTTTAGTGGTTTTTAGTAATTTTAGCGGTTTTTATTGATTTTTAGTTATTTCTCATCAACTTCTAACGGCAAAATACAATTCGATAATAATAACATGCTTAATGTTTGACCGAATCCATCATTTTCTTTTACATTATTGATAATATCCTTTGAGTAGGTCTTTTACTGCATAGACTTCGATCTCTAATTTTTAACATAGCTTTATATTTTTTAGTATATTTTAACCAATTTTAGATATTATTTTTTTGTTTTTATAATTGGTTTTGCCTGTTACTTTATTGATTTTAATCAATTTTTAATGATTTTAGAAATAAAAAAAAATTTATTAGTAAATATTTGTATATAATACTGTTTTGAGATGATGTATTATCTGTAGTTGATATTATTTGAGAATGCTGATGTAAGATGTGCTATATTTGGTCCCCATTTGTATGATATTATGTTGTTTGTTTTGTTTTTTTCACTTCTAATAATGACCGAATTGGCGAAACGTTGACTGATCAAATATTTTCTGCTGTTTAAGAGATTCAAATCTTTATAAAATGAAATAAAATAATTTATATAATGAAATAATAACTATTTATTAGATATTTCTATATCGTCTCCGGGTCAAAATGTCTTGTTTTGTGCAGGAGACTGTCAATATTAAAATGTTTAGCATGATCGGATTATAGATAATACTAAAATTAACTCATATGAGCACAATCGTGGTAGTTATAGCACAATTATGACCACACTTTTTCCCAAAAATATCAAAAGTTCACCTTAACCACCACGTGGTCTCACCTCGACCTAACCTTAACTATTAGGCCACGCCCCTTTTTAGTCACGTGACCGTTAAGCCCCGCCCCTTTTTAGTCACGTGATCCAGTCACGTGACCCGCAGCGCATCCTGGTCTATGCTCCGCCCACATGTTTTAGTCACGTGATCCAGTCACGTGACCCATGGAACCTCCTGACCTATGCTCCGCCCACAAGATTTACCCCCTCCACCCATTGAAGGATCAGGTACCCCCAGGTGCCCATGGAACCTCCTGACCTATGCTCCGCCCCCAAGATTTACCCCCTCCACCCATTGAAGGATCAGGTACCCACCTTATAGAGCATGAGTGTACCCGGCCGCCATTTTGTTCTTCTTACACCACCATTTTGTTTTTCTACTGTTTGAGGGACTTGAGGTTTTGTTGAAGGGTTATGTACCTACCTTATAGAGCATGAGTGTACCCGGCCGCCATTTTGTTTTTTATACATCGCCATTTTGTTTTTCTTATGCCACCATTTTGTTTTTCTACTGTTTGAGGGACTTGAGGTTTTGTTGAAGGGTTAGACACCAACCTTATAGAGCATGAGTGTACCCGACCGCCATTTTGGTTTTTCTTACACCACCATTTTGTTTTTCTACTGTTTGAGGGACTTGAGGTTTTGTTGAAGGGTTAGGTACCTACCTTATAGAGCATGAGTGTACCCGACCGCCATTTTGTATTTCTTACACCACCATTTTGTTTTTCTACAGTTTGAGAGACTTGAGGTTTTGTTGAAGGGTCAAGTACCCCTCTTATAGAGCATGAGTGTACCCGACCACCATTTTGTTTTTTATACATCGCCATTTTATTTTTCTTACACCGCCATTTTGTTTTTCTACTGTTTGAGAGATTTGAGGTTTTGTTATATGGTCAGATACTCACTTTATAGTACGCAACCTCCCCAACGGTTATATAATCATAACCTATACGACGAAGGGTCAGGTATCCACTTTATAGTCTGTAACCTTCTCTATGGTTGTATAGTCATAACCTATACAATGAAGGGTCCGGTGCCCACTTTATACTCGGTAACCTTCTCAAAGGTTACATAACCTTTACATTGTTTTCGTGTTTGTGCAACCTTCTCAAAGTTTACATAACCTTTACAATATGTAGCTGTATCAACATGTAAACAGGTTGCATCTTGTATAGACAAGTTGGATTATGTCCAGGTGAAATACAAATATGGACCTTGAACTGTTTATCTCTAACATATAAATAAATAGCATAGTTTCTTAATCCTATAACTGCTTTTGGACTTTGAGCTCTTAATCCCAAACCTTTCTTATCTCGCTGAAACATAAACAAAACAACTTTTCAATGTACTATGTATTTTTAATGGCTGATAGTATAAGTAATGGTCTTAAAAGGATTAACTTGTCAATGTTCTACGTATTTTTATTCTCTCATAGTTAAATAATGGTCTTAAAAAGATTAACTTTTAATCCATTAAGTTCCTATCGAACTTTTAATTTTTAAAATATATTAACAAATCGAAACGATGGTATCACGTTGGCCAAAAAGGTTGCACCTTTTCATAGCTTTGAAATATTTTCAAAGTACACGAGTCGGTATTAATAACTGCGAACATGTCGCAGTAAATTTTAATTAATGAATATTAATTAATACTATTTCTTAATCCCTTAAGGGCTTTTGGACTTTGAGCTGTTAATACCAAAACATAAAGAATGATTTAGGACTTCCGCTAAAAAGTAAATAAATTTAGCTTTCGCAATAATGCTCTATCTCTTAATCCTTCCTTTAAAAGTTAACAATGGACTTTGAACTGTTAATCCTCTATCATTACTCATCTCGCTGAAACATAAACAAAACAACTTTTTAATCTTATATGTATTTTTATTCTCTAGTATAAACTATTAAAACGCCGTAAAAGAATTAAATATTAAATCCTTAAAGTTTTTTATCATTTACAAACAATGATAAAGAGCCTTTTAATCATTTCATAATATCTGGATAGATGACGTCATTATTATTAGCTAAAGTTTTGTACCTTTTTCAGTTCTCAATGTTTACATTTTATGCAATTTTTCCAAATTTTTACCTTTACCTATCTATTTCTTTATTAAATTTTCTATAACCTCCTCAATGTTTATACATTTTCTGTCCGCTAGGGCGCAGCACCTTACTCCAGTAGGGGATTTTCCTGGCTAGTTTACATAATGTCCTCAATGTCTATGATTTATGCAACCTTCCCAATGTTTACGTTTACCCACCTATTTGTTTACGTTTTCTTTAACCTTCCCAATATTTAAATTTTATGTAAATATAGTCTTCTCAACTGATTTTTTTGCCTTTCCTAAATTGTTTTTCCCCTTTTCTGAACTTGATTTAATTATAATTAACTACCCTGGTTCCTAATTGCACTCGTATCAGACCTTGCGATATCATCGGCTCCTTTCGGCTACTCTCGGATACCCTCGGAGCAGAGCGGCCTGGCCCCGATCATTGTCCTCGGTGACGCTCGTTCGTCCTCGTTTTTCCTCGGGCCCCCCACCTCGATCTCCCTAATCCGCCTTAGGATGCTCCCGATTCGAGAATAACCGAACTCCTCCGGCCTCATATGATCATCCAGAATCACTAGAAAAAATCTCCTCTTCTCACCTGGACTTCTTCTCCTACGGTTCCAACCATTCATTTTACTCAGCACGTAGAGGTCTCTCGTCTGCGTACCCCTTGATCAACTCTAAATATTTACATTATTCATAACTTGAAGTCCCATAATTTTAGTGGTTTTTAGTAATTTTAGCGGTTTTTATTGATTTTTAGTTATTTCTCATCAACTTCTAACGGCAAAATACAATTCGATAATAATAACATGCTTAATGTTTGACCGAATCCATCATTTTCTTTTACATTATTGATAATATCCTTTGAGTAGGTCTTTTACTGCATAGACTTCGATCTCTAATTTTTAACATAGCTTTATATTTTTTAGTATATTTTAACCAATTTTAGATATTATTTTTTTGTTTTTATAATTGGTTTTGCCTGTTACTTTATTGATTTTAGTCAATTTTTAATGATTTTAGAAATAAAAAAAAATTTATTAGTAAATATTTGTATATAATACTGTTTTGAGATGATGTATTATCTGTAGTTGATATTATTTGAGAATGCTGATGTAAGATGTGCTATATTTGGTCCCCATTTGTATGATATTATGTTGTTTGTTTTGTTTTTTTCACTTCTAATAATGACCGAATTGGCGAAACGTTGACTGATCAAATATTTTCTGCTGTTTAAGAGATTCAAATCTTTATAAAATGAAATAAAATAATTTATATAATGAAATAATAACTATTTATTAGATATTTCTATATCGTCTCCGGGTCAAAATGTCTTGTTTTGTGCAGGAGACTGTCAATATTAAAATGTTTAGCATGATCGGATTATAGATAATACTAAAATTAACTCATATGAGCACAATCGTGGTAGTTATAGCACAATTATGACCACACTTTTTCCCAAAAATATCAAAAGTTCGCCTATGAGGCACCACTATCAGTACTTGTTTCCTCATCGAAGTTTGTTTATCGATTAATCAGCAATCAGTTCAATCAATTTTTACGAGTCCATCTTGCTTTTGCACACTAACTTTCTGTTGGACAGAACATTTATGGACTTCACCAGGATGAGAACCATTGTTAAGAGGTGTTTCATAGCACCCTAGGATTTTAAAATGAGTAGCCGATAGAGGGAAAATGAGGTAGTTCAAGCACAATGCTGATCACACTTTCTACGAAGAATAGCATCAGGTCTCGTCTATGAGACATTTTTTCCCAGTTACTTTCGCCTTGCCGAGGTGTTTTTATTGGTAAACACAGCAATCACATACTAGATTTGATTTGTTTTTATTAGATTGATATTTATTTTTTTATTAAGAGGCGGAAGCTGGACCTCATTAAGACTCCAATATCTTTTGGTAATCAACTCCAATCAATCCAAAATGTTAAATATTTCCTCGAAAAAACATAAATTTAACGGAAGGTATTAGCTCCGTCCTCATTTCATAATTCAAATTGTTTGATATCTTTCATGAAATGATAACTATTTATTAGATATTTCTATATCGTCTCCGGATCAAAATGTCTTGTTTTGTGTGGGTGACTGTAAATATTAGAATGTTTACCATCATCAAATGATAGATAATATTAACAGTGACTAATATGAACAAAATCGTGGTAGTTAGATTCTGATCACAGTTTCCTCCAAAAATACCATAAGTTCGTCTGTGAGGCACCTCTACTAGTACCTGTTCCCTCATCGAAGTTTGTTTATCAATAAATCAACAATCAGTTCAATCAATTTTAACCACTCCATCTTGCTTTAAGACTCCAATATCTTTTGGTAATCGACTCGAATAAACTCATAATATTAAATATTACCCCGAAAAGACAGAAATTTAACAGAAGGCATTAGTCACTTTCTGAAAAGTTATACGAGCTGCGGACATTACATGTGACTATAATCCAAGAGTCATGCCCTGGATAAATTCTACTGTCACAGTCGAATCATAATATTAATCATGGATGGATGACCTTAGTAGTTGAGCTCCTCTAAATACTACACTCTTAATACGAATATAAAATTTTTAATCCAATTTATCACTTTTGCAGGGGAAGTACTGCAGTATATCGATGATTATTAAAACTATCAACACAACTGCATGCGAATCTGCTGACCTCTATTGTCTGTTTTAAGAGCTATTATTCAGCTTTCATGTCACACGAGGGGGTGTAGATCGGTATGTTCAAGGTATGGCTTGAGGTAGTGATGGAGAGTAACGGATGATCAGGAATGTGGTGTAGGATGATTTAGGGATGTTCAGACATGGTTTGAGATGGTTAGCGATGGTATGGGATGGTCAGAGATCGTTTGAGATGGTTAAGAGTGGTTTGGGGTGGTCAGACATGGTTGGAGATGGTCTAAAATAATCTCCATACATGTCTGACCACCCCAAACCACTCTTAACCATCTCAAACGATCTCTGACCATCCCATACCATCGCTAACCATCTCAAACCATGTCTGAACATCCCTAAATCATCCTACACCACATTCCTGATCATCCGTTACTCTCCATCACTACCTCAAGCCATACCTTGAACATACCGATCTACACCCCCTCGTGTGACATGAAAGCTGAATAATAGCTCTTAAAACAGACAATAGAGGTCAGCAGATTCGCATGCAGTTGTGTTGATAGTTTTAATAATCATCGATATACTGCAGTACTTCCCCTGCAAAAGTGATAAATTGGATTAAAAATTTTATATTCGTATTAAGAGTGTAGTATTTAGAGGAGCTCAACTACTAAGGTCATCCATCCATGATTAATATTATGATTCGACTGTGACAGTAGAATTTATCCAGGGCATGACTCTTGGATTATAGTCACATGTAATGTCCGCAGCTCGTATAACTTTTCAGAAAGTGACTAATGCCTTCTGTTAAATTTCTGTCTTTTCGGGGTAATATTTAATATTATGAGTTTATTCGAGTCGATTACCAAAAGATATTGGAGTCTTAAAGCAAGATGGAGTGGTTAAAATTGATTGAACTGATTGTTGATTTATTGATAAACAAACTTCGATGAGGGAACAGGTACTAGTAGAGGTGCCTCACAGACGAACTTATGGTATTTTTGGAGGAAACTGTGATCAGAATCTAACTACCACGATTTTGTTCATATTAGTCACTGTTAATATTATCTATCATTTGATGATGGTAAACATTCTAATATTTACAGTCACCCACACAAAACAAGACATTTTGATCCGGAGACGATATAGAAATATCTAATAAATAGTTATCATTTCATGAAAGATATCAAACAATTTGAATTATGAAATGAGGACGGAGCTAATACCTTCCGTTAAATTTATGTTTTTTCGAGGAAATATTTAACATTTTGGATTGATTGGAGTTGATTACCAAAAGATATTGGAGTCTTAATGAGGTCCAGCTTCCGCCTCTTAATAAAAAAATAAATATCAATCTAATAAAAACAAATCAAATCTAGTATGTGATTGCTGTGTTTACCAATAAAAACACCTCGGCAAGGCGAAAGTAACTGGGAAAAAATGTCTCATAGACGAGACCTGATGCTATTCTTCGTAGAAAGTGTGATCAGCATTGTGCTTGAACTACCTCATTTTCCCTCTATCGGCTACTCATTTTAAAATTCTAGGGTGCTATGAAACACCTCTTAACAATGGTTCTCATCCTGGTGAAGTCCATAAATGTTCTGTCCAACAGAAAGTTAGTGTGCAAAAGCAAGATGGACTCGTAAAAATTGATTGATCTGATTGTTGATTAATCGATAAACAAACTTCGATGAGGAAACAAGTACTGATAGTGGTGCCTCATAGGCGAACTTTTGATATTTTTGGGAAAAAGTGTGGTCATAATTGTGCTATAACTACCACGATTGTGCTCATATGAGTTAATTTTAGTATTATCTATAATCCGATCATGCTAAACATTTTAATATTGACAGTCTCCTGCACAAAACAAGACATTTTGACCCGGAGACGATATAGAAATATCTAATAAATAGTTATTATTTCATTATATAAATTATTTTATTTCATTTTATAAAGATTTGAATCTCTTAAACAGCAGAAAATATTTGATCAGTCAACGTTTCGCCAATTCGGTCATTATTAGAAGTGAAAAAAACAAAACAAACAACATAATATCATACAAATGGGGACCAAATATAGCACATCTTACATCAGCATTCTCAAATAATATCAACTACAGATAATACATCATCTCAAAACAGTATTATATACAAATATTTACTAATAAATTTTTTTTTATTTCTAAAATCATTAAAAATTGACTAAAATCAATAAAGTAACAGGCAAAACCAATTATAAAAACAAAAAAATAATATCTAAAATTGGTTAAAATATACTAAAAAATATAAAGCTATGTTAAAAATTAGAGATCGAAGTCTATGCAGTAAAAGACCTACTCAAAGGATATTATCAATAATGTAAAAGAAAATGATGGATTCGGTCAAACATTAAGCATGTTATTATTATCGAATTGTATTTTGCCGTTAGAAGTTGATGAGAAATAACTAAAAATCAATAAAAACCGCTAAAATTACTAAAAACCACTAAAATTATGGGACTTCAAGTTATGAATAATGTAAATATTTAGAGTTGATCAAGGGGTACGCAGACGAGAGACCTCTACGTGCTGAGTAAAATGAATGGTTGGAACCGTAGGAGAAGAAGTCCAGGTGAGAAGAGGAGATTTTTTCTAGTGATTCTGGATGATCATATGAGGCCGGAGGAGTTCGGTTATTCTCGAATCGGGAGCATCCTAAGGCGGATTAGGGAGATCGAGGTGGGGGGCCCGAGGAAAAACGAGGACGAACGAGCGTCACCGAGGACAATGATCGGGGCCAGGCCGCTCTGCTCCGAGGGTATCCGAGAGTAGCCGAAAGGAGCCGATGATATCGCAAGGTCTGATACGAGTGCAATTAGGAACCAGGGTAGTTAATTATAATTAAATCAAGTTCAGAAAAGGGGAAAAACAATTTAGGAAAGGCAAAAAAATCAGTTGAGAAGACTATATTTACATAAAATTTAAATATTGGGAAGGTTAATGAAAACGTAAACAAATAGGTGGGTAAACGTAAACATTGGGAAGGTTGCATAAATCATAGACATTGAGGACATTATGTAAACTAGCCAGGAAAATCCCCTACTGGAGTAAGGTGCTGCGCCCTAGCGGACAGAAAATGTATAAACATTGAGGAGGTTATAGAAAATTTAATAAAGAAATAGATAGGTAAAGGTAAAAATTTGGAAAAATTGCATAAAATGTAAACATTGAGAACTGAAAAAGGTACAAAACTTTAGCTAATAATAATGACGTCATCTATCCAGATATTATGAAATGATTAAAAGGCTCTTTATCATTGTTTGTAAATGATAAAAAACTTTAAGGATTTAATATTTAATTCTTTTACGGCGTTTTAATAGTTTATACTAGAGAATAAAAATACATATAAGATTAAAAAGTTGTTTTGTTTATGTTTCAGCGAGATGAGTAATGATAGAGGATTAACAGTTCAAAGTCCATTGTTAACTTTTAAAGGAAGGATTAAGAGATAGAGCATTATTGCGAAAGCTAAATTTGTTTACTTTTTAGCGGAAGTCCTAAATCATTCTTTATGTTTTGGTATTAACAGCTCAAAGTCCAAAAGCCCTTAAGGGATTAAGAAATAGTATTAATTAATATTCATTAATTAAAATTTACTGCGACATGTTCGCAGTTATTAATACCGACTCGTGTACTTTGAAAATATTTCAAAGCTATGAAAAGGTGCAACCTTTTTGGCCAACGTGATACCATCGTTTCGATTTGTTAATATATTTTAAAAATTAAAAGTTCGATAGGAACTTAATGGATTAAAAGTTAATCTTTTTAAGACCATTATTTAACTATGAGAGAATAAAAATACGTAGAACATTGACAAGTTAATCCTTTTAAGACCATTACTTATACTATCAGCCATTAAAAATACATAGTACATTGAAAAGTTGTTTTGTTTATGTTTCAGCGAGATAAGAAAGGTTTGGGATTAAGAGCTCAAAGTCCAAAAGCAGTTATAGGATTAAGAAACTATGCTATTTATTTATATGTTAGAGATAAACAGTTCAAGGTCCATATTTGTATTTCACCTGGACATAATCCAACTTGTCTATACAAGATGCAACCTGTTTACATGTTGATACAGCTACATATTGTAAAGGTTATGTAAACTTTGAGAAGGTTGCACAAACACGAAAACAATGTAAAGGTTATGTAACCTTTGAGAAGGTTACCGAGTATAAAGTGGGCACCGGACCCTTCATTGTATAGGTTATGACTATACAACCATAGAGAAGGTTACAGACTATAAAGTGGATACCTGACCCTTCGTCGTATAGGTTATGATTATATAACCGTTGGGGAGGTTGCGTACTATAAAGTGAGTATCTGACCATATAACAAAACCTCAAATCTCTCAAACAGTAGAAAAACAAAATGGCGGTGTAAGAAAAATAAAATGGCGATGTATAAAAAACAAAATGGTGGTCGGGTACACTCATGCTCTATAAGAGGGGTACTTGACCCTTCAACAAAACCTCAAGTCTCTCAAACTGTAGAAAAACAAAATGGTGGTGTAAGAAATACAAAATGGCGGTCGGGTACACTCATGCTCTATAAGGTAGGTACCTAACCCTTCAACAAAACCTCAAGTCCCTCAAACAGTAGAAAAACAAAATGGTGGTGTAAGAAAAACCAAAATGGCGGTCGGGTACACTCATGCTCTATAAGGTTGGTGTCTAACCCTTCAACAAAACCTCAAGTCCCTCAAACAGTAGAAAAACAAAATGGTGGCATAAGAAAAACAAAATGGCGATGTATAAAAAACAAAATGGCGGCCGGGTACACTCATGCTCTATAAGGTAGGTACCTAACCCTTCAACAAAACCTCAAGTCCCTCAAACAGTAGGGAAACAAAATGGTGGTGTAAGAAAAACCAAAATGGCGGTCGGGTACACTCATGCTCTATAAGGTTGGTGTCTAACCCTTCAACAAAACCTCAAGTCCCTCAAACAGTAGAAAAACAAAATGGTGGCATAAGAAAATCAAAATGGCGATGTATAAAAAACAAAATGGCGGCCGGGTACACTCATGCTCTATAAGGTAGGTACATAACCCTTCAACAAAACCTCAAGTCCCTCAAACAGTAGAAAAACAAAATGGTGGTGTAAGAAGAACAAAATGGCGGCCGGGTACACTCATGCTCTATAAGGTGGGTACCTGATCCTTCAATGGGTGGAGGGGGTAAATCTTGTGGGCGGAGCATAGGTCAGGAGGTTCCATGGGCACCTGGGGGTACCTGATCCTTCAATGGGTGGAGGGGGTAAATCTTGTGGGCGGAGCATAGGTCAGGAGGTTCCATGGGTCACGTGACTGGATCACGTGACTAAAACATGTGGGCGGAGCATAGACCAGGATGCGCTGCGGGTCACGTGACTGGATCACGTGACTA
Source organism: Rhaphigaster nebulosa (assembly GCA_948150685.1). Taxonomy (NCBI): domain Eukaryota; kingdom Metazoa; phylum Arthropoda; class Insecta; order Hemiptera; family Pentatomidae; genus Rhaphigaster; species Rhaphigaster nebulosa. The sequence continues at coordinate 90,693,107 of OX411309.1, read as the reverse complement.
AAAAGGGGCGGGGCTTAACGGTCACGTGACTAAAAAGGGGCGTGGCCTAATAGTTAAGGTTAGGTCGAGGTGAGACCACGTGGTGGTTAAGGTAGGGTCGAGGCGAGACCACGTGGCAGTTAAGGTTAGGTCGAGCTGAAAATTCAAATTCAAATTTCCCGCCATAGGTCACGTGACCAAAATGCTGGCTTCTGATTGGCTGCTCCTATCGGTGGCCCAGCTCGCCTGGTTTCCCTCTACTTATGTTCCTATATCAACTACTCTAAGGCTCTGAAGCCCACCTATCATTGCCTGTAATTGTTATTCTAAAGGGACTTGTCCCAGAATAAATAAAGAGTTTATTATTATTATTATTATTATATATATATATATATATATATATATATATATATATATATAAAACTATTTCGAAATAATAAACAATAGTTTAATAATTTGCAGCGTTCTTATAAATGTGATATTACCGTTCCATTAAAATAACCATACAAATTCCCGCAGAAATTAAATTAGTGTTTTTGAAAAAAAAAAGTTCTGAAATTATTAAACGTGGTCAGTGGCGTACTCAGGAGGGGAGGGGATGATTGGGGGATATATCTCCACTCCCCGAATGGTACGAAATAAAAGTTTGTTTTTTACGTAAAATTGTTGGTGATTTTTAATAATAATTTTTGATCCAATTTTCATTGCTTATCCCTTAAAAATACTCCCAATTTAGATAGATATATAGTTGATTACTTGCCTTCTACTTATTAAATCCCTCCTCCAAAATAAATTTAAATTCCACCCCAAAAAAAATTCTGCGACGCCCCGGACTGGTTGTTTTGAAAACTTTTGAAAAACTTGTTTTTCCTACTTTTAAAAAATTTATAAAAATAGGAATGATACTACATTTATTAATTATTAAGATATGAGAATCTGATACTGTGAAATGTTTTCAGCTGGGAGTTCAAGTGAACAAGTTCTGATGCGACTAACACAGCAGAAAATGAAAAATGTTTTTTGAAGAATAATTCGGTGAGGAATCAATAAAAAAACAACCAGAAATCAATCAAATTATGAAGGTAACGAAACATCAGTTGAGATTTATATATATATATATATATATATATATATATATATATATATATATATATATATATATATATATATATATATATATATATATATATACATATATATATTTTTTTTTTTTTTTTTTTTTTTTTTTTTTTCAAAACTCTAAGGGTTAATTTCGACCCTGCACGAACCCCTAAAGTTTTCTAAAGTGTTACCAAACAATTCTGTACGAAATAATATTCTTGAAAAAAAAATCAATTCAGAAAACTACAGAATTTTTTTAACTATTTTATGAGCAATAAAATAACAAAAATAAATCCCTGTTCTTAATGGTTACTTAACGATTTATTCAAGTAAATATTCTATAGTTATTACCTAATGAGGTGAAAAAGGTTGTGGTATAATCTAAAGTTTGAGGTTTGACGGTGAACGGGTCTAGGTCTCTGACGTCAAATATTCCCCAAATCATATAACTACATTTTCTAGCTATTAATCAGAAATTGAGAAATTTTTTAAGAAATATTAACTAATTAACCAAAAGGCGATAATGATTTCATCCGTCCCTTCGTAAGTTAATATAGTCTTCTGCAAAAAAAAAAAAAAAAATATATATATATATATATATATATATATATATATATATATATATATATTCGCATTTTGTTTTATTCGTACTATATTCATTCATACAATTTATTCTAATAGATCTATTAAAATAAAAAATAAAAATATATCGGTCCAATACCAGTGAAATATCAAATCTTTCGTATCAATACAAATATCGAAAGAATCAAATGATTAGGAACATTCGATATTACTATAAATAAGTAATCTACAGTGGAAAATTAATACCAGATATTTCAAAATCAGAATAAATTTTGAGATGAATTTTCCTTTAGTTACACTTTTTTTCTTCTTTTTTTTAAGCTACAGAAAAATAAAAAATAACTTTAAACAAACTTTTAAATTATTTTAGAATTTTAAAATAAACAAATTCTATTAAATTTGGAAGAATATTAATTGCCAATAATAGGATGAGAAAATTCAGAATCCTACATAGGTACTATGGTTTTACTCAAAACTCATAAATACTACAACGTTTCGGAATTTAGTCTCATCTTCAGGACCACACTTATTTCTATTTATCCATTAAATTATCAACTCCTAATTTTTTCAAAAATAAATCCATATAACTATTTCCTCAATATATTGATATGCTGTATTTATATTATATTTAGTAGAAGGAGTGTCCCTACTTATATTTGCAAATTCCTTCGGCCCTTATAAGGAATTATTAAGGGAATAAGGAATTTACAATTATAAAATGAAGACACAACTGCTAGCAAAAACAGCTTTAGAATAGCATATTAATATATTGACGAAATAGTTATATGGATTTATTGTTGACAAATTAGGAGTTGATATTTTAGTGGATAATTAGTGAGATCATGAAGATGGAGCTCAACTCCGGAACGTTGGTGTTATATGTATGAGTTTTGAACATAGACACAGTATGGAAGATTCTGAATTTTCACATTCTATTTTGAACAAACAATGTAAAGGACTGGATGAAACCAGTAACATCAATTTTACCAATGGACCAAACTTCTAATACCTTTAAAATTTATATTTTCATTGTATATTTTTTCAGAGATATTAGCACTAATCAACGGAAATTAACGTTTTCTAACTTTACAATGCACCGTCGTTAATGTTCACCTAGAGGTATTCTAAGACTAGTTTTGAAAACGGCTATATAAGAAAATTTATTTTATTTTTTAACAGCCGTAAATCGATTGACTCGCCTTAGCTACAGCCTCCGTAAATTGGGGAGGACTTGACTCTCCAATATCTTGAGGATAAAACCTGGTTGCTACTTATGTCATTTCCATGTATAACTGTTAGTCATGAAACAGTAATTCCTCGTAAAGTTTCAAATACTTGTATGTCTTACTACGTCTTTAATGGGTTGTAATAGTAAAAGAACAGACTTCTTTTATTTAACGGTTTTTTCTTTAAGTATATAAATATTAAGTTTCGCTCTATCCTTTCCTACTACTGTGCCGTTATAACCAATGTATTTACCCCTAGTTCAATGGAAAACGCGTCACTATAATCGATATGTCGTTACAAGAGATGTCGTTATATACAGTAAAAATTACATATAATAGGTATATCAAGTTCAAGAGACCTGATGATTTAGTCACTATAACCAATATCGTTATTGCTAGTATAATATTAGCATAGTTATGGTAGTAAGTAAAATCTTATTAGTAGTGTGGCATTTGTTTGTTAGGTATAACTAACTATTCAAATTTATTTAAAATATTTTTATCAATTTAAAATTTGTATTAAAGCAATTGACAATTGATATTCGACTTATCTTTTAATCCCTTTTCTTCTTCAAGCTCTTTCAGTCATTTTAGTCAAATAATTAGCAAGATCACTCATCTAATGTTAGCGTTTGACAATAATAAAAACAAATAACGAAATAAATGATTTGTATGACAATAAAATATAGTTTGCACTAAAATAAATAAAACCATTAATTATTAAATGACTAATTATAGGATTAAACATTAAAAAGAACATTTCAAAATTTATGGGAATCATCGGTTATTTGAATGAGAATGTTATTTATGTAATTATATGAATATTATTCCATAATATTAAATTATATGAATTATTGAAATTGTTGAACAAAAATGAAATTGCTTGTTCGAAAAAAAAAAGAAAAATGAGAAGTATTTCTAAAATATTCATTGTATAAGCCTGCAATGAATGACAAGTCATAGATTCAATGAAAGAAAAAAATCAAACGTACCGTAAAATGAGTTGTCTATGGGACAGCAAGGGACAGTCCGAATAATGTCACTATAGTATATCGACAATTTTCAAATTTAAATGTTTCTAGCGGGCTTGAAAATAGTGGGAGTATGCTTAAACTGGTCTTTCAAGGAGGAACAACAGAAACCCTGTTTCCGCTATTTTTATAGCCCGAATTTTTTTAATTTCCGCTAGAAATTTTTTAATTTGAAAATTATACATGTATCCAAGTAATCCTATACTGTACCATAGTCATCCCATTCAACGGGGCCTAGTTAAGTGCGTGGGGGACAACTGTACCCCAACTCTAAAGAGTCCTAAAGAGAATGAGGTGAAAATTGGTAATATCCACCTCTAGATGCGATTATAGGAAACAGCTACTAGGAATTACAAATCCGTAATGTAAGCACATGATGGCGTATGTTGTGTTGTAGATGGCTGGGGGACTTTTGTACCCCATGCGCCTACTCCTGCCTCAACTATGCCTTGTAAGATATATTATTAAATCGCTGCATAAAGAATTTGGGAAAGAAAAACAAGTCCAAATAATTAATTTTCAGCAATACCTTTTAAATTTCCATGTCATACCTATTGAGTCACATGAACTACTTTCAGAATGATAATTTACACCTGCTCCGAACGTTACAACCGCTAACGAGAACCAAAAAAGCTCTCCTATAGTGAACTAAACGTTACCTAACCCAATCCTAACATAAACAAACCGTTATCCAATAGGAACTGTAGCCGGCGGCCTCCCGTGAGCTAATTATCGGCTACTGATCCCGAATGTGAATCAGCCGATTGTTTCTTGCGTAATTAACTATTGTATACGACTCGTCGACAACAACAACGCTGTAGCCGTAGCAAAACATCATTCAATTAAAATTCACTTCATGTTCTTTATACCATACACTTTATTTAAACCAATCACCTGTGAAACCGTAGAAATAGAAGCTGTCAGTTCTTTCTCTTTACTGTTGTAGTGTAAACCTTTCTGTATTAGCAATGAAGCGATTACTTCTTACAATTAGAATTATTACCTTGTTCTCGAGTGACATGGCTAAAGATAAGGTCGGATTCAAATCCTTCAAACAATTTCTTAATGAAGTATTTCCTTTTGGATAGCTTGAATGCCGACTCCTGTCACCGTCTGTAAATGTTGAGTTATGAAACGTTTTTCTGCTTTATGATCATCGTTTTTCACAGTTTGCATCATCGCTTCTTCAAGTTAATTTTAGCGTCTCTAATGAATGATCACATTATTGTGAATTAGCCTGATGAATACACTAAGTCACTTTGCATATTCCATGTTCAAATTAGCTGAGCTGAATGGTTTGGAAGCTCGTATCTGTAATATGGATATTTATAACTACAGTAGATCCCCAGTTACACGCTTCCACCATATCCGTAACCCGGATTATCTGGAACGTTCCTTTTGTTGCTTCTATGGTCAGACCTTTATTTAACCCGACAGTGGGAACGTTGGGTCAGATTCAACCATCAACAACTTTAAGGAGAAATAAAACACAACTTTTCTATGAAAACCCCAAACTAATGAATGTAAGGTGTTCAACAAGTTTCAGTTTGAAGGTAAACTAATAGACAAGCAAGGAATTAATTTCGTTATGTAATAAACAGTTTGAGTCCGCAATGAATGGAATTAGAGATGAAAATAACAATATCTTGACCGATCCAGGGGACATTGTGAATACATTTAAAAAACACTTTGAAAGTATTTTGAATTTGGGAAATAATAGTCAATCTTCTCCTTCTGAATATCAGAGTGCTGAACCGTTAATTGAAGAACCGAGTAAGGCGGAAGTCGAAATAGCCATTTGAAAATTAAAATCTCATAAAGCAGCAGGAATCGACAACATTCCCAGTGAACTAATAAAAGCGTGCGGTAAAGCTGGAGTTTCTAAAATACATTTTTTGGTTAAAAAGATCTGGGTAAATGAAAAAATGCCCGAAGAATGGAAAGAATCTATACTTATTCCGATTCACAAAAAGGGACCGAGGACGGAGTGTAATAACTATCGCGGAATATCACTCCTCCCGGTATGTTATCAAATATTCTCGTTGATCCTAACTAGTCGAATCACGGAATATGCCGAGGAAATTATCGGAGAATAGCAATGTGGTTTTCGACGGAGCCGATCAACTATCGATCAAATATTTTCCTTACAGCGAATATTAGAAAAAAAATTAGAATTCAACGGTGTAGTTCATCAGCTTTTTGCTGATTTCAAAAAGGCTTATGATTCCATTGAGACTGTATAACATTTTGATTGAGCAGGGAATACCGAAGAAGTTAGTAAAGCTAGTAGGGATGTGCATGACCGAAACATTCAATAAAGTTAGAATCGGTAATTATTTTTCGGAGAAATTTGAAGTTCGCTCAGGTTTAAAACAAGGCGATTCCCTTTCACCTGTCTTATTTAATTTAGCACTAGATTATGTCATTAGAAAGGTGATCAGTACCGAAAGGGGTTTAGATCTGAGTGGTAAAATATTCGTGATTGGGTTTGCGGATGATTTGGTATTATTAAGTGAGGACGGGGAAACTATAAAACTGAATGCAACAACGTTGATGAAAGCTGGCAAAGAGGTTGACTTCAAAATAAATACGGACAAGACGAAATATATGGTTAGCAATAGAAACCGGGGCGATTTTGATGATATAGACATAGGAAAAATAGGTTTGAACACGTTGAGAAATTTAAGTATTTGGGGTCTATGATTACTAGAAAAAACTAAATTCAAGAGGAAATAAAGGCGCGGTTGAAGGTGGAAAATGCTTGTTATTTTTCAGTATCAACATTACTTAGGTCGCGCATTTTGTCCAGAAACTTAAAACTTAGAATATACAAAACTATCATCTTGCCTACAGTTCTGTACGGGTTTGAAACGAGGCCGCTAATCTTGAAGGACGAACAACGCCTTAAGGTCTTCGAGAATAAGGTATTGCGTAAAATATTTGGTCCGAAAAATGATGAGTCAACTGGAGAATTTAGGAGGTTACACAACGCAGAATTGTGGAGCATGCATCTTGTTAATATAATCGAAGTGATATCATCGCGACGGTTGAAATGGGCTTGTTAAGTTGTTGGGCTCAGTAACCAACGAATTCCTAAAAAGTTAATAAACGCTGAGCCGACTGGTAAACGTCCGAGGGGTAGACCGAAACGTAGGTGGGAGGTTTGTGTTAAGGGAGATCTAATGGATTTGGGTTTGGACGGTAGTCGGTGGACCGAGGTTTGTAGGCAGCGATTGGTGGTATCGGCATCGAAGCGGGTTCGCTAAACCTTTTATTATTATTATTAATATAGATAGATGTCTTTGGGTCAGATAGGCCCAAGGTTTACTGCCTGGTTAACTATCATAAGTTATTTTCCACAATGAACTGATACGAAATTATATTACTTAATTATTATGTATTGAGAATACTGGGATTGAAGGATATAATTAAGATTCATAATAGTAATTAAATAAGGAATAAATTAGAGAGCCGCGGTTCAGCAATAGCAATATTAGCCAGTTTCTTTTTCGGACAAAGAAATATTTACAAAGTCGGGCGTTATACCTGGAAGGCGGAGGGGGGGGGAAGGGGAAGGAGGTGCAGTTCAAGACCGCCAATAGGCCGCTTAAGATAAGCGAAAGTAAGAGCACCATAAAAATAGAGATAGGCCAGGTCGACATGGTGTAATAAAATCTGCCGCCCAAGGTTGCAAGTTCTTTTCAAATATTCTTATAGCTTCAGCCAATAAGATGTCCCAAAAGGAGAGTGGGGACAAAATTCATCTTTTCAAGAAGGAGTAGAGGAAAACAGTATAAGAGACAGACAAAAGAAGAGTTCAAGACAGAGTTCTGGGAAAAGAGTTAAAGAGGAGAGTTATTGGGAGAAGCCAGAAGACGGAGGTTCGCAGAGGGAAGAGTTGAGCAGTCCATCGAGAGACGAAGTTCGAGCAAGAAGGAGAATAGGAGGCCGTTGCAGGAGAAAGAATCCTAGACCGTCGAACACCGAATTTAGAAGGCAACAATAAGATAAGTGGCTAGTCCTTTCATTCATTATGCACTTCAATGTCTAATATTATGTGGCATCCGAGAAATATTTTAAATAAGCAGGAGTTCTCCCAGTATTCTCAATTACATATGTCACAGTCCATAGATTTTTACAATGAGAATAATTTAGATTAGAAATTAGTAAACCAGAAGTTTAATTTAATAAGTAAAATCTGTAACAAAATCTACCATTCTATTTACCCTGCATGCCATCATCTAGTTAATTAAGTGAAATGGTGAACACGACACCCTTGGAAAGGTTTTTCAATGGTATTCATTTACTGATAATTTCATTTCTTGTCTATTATTACGCGTTATTCGGAATATCTTTGACCACATTATTCCAGACAAGCGGGTTTCTACTGTACATACTTGGATTACATTGAGTATGTTTTATGTTTATTTTGAAAAAATATGCGCTTTATACTGTGATGAGGACATAAGTCATTTAATACCATTGTTGACAAAGAAATAACTTTATTTCTCTAAGTTGTACGAAATACATAAAAATATGCTTCAACTCACTTTGAAGCCCAGTAATAGTTCATTATAAGTGATTTTTATTTAATATTTTCAACAATGAACCTGTATAATCGACCAAGAAAAAACAAAATTAACCGTTCTAAAAATTTGAGGTTTTAGGTTTCGAAATATATATAGAGAATTCAAAAATCGAATAATAAAAAAAAAAGTCCGTACCTCTGCAGTCCATGGCATTTCTCCGACTGGGACGATACTACTGGAACGATTTTTTGTAGATTTGGCACCAAAGTCATAGGCCACTCTATATTATCGGAACTCGATAATGCCATCCGCCATTTCGTTTCAAAATGGCGGCTCGTAAAAAGTTATACACCCACATCTCGGCCATTCATGAAGAAAGAGGAGAAATATAAAGAGTTAAAGAAATAAAAATTCCAAATAAATTTTTAATTTTTGTTTTCTGAATATCAAACTATTCGGAAATAATAAACCATTGTGTAATAATTTACAGCGTTTTTTTTATTAACTTATAAATATTATAATTCAGCCAGTATGGTTGCAATATGAATAATGAGCTATAAGATCCTCAAGTCTCTTGAATATTAGTTGTAATGCGATGAATTATATCTCTTTACCAGGGAGGGAATATGGATTCCACAAAAAAAGGAAAAATGGATCCGTTATTTGGTTAAACTATTCACTATGGTATATCAATTAAAAATTATTTGTAGCTATTAATTGACATTTTAGGAGATGTTACAACTTATTTTAAAAGTAGGTTATTTTTATAATGCCAGGTTATCATTATACCAAATCAATATTATGGTGTTAATGAAGTTGACGACTATGAATATTTAATTTTGGTGTAGTAGGCGGGTACCTTCCATACCCGAACGAAACTAAAGACTTTTCTGACAACACAATAATTTAATTTTTCTATGTTGACATGCACAGATGTCAGGAAAGGAATGTGCTTGCATGGAGCCGTAACGTGTAGTCTAATGCCGGTTTCACACCGTTGGCAAATCGTTAGTTATGAATCATTGATAATTTCGATATCAACTTCAAAAGAACAACACTTTTAAAATCCAATATTTAGGTAAAAATGAGGAACCTGTTGGGCAAACAGTTCATCACTGGCGTGGATGGCAAGCAATGCCAATGGCAAATTCCTTTGACGTATGTAAGAAAACCTCTCAAGAACGGCCAACGCAATAGCCAACGCCAATATCGGTCAGTGCTCTAACATTCACAAATACTCCGATCCACCCCGGTGGCCAACAATTTGCCAAACGATTTGGCACAGGTGTGGAGCCGGAGTAACCCTTAACCGTTCTATGATTTAAATAGCTCTATCCTTAATTCCGCTAAAAATATTTTCTAGATCACTCCACAGAATTATCTCCTGATTTCATTGAACTACTCTTCAAATCTCATGTGTTATTTAGGACTATTAGATTCCGACTTTCCGAGTAATATTCTGTTTTCGCAAAACCACTGTGTATAATAAATCTGTTCCTCAATCTTCTGGCATTCCCTATATATTAAAGAAATTCAAATCCTTTCCGATCTTCCGATTCCTGTTTAGCTTATTAGAATACTCAATTATTTTTTTTTTTAATTTAGAATAAAGGTAAAAACTTGTAAAAATGAAAATTATACTAGCCTTTTTATTGACAGATTTTACAAGATCTGCAGGGGTAAGGCAGACTGGAGCCGAAGGGCCATGTGGGGAAGGCAACTGAGAAGCAGGATCTCCAACTGCTACCCATGTTGAAACGGATCTTGAACTTGCTTCAAGGCGACCTCCGATCATGTAGCTGTAGTGTTGTGCAGAACTAAAAAAAAAAATCACAATATAATCTCATTAAATTTTATTAACTTAATTTTATGAAACCTTTCACAAGCTATAGGCATGTGTTACATATAACATAACCCTCAGGATAAACCAAGAAACTCAGTTAAATTAAAAACAAACTAGAATAAGGTGCTTGCAGATTTCAAATAACAACCCAGGACCATATTTTGGGATACAAATAGGAAGTTTGGAAATGCAATTTTATTTGGAACTGGCAAAAGCATTCTGAGGGCAAAGGCCATTTGTTATAAGAATAAAATTTGCTGGTCCTAATTTATGCAGATTTTATAATTTGTTAGAGCAGATTTAGCTGAATATTTGCAGAAAATAATAGAATGGGAAGAGAAAAAGGGAATGGATATTGATGCTAATATGTATTCATATATGCTCGCACTTTATTCAGCTTTCAAAAAAAATCAGGAACGTATCAACAGAAATGACAAAATGATTTCATATGCAGCTTAAAAACCTGTGAATTAGATAAAAACATGTTACAAAACACATTTTCAACTATTTATATTCTTTTGTCCTTTACAAAAGTGATAAATATAAGTACTCTGCCAAATAAATATTTTCTATGAAAGAATAGATTAAATATTCCAAAACAGTAGCTGTTTAAACATAATGAGATCTTATCAAAAATTAAGTGAATGATCAAAATTCGGTACCAAGGAAAGAAGATGATAGAAGTGGGACCAGAATCGGGCACATAATCAGAAGGGTCAGCTCGAGAGGCTTCAACCTTTCCCGAAATGAATTTTTTTAAAATTTACTTTAGAAAATTAATATTTATGCATGAAATATATATTAATCACTCATTTTGAATGATAATAAATTTGGCTTGTTCTCAAAATTAAACTGAGAGCAAAAATTATTCGATTGTGAAATTAATAGCCATCTCCGAAGTAAAATCCTTGCTATGCGCCTGTCCAGAATGATTTGAATAAAGTGGAAACATTCAGGTAAGACCAAGAGCTCATATATCAGGAGCCATGAATGAATCACATCACAGAAAATATTTTTTTTAAATTGATTATAATTAACTTTATCTACTAATATCTTTGCCAATAAACCCTCAAAAATTATGGAGGTATTGAATTGTTCTGTGACTTTTAATTGTGACTGTGAGTCGAGCTTGGAAGTAAGGATTTGTTTCTATAAAAAGAAAGGAAAACTACAAGGAAAAGAAAAACTACAACAAAAGGATAAATTGCTGTAGTTTTTCTTTTCTCTGTTTCGGTTTTTTATATTTTTCTGTGTTTTATTCTATTTTTCTGTTTTTCTGTTATTACCAGGTATGTAAGTATGTAAATAAGAATATAAATCATATATAAAGTCTGTAGGCCCACACTGCCCTGATGATAACAAATGTAGCTATAAATTTTTCTTAAGTGACTTCTGTTCTAGAATATTAAAATTATTTTTCATTTCATTTCATTAAGTGAAACAGATATTGTCCTACTAATATTATTCAGATTATTTGTAGAGCAGGGCCATTCAAGATGATGCTAGAATTACTGAATATATTAATCGGATTTCCTGTAACAATGATCCAGCTAGTTTCTATTCAATAATTTTATCATAATGTGTTTATTTCAATCTACTGGTTTTATTATTTCTCAAAGATATTGTAAATTACTCATCTATGGGCATGTAGCCCTCATAAACAACCTTTGTAAGAGCAAGTAATCACTAATGCGAATATGATACAATATTAGTTTTTCCAGACTTATTTTGTCATTGTTCTTCATCTTCTGAAGCTCATTTATTTTTGATAAGATGGGCCATTGGTATATTTTACTTTTAGGGTGTAGTTCTCATCATACTTTACTTAACTCTTTACTTTACTTAATCAACAGTACCTTCGTAATTGCCCAAACAAATGGTAACGAGGTTATAATTGTTCTTTGTTTACATTTTAGTGTGTCAGACTTATCAAACTTCGTCTCCAGAGCAGTATCTTATACTGTTAGTTCTAAAAATCAAATATAGCAAAAATCAGAAATAATAAAAATATATTTATTATTAAAAAATATAATGGCATCTAATGAGGATCTATAGTCAAATTTTAAAAAATTGGCATAAAATTTGTTGAGATGTTGATTAGTTCACAAGAATTCTGTAAGATGTTGATTGGTCAACTGTTTTGATGAACGATGTTTCGACTAGACGAACTACATTGTGGAGTATAAGATTCACAGCAGTATGTTGTACTAAAAATTAAAAATAGATGTCAAGCAGCTTTCTTTAAGTTTGGATATTTTGATTCTGGGACGAGCTTCCAAAATTCAATCATTACCTGATAAAATGCAATATCTGATCCTCTTCCATTTAAAATAACCTAATATCCATTTAAAATCCCCAGCTGCTTTTTCAGTAAGTATTATTTCAGAAATTGAAAATTTATCTTCAATAGTATCACGAAAAAATAAAAATAAAACTTTAAAGGGACCATACTTGACTCAATGAGGAGTAGCATTTGCATTTTTTTTTTTTTAAAGTTAAAAGTTTAGAAAGTCATATTTAGAAACCAAAACAATTGAGAATCAGGCCATAATTTATGCAAACCTTATTGGAAATGATTTGAAGTAGGAGGATCTATCATATTACTGAAATATTACAAGATGTCTAACTTTGCACACATGTTCAAAATACGATAAAACTTGCTTAAGTACAGCATAATACTCTAGTCATATGAAAATTGATATAAAAAGCATGATACATAACAATAATTAACCTTAAAGTAAGATCAGATACAGCTATCCTCAATTGAGGCTGTTGAGCTGATGTAGGCGAAGGTAGCTGGCTGATGTCTGATGTACTAAATGATTTTTGAAGGCCAAGAGCTGAGCTTAAAACAGCACAAGAGCGTATAACTTCAGTTCCCTCTTCGAACCATAACATCTCTGGAATATCTGCAGGCCTAAAGGGAAAATTGAAGTATAAATATAAATCAGTATATGGTACCACCAACAATGTAGCAAAGGTTATATATATATATATATATATATATATATATATATATATTTCAAACTTTATTTTAAAAATAAATATAATATACAGAAATGGAAATATTAAACACAAAATATATTATCCAAGGAATTTTATTAGTTTTTCATTGTATACATACTTACTTCATTAATTTATTTTTTTAAATGAATACAATTTAATAAAGTGCTCTGCCAGATTTTATTAAATTTTTTTGGATTATGAAAAATTTTCTTTATTACCCGAGAGCCTCCATAAACCAGACGAGTGTGGTTTTTGGAATTTCATCATTCTACACAATTATGCTCTAAAGAGTGCTGGAACTTAAAACGGGAACTCTACTTCACATTCCAGAACACAATTTCTGCATGTTTGAGATAGCACTCCCTTATTGTACTATCCTAACGTTCCTCGTTTACACGGACAATAAAAATTATATATTGCTGAAAATATATCCCAGCAATATTTCTGGCCATATGTAGGGCAATGTTTGCGGCAATAAGTTTCTGGAAAATATTGTTTAGAGTCGCATTATCATGGTCTGCACCCAAAGTTCACTACACTAGCAATCTGTAGTGCCATTCGTATTAACTGCTTTTTATTCAATTGTAAGACTAGTATTCATTGGAGTTCAAATTATTGCTGTTTTAGTTATATAATGTTTAAAATAATAAGTGCTGTCGACTACCTCTAACTACGCTCCCACAAGAGATAAACAAAATTCCAACGGATCCTTTTCAGTTGAGGTCGGGAAAATATTTCAATTATTACTACTTTAATTAGATCATAGTTGTCGACTCGCTGCACTGTGAGATATGCAAACCCAAAAAAGATCCTTTTAATTTAAAATCGGGCCCTTGCAGGGATTGAAATTATTACTATATAAGTCTATGTAAGATTTCCGATAGTAAAATTTATTTAGATGGACGATATTTTTAAATAATTTGGGAGCTAAAACTAACAATAGAGCTAAAAATAGACCACTGTGCACTATCTCAGCCGTGCATCCCCTCCGTTCGGTATTCCCAGGTAGTAATGTTACCCTACTGCTTTAGCACCAAATCACACGACTTTCAATCAACTTTATTTTGCTTCTATATGGCATGTAAACGATCAAAAATTGAAACTTTTTGTTGTATCCTAAATAAATAGATGATTTGCCATGGCTGTATAAGATATTTTTTTAAAACACGCTATAATTTGCTAAATAAAAAATAAAAGTCCAATTAATCAATTAAATTTTGTCAACGAAAATAGTTATTTGATATTCTATTATAGTGAAATTATTGAATAAGCAAAAATTCATTCATTCAACCATTTTCAAATAAACAAGCTAATAAATGTTGTATGAATTTTGTTGCCATCAATTGAAAAAATCGTATTAAAAGTGAGTGAGATTTAGCCTTATTTGAAGTAATGTGTGTGAAAAATATTTTTCTTTTAAAATAATAGCGAAATAATTTTTGAAATAACCATTTATATAAAATAATATTAAAATTCAATTGAAAAATAATCAAATAATAAATAATAAAGATAGGGAGAAGAAAAAAGAGAGTGGGAACGAAGAATATACAGAGACAGAAGCAAGTATGGCCTAAGAATGTTGAAAAAATATCAATATATCTATCATTAATATCTTAATGATGTCGGCAGTGAAATATTGATATTATAAAATATACCTTAATTAAATTGACACAGATATATCGATATTATAAAAACAATATTTTATTTATATCCTTCCAAAAATTCCGATATTATAAAAAAAATATCTTAATTATTTCGGCACAGAATTATAGACATTATAAAACTAATATCTTAATTATATTGTCCCATTTATATATCGTCTATATCCCATTTATATATTGTCTCATTTTTGCCAACTGTTATAAAAATAACGGCAAAGGAATGAGACACAAAGGAATCATGATCTTGACTGAAACAGGTCACAACTCAGTTATCTTTTACTTAGAAAAAAAAAAGCTTTACTAGGTTAGATTACAGATCTCATTTAGATTATTATTATTAGGTCATCCATTACAAAAGGATAAAATAATAATATACTTGAAGCATACTTACAAGATGATGAAACATCTTACCACAAATTAATTTCCATAATACAGCTTTAAATTGTAAATTAAAACAACAAAAATAGAGGGAACACATAAGGTGGGAACTGCCAGTGTTGTCTGGCTAGCAACAATGAGGGAGTCTTACAAGTGTAAGACTGACAATTTGACCAATTTGCAAAATTTGATCAAGGAATGAGAACTGGCTTGTGGGACAGGGATAAAATGTGTTGTGGATAACAAGTGTATTGCATTAAAGGATTTTCCTTTCCTAACCTTAAAAGGCTTTCAAAATTGACCCAAATATCATCATGCAAACTCTAGACGTGTCGTCCTAACACAGTCTGTTGAAAGTAATAAAACGTAACACTGAGCAGGCCAAAGGAATGAGAATTGGGTGGTTTAAGATCAATTAAAATAATGATCTTCAGTAATTTCAAGATTAAAAAATGAATACAGCAGCAGCCTATGGTATATATTAAGTTATAATTATTGATATGTCCAAAACATTTTGATGTGTGCCACAACAGGAACGTTGAACACAATATACCAATTTTTGGAATAATACCCATCTGCATTTTATTTACTTCTTCAACTTCTGACTAGATTTCTCATATTTCAGATATCAGATTTTTTTTTGGGAAGAACTGTTCAGTCTATAATTGTTGCTTACAGTTAGAGGTACTAAAGATGTATATATATAATTTAAAAAATATAGGACATTCAATTAATCCTGAGAGATTTTCAAAATAACATATTAAATTGAATACATATTGAATTAAATGGTTTTAATATGGAAATGAATCAGTTAACAAATATTGGCATTGTATTAATTTGTTTCAATCAGTAAAATAATCACTGTTATACCTTTTAAATGATTTGATTTAATACAAAATATCAGGGTGAAATGATTCCATTGTTACTGATAGAACAATACCTTCAATCAACAAGGGAAAAGTGATTAAAAGAAAAACAAAAGAGAGCTGAACACTATGAAATTGTTGGTTTTCCAGATTTATTATTTTTTTGTTCTGCTATGGAGCCTTTTAATTTATTTTTTTGTCACTCTTTGTTAATGCAATTACATTGAGAATGCTATGATTATCTGCCACGTTTCTATTTTTATGTAAGTCTAACTGGTTATATAAGTAAGTTAATTTAAAAAGATTAAGCATATATTTTTGGACAATAGTTATCGAATGAATCTAAAATTAGTCGGTAAATTTTAGAGATATACTGATTTGAAAAAAAAAAAAAAAACAATAAACAAAATGTTATTAACAAATTGAAAGATAAAGATGAGAATAAATAAAATTTTAATGATTACAGTGTAATTTAGCTATTACTGAATTTTTAAGAATATTAACTGAATGCCATGAATACTAAAATGAAATTCACTCTCTTCAATAATCTAAAGTACATAATAAAAAATATAATATATGTATAAGTTTACATGAATGCTTAGTAAAATTATTATTAAAATTATAATGATTTTCACATAATAATGGAAAAAGTTAAAATAAAATTTAAAAAAAGTGACATTATAGACCATGAAACCACTTTTAAATTTTGAATTAGTCTATAAAGCAGAAAACATCCATCTAAGCTGTTCATCATAAATAATAATTTAACCTCTGTTGACTGAGGTTTTAGCTGAATGTTGTAGTCCACGAATTTATGATAAAAATGAAGCTAATAAAAAAAAAATTAAATAATAGGTAAAATTAATAATATTAAAAATAAACATGTACCACAAAAACTCATGAAGGGTTCTCTTCAGTATTTGGTAAGAAAGCGTAGTTTCTTGACCAAAACTGGTTCTAGGAGGTGATATGATTAACTTCCACACTCAACAGTCAGGTCAGTTCTTGAGTCCAATACTTCATATATATATATATTTGTGATAATGAGCTTTGCTCTACTAAAATATGCATATATGCATAAATATGCATAAATATGCATATAAGATATGCAGTCATCTCTGTTCTATTGCCTACATAAGTACAAATTCAATCTGACAAGTCCTGTAATAATGTATGTGGAATACATATGCTGTGTTTTAAATATAGCATTGTGGCAGAGGGATAAATTTATAATTAAAGCTGTCGTTTTTGATATAATTTATATTTCATAATATCATATATATTGTATATGTTATCATATGTAAATTTAAAGTTTTAAAAAGAGCTAAAAACATATATATATATATATATATATATATATATATATATATATATATATATATATATATATATATATATATATATATATATTAATTGTTTTATATATATATTTTTTTTTATTTAATGAAAAAACAAAGAGGTCTTTTCATGGCTTAAAAGTAGATCATGTAATTATTATATTAATTATTCTATTTCTATTAATGAAAAAAATACCAATAGAAAAGGTAAAATATTATAATAATATTATGTTTATTTTACATTATCTTTTTTCTTACATTTATTTATCTCTTATTTTATTCGAAATATATATATTTTTTTAATTTAATCGATGTATATACACATTAAATTTTTAAAACATATTCATCAAGTTTAAAACGTTATTGAGGCTTATGAATTCAAGAAGTTGAAGTCAGAATTGTGAATAGTGCAGCCTGAATGGCATTGGTAGCAGAGACAAAACAGAAGTGGAAAACTGATAAGGTGGAGTATTGTAGCTTTGTATTGTAGCATCACATCTGGTAACCTAATCATATTTTTTTTTAGCCAAATCTTTATAACTTCTTCAGTTCTATGTATTATATATAGTACTTAAGATAGTATGATATTCTGATTGAAAAAAATTATGTTATATATGTGTTCTATTTCTAATATTTTACTTCTATTACTAATAATGCACTTTTATTTTAGATTATTCATTTTTCTTTATTTATTTTATAATTATTTTATAAGATTATTTATTTTTATTTACTTATTTTGATTGTGTTTATTTATTTATTTTTATTTTATATAATATTTATTTTATTATTATTTAATTTAATTTTTTTTGTACAAATATAAAATATTAATCACTAGTACCTATTGCCAAAGATTGTTGCAGATTGTAAAATTTGTCAATAAACAAGTTATTAAAAAAAATAAATTATATATTTATATTTTCTATAATTCATCTACTCTGGTATTAGCGGTTGGAGATAATTCAACAATATTTAATCAATTCTTTTAATTCAATAGCCCTTAGTAAAACTATCATGATAAAAATTAATTAATTATATTAATTAATTATATAGTTTATATTTAACAGAAATAAATTAATAATTAACAGTTTAAATTCAAAACACTATAAATAGAAAAAGGTTTTCAAAATGTATTCAATGATTTTAGTTTTTTCATTTAAATTATTATTATTATTATTATCCTTATTATAATTAATATTTTCCATGTTTAATAATAATCAGGTAAATTATATATTTTTCATTGATTGAGAAAGATCAATCAAATATTATTCGGAACAATAGATTTTATTAATTTAATGTCTAGAGAAACTTTTTTGATTTAATTCTATTTTTAAAATCATAAAAAAATTATTACTTAAAAAAAATAATAATCACGGATAATTTGTGTATAACGTTCAGATTAAAATGAGCTTAGCAGTGTTTATGATTAATTTTAAGAACATGTATGGAACAAAATTATATCAATTTTAAGTTTTAACTTACACTAGAACTTACAATATAGCTATTATGCTAATTTTCATGGAATCTGTAAAATTTATAAATGCATGGCCTCCCATTGGGTTACTGTGCAAGGGGAAAAAATGGGAAATTATGTAGAATAGTTATGAAAAATGGACAAACTATTGTGTTGTCAGAAAACAGTGACAATGAATTCAGTATTACTGTTACAACTCCCATCTTCGTCTAAAAGGTGACAGTGAGGCTGCTCTTAAGTAATGATCTCATAATGTGACTTAATTGTGATGCAACAAATTGTTGACATGTTTACACCTGCATAGTTGACAAACAATCTCAAATTTATCTATTACCTATAAGAAAATTAGAAAATATAATAGTTTGTCCAAAACGTTTAACATCCTAGCCCATGCATTATCTTATCTATATATGAATATCTAGGAAACATGAAGGTAATTGGTAATCTATTCTTAGGACTACCTCTGCGGCTTGATGTCCGGGTTGGGACTGGGGCCCCTGGCGAAGTGCACACCCCTGGAGGAGAGGGAAGACACCGAGAAGAGCGAGAGGTCCGTAGTGACGGACTCGTGGGACGGCGATCGGAGCATTCTGGTCGAGGCGGGAGGCGGTGGCTTGTCTTCGGCCGCCATCCCGCTCTGCGGTCGATACCTAGTCGCTTCTGCGCCTCCGCGTCTCGTATCGATACCATCTCCTATCGAACTCTTATCTTACCACTATACTCATCATCGGTCGAGTACCATACACGAGTGATGGATGCACTGGTACATTTGTCTTATATTTCCAAAAATATAGAATATATATTTATATTTCGGTAAAAATTCTGGACGTTCTAAGTTACCCTCTTGGATTCTTCTGCTGAAATGTCATTGATATATAAGTTTGTCAGATAATGGCAACACTGCTTACGCTAAATTCAAAACCATTGTCTAATAAATTTAAGAAAAATGAAGCATTACTTAAATTTATTATTGATATTATTACAGTCTAGATGGTTACTCGCCCTTCGAACAGGAACGTTACAGGATACCGCCCTGATGCTATTTGTTCTGTTTCAGATTACAGACTTGGCAGAACGGTACTGAGGTACAGTCGTGCAACAAGACATGAGTTTCTCTATAGAAAAATTTGTTGAGGAAGTAGAGAAGTTTCCTGTATGGTCACCTCGATTTTAAGAATGTGTTCTGTATTTTTGTATAAATAAAGGGCGCAATTTTTGGAGCCTCCCCTCAAAGCTTCAACATTCTCAATAAAACAGTAAGATGTTCGATAAACGCATTCTATTGACTGTATAATAAAATTACCATTTATCAAAGAAGATATTTTGCATTTTTGACCATAGAGTTTACGTAACTATTAATATAGGTACAATATCAAATTGAAATATGCATTTGAAATGGAAAATATCAGAAGTACAATCTTATAAGGTATCAGAAGTATCTAATAAGGTCATGGAAATTATAATGATAATGGAATAAACAGAAATCTAATAATTATTTAATATAACTCCTTTAATTCCATTCATTTATAGAGACAATATAAGCGTGTGTTGCTTATGATCAGTTGATTACACGAACTTGCAGAGCAGTATTATTTTACATCCGACATTGCGAAACCGTGTAGACCATCATAGACTACTTTTTTAATTTAAATGGCTTTTCCCTAGATTTTTCCTATGAAAAAATATCAATGAGCTCAGAAAAGTAAATTTCTTTGGCTCGTTCATTTTCAATTGAAATGAGTGTCAAACCTGCTAATCGATCCTGACTCGTCGTTGATCTCTTATAATTTTAAATTATTTTAAATTTAGCTCTACTTTTGCTATCTGAAAATATAGTTCGAAAACATCATAACGAATCCGAATGAAATATTACTTCAATATTACCCTCTGTCTTGGGCATTGCCCCGGTTGTCCCTGTCTGGTTACGCCTCTGGTCCCTCCAAATTGAGTTAGAGGATTTGAAATTTGTATGAGAATTGCCTTCTGGAGGTCTCAACATTTTTCTCCCACTCTCCCCATTTTGATATTTTCAATCTTGTAATTTAATGAAAATACGACTTTCGTGACGGAGGTGAGTGAAACTGCTCATACATGTTTTTTTTGTCCAGCAAATTAAGTCAGCGCTTTAAGCTCTTTTGCTTCGTGTTCATGACTCCTGATTAAATGAAAGCAACTTTATGGGTTCGATAAACAATTAATGCCACCCCTCCAATTCAATAAGGCGTTGTAGGTCCAATATCCTCTCTTCTGTCTTCCACTTGCTCCATAGGTATATCAACGTTCGAGATATCCTCATCACTAAAAACACCGCGAGGCGTTTAATTTGTGTCGTTTCATTAACATTTAATTTGTTACCATTTAAAAACATTTAACTCTGTCAATTGGGATTCACCAAAAATTTTGAAAAAAACTGATTAAAATATCAAGTTCTTCAGATAAATCTTATGAGGGTACTGTTCTTTCAGATATCAATTGTTAATGTGTAGTGAATTCTATTCGAGACGTACGGATTCTTTTAGATTCAAATATATTAAAAGAGATGCTACGGTGAACGCGAGGTAGTACATTTGGACTAGATAAATAAATGTAATAAAATCGCCTTCTTCAAAATTCATTACAATTTGTTATCAATACAAAATTAATCCAAATGATGTTTATAGATACTATCCTGCTGAGAAGTAGTATTTGGTTGCCACCTAAACATTTGGATTCATATAACTAAGAATGATAGGTTTAAAAAAACAAGTACAGTATTTTTAACTTTTTTATTACTTATTACTGATAATTGAAAAAAATAAATTAGTAAAATGGTAACTTCAAAAATACTGATGGTCGTACCTAAGATAAAATTATTATTGTTCACAATTATATTATAAAAATAATTTTCTAAGTAAACGAATTTAAAAAAAAAAAAAAAAAAATTATTTAAAATTTCTTGTGGGAGGTAACACATTCAGCCATATCAGTTACTCTGTAATTTTTTTCCGCATCTTCTTTCTGATATTTGGTAAATACGTTCCAAGACTTCTTCAGAGAGAGGCTTCAATCACTCTATGACGAATTCTGAAGATAAGCATCCCATTGAAGAAAACAGAATAACTAATATGAAAATCCAAGAAATAAGTTTAAAATAATCAATAATAAATAATAAGCATTTATTCCTTGAAAATATTACCATTGCGATAATTTATTCTATTTGTTCCATTTTATTGTCCATTTCTATAATAGGTGTTCCAAATCATATTATTATTGGTTTTTTAAAAGTTTTTAAAAATTTTTTGTCTAATTTTGATCATGATAAGAATAACATTCAATGAGCAGGTTGTACCGAATAATATTTAACTCATACCCGGATGCGAAGAAAAAAAAAAGCTATCTAATATAGGATGAATATTTTTTATATCCACAATTTTATTTTGGATTCTGCTTTGATATGACTGAATCCAGTTGAATGAATGAATCCTGCTTTGATATGATTCCAGTGAAAATGAATTGGTTCCGGTACATTCCACGAAGGGCGTAGATGATCTTGTGGATTGGAATCCAATCAATGTTGCATATACTGATGTGATAGTATTTCAAAATCATTTCGAGGAAATTAAACAAAAGTGAAGCTCAATGCCTTGTCATAATTTACCTCATTATTTTTGATCAGATTACCGTTAAAAGACGAGAAAACATATTCAAAAATAGCATGATTGATCTGTATTAATGCGGAAATGCGTGTTTTTTCTCTGATAATCTTTTAAAATTTACTAAATGAAGCCTAGATTTGGATTTGTAAAATTAGACGTGAAATGAACATCCTTGAAAGAAGCCACTTTCTCTGGAGTTCGAATGTAGTCTGAGCAGGTTTGGACATTACTAATCTGCAGAAAGTGTAAAACTACATCACAAGTTTTCCGTCCACATTTATCGTTCGGATGTTATAATAAACGAATTGAATTTAAATTTTCGTTTTTAAGAATATTTTTAATTAAAACAATGAAAATAATTTATAATGTTTTTCAAATTTTATAGAAATTTTTTCTAATTTATTTGGAAATTTTGGCAATTATACTTCCAAAATGGTAACTTTTATTTTCCAATTTTACACATTAATTTCTGGGGATTGACCCCCATCTTCAGAACTTAAATTGATTTATTTACAAGGTCATATAATTATTCCTCATGCTACAATATTAAATTTCTATTAAATCTATTTTAATTTACAATTTTTCTTAAACGTTTTTCCATTCATTTTCCGTCACTGCATTATTAAAGACTGATCTGGGATCAATATCCCAAAACTTTAATTAATGTATAATATTGGAAAATTAAAGTTACTATTTTGGAAGTATAATTGCCAAAAATTTCCAAAATAATAATTTAATATGAATCGATTTATATGAGAGTCGTAAATTGAAACTGACATCGCACGTTATTTACGTGAATCTATGCTTTGTAAACGTTTTTATATCGTTCTCTTCTGTTCCCTTGTGCAAAATCTCTTGGAAGACTAATCGCTGGTTATATTTTCAGCGACGATACAGAGCTTTCAGACATATACCGAGTTGAGTATACAATGTTAATTTATCAAACTAGAAGAATTGAATTATTTAACATTAGTTTGTTTATAGTCTCTAAATAGTTCTAGGTATGCACAGCACCGAACTACGCCTTTTCAGCATTGGTCATTATCTCGATTGTCCATTCTTTGTTGATCTGTCCTGGTACAGAGCCTTGCTATTATATTGGAATTTCCTGCGTTCTGGTAACGAGAAGGTCGGGTTGAGCTTGTGATTTGGGTGCATTTGCTGTTGGATGGCGTACCTTTCCTGAAGTGCTGTGATCCTTCCTCTTGTAGCTTGAAGGAGTCCGTGGACCGCGTTCAGGGTCTGGATGGGGATCTGCAAGAGGAGATCGTGGAATAAATAATCACAAATAAATAAATATAAAGAAAACAAATAAATTATTATAAATAATCTTTGTTCTATACCTAATGAAGATGAAAGACAAACCGAATCAGTTGCCACCATAGGTGATGACATACAGTGGTATAAAATGACCTATTACACTTGATTCCAAGCTTCAAAATTTAGGATTATAACACCGATTAGCTAATTATTTGTTCAAGTAACTACTCAGTTAAAATTTCGCTCCAGATCTCTGGAAAATATTCATATGCTCAAACGTAATTTCGAGTCTCCTACGTTATTACAAAAAGTGATTGATAATATTACTAAAAATCAATTATTAATTTTAATTATTGATATAAAATTTATATCATTTTAGTTTTCAATGATATCAATCAGGCTAGAATGTTGGAAGAGGAATTATTAGCATAGGTGTTCAGGTATGTAATCTGCGGGTGTGTGTGTAGTTTATTTCTGTTTTTTTAAGCAATGATGGATGAAAATTATAGAATTAAATGATTTTTTTTAAGGTCAATTGTGAATAAAGTTACAAAACATATTTATTGTGAGATGAAAGATGATTAGGAAATAATGCTTGCCTGATTGAAAATTTTAATTTTTGTAAAAATCAATATCACGACTAAACAAATTATATATATTAAAAAAAAAGATTGAAAACCATTTTTCCTCATACTTCCTATACTACAAGCATCTATTAAAATTAATTAGAAGAATAGATTATAAATTAATTTCTAGTAATTTTTTTTTTAAATTTGCTTATTTCGAAAGCTGTTCTGATAAATATGGAATCCTTTATTTCATTTCTTTTCGCTTTCAACGTTTGTCAAATAAGTTTCGATATGTTATCAAGATTTTTGAGGATTCGATTTGAACATCAAATTGATAGTTTGGTATAAAGGGTACAATAAAAGGTACAAAAAGTTTTTTTTTTTAATTTATTTTTGGACATCCTGACAATTTTAGATACGGCCATCACTATTATAAATTACCATCGAACCACTATTAAAAAGACTTACTACATGAACCTAAACAACCCACCAGGATGACTATCTTGGCAGTTACAAAGAGATTTGCAAAAGTGGCCTTATTTGTAACGAATATGTAATTAAATTTGAAAATTACAAAATTCTCTTGTTGATAGCAAATTGACTTTAATCAAATATTAATATATTTTGTGTTGTAATAAATAAATAATTTTAATTAAATAGATTGGTCTGTATTTACTTCACCAAGTTTATAATTATTATTATGCTACAACGTTTCGACTAAGCCATCTTTAGATACATCCAGAAAGACTTAAAATGTATTAACATTGCTAATAAATTTCACATTTCACAATATTACTAATTGACATATTATCGTATTTGTTTTTCTTTTTCCTATATTTATAATCTATTTCATTGGATATATTATTGTTTTAAGTAAATAACTTTATTATTAATTGAGCATATATAATCGTCATGTAACACATATGCTCAATTGCTTGGCTGCGCAAGACTATAGTTAGATAATTATAAATCATCTCATCACTAAAAATAAGGTCCCATGAAACTTTCAACTGTCCCTATTATAAAGGACAAAAGTAAAACAATGACTATTGTCATTGGCCCATTATTGCACACTTGTATTTTCACTTTCATTCTGCATTTCATTTAGCAATTTAAAAAAAAAAAAACTGTGTCTATCTCGAGAACGAGCGGTTAAATTTGAGTAGTTACAAAAATATATATATATATATATATATATATATATATATATATATATATATATATATTGTAAGATATAAGATAGGAACCTGATCTTGACTTATTGAAAATTGTAATTTTAATCCGTGTAATTGTAATCCTCGCAATCCTGAAATGTCAGATGACCAACAAAATTAATTAATAAAACAGAAAGCCATTCTTCCTCATATATTTGAATACTAAGAATATGGCATTCATTAAAATTAATCAAAAGAAACTGTAAATTGTAAGAATAACAGTAACATTGTAATATTACATTTGAAACTGTATATTATTGTAATGATTGTAATCGCAAAATTATAATCGTTGGCAGCAGTGTAACGCGATCTTAATTCTTCGTCTACAAGTTGCAGACGTGTAAAACGTATTTTCCATTTAAAACATTTGGGGAATACTAAAAGTTCTAGTATTACTTTATTTTAGTGACGTTTAAAAACCAACAAATATTTGTGAAAAAAATAAGCCTTAAATTTCTATATATAATTTAGGAAACATGTATGAAAAAGGTCGTATAAACATAGGTCTGCAAACACCTAGCGAGGTTCATGAGCAAAACATTTTGGGAAAAGTAAAGTTTTCAATCCGTAAATATCGCATTGGGTCAAAATTAGGTACTTCACTAAAAATCTTGTTTGGTCTATCAGATCGGAGTTGCTCCTCTTTTAAGAATTTGGTTAGCAATTGGAATCATTAGATACATGACACTAACTAAAAAACGTGATTTGTTTTTTTTTTCTCTATGCTTATTTTATCCTCATTATCGAATTTCATTTCTAGTCCCACATTGAAGTTTTTGAGAAACGATAAAGAAAAAATTTTTTTCCAGCTTAAGTTTTCTATAAGACAGGAAGTTTGTCCTGTACTACATATAAGGTATCTTACATAATAGAGTACTTTGTGATCATATTGCTCTAACTTTGTGATGTTACATTAATTATTTACAAAAAATCATTTGTTAAAAAATAAACAGAACAACATTATAGTCTGTTAAATTTTACGCTTAATTTATAAGTCATCTAAATGAAACTATAATAATATAAGAAAGACCTCGTTTAATAAAAAGCTATCAACTATCTAAATAAAAGCTATGTTGTGATTTTGCGGGGAGATGGAGGGTCGATAGTTTATTTCGGGTTATAATACCAGATACTCCGTTGGAATCCGGTTTCAGAATTTCAAGTTTTTAGCACAAAATAAATGCAAGCTTAAACAAGTATAATAAATAATAAAAACAAGTTATTATACATAAACAACTAATTATTTCTTAAGACCGAAATTATAAATTTAAATAAATTACAAAGATTTACTAATTTATATATTAAATAACAATAAATAGAGGAGACCGGGGATGGTTAGTATAAGAGGTTGGTTTGCCAATTCTCAACTTCAGAGGCTCTAGAATGCCACCTTCTCACCATGTGACGTCCTACTCTACAGGTAGTATTATCAAGTTTTCAGTGCCTTGTTCAATGGTAAAATGGTTTACGAAAACTTGTGCTACAGCTTGAAAAGTAAATTTGTCTTTAGTTTTCTTTTTCTTCTTCAGAATTCCTACATGAAGCAATTCTTCCATTCTCTGCAACATATTATTCTATTTTCCATTATGATTATTTTAATGTAAAACGCATTCTCGATTTATGCTTTCCTGGACCTTGGCAGCCATTTTCGTTTTGGAATCCGGTTCGGGGATGATTGGTCAACATGTTTGAGATGTAAATATTTTTGTGGTATTATTGTAATATACGATGCGATATTGCGGATATACTTTTTTGGATGATATTGTAAATAAAAAGACTTTGATAGAAAGTATGATAGAAAATCATTGTAAAATTAGAATAATAGATGGAGTAACGGCCATCCTAAAACGTACAACAACAAAAAAAAAATGTTCATATGTTGAATTTGTTTTATTTTTATACCATTGATTATTGTTCCTTTATAATGTTTTCCAATTCAATCCTTGTTCGCAGTTGTTATTCAGTCTTTTATGAGAGCTTTTGCAAACTGTGCCAACCCGTCCCGGGGGTTGTTCTTGACTTTTTGACTTTGAGGTTCTACTGAGTACTCAGCATTTGAAGATTTGAAAAAAATATGATAACATAGCCTCACTGATGTAGTATTCAAAGAGATCAAGAGCATTTGTTCACATCAACATTAGTTTTCATGAAAAATCAGTGTTGACAACTAGCCCCGCTTTCCTCTTTGTATATGAAATTGATATTGGGCCATTTGTATACAATATCCCAACTTTTTCCTTATTTGGTCCTTGTCGGACCATCCGATTTTGAAATATGGGTGTGCTAATAATAAAGATAATACGTTTGCGCATAGATTTGCCAAAGTAGAGAATGGAATTTGATAAATTTGATACATACTATCTTGGTACCAACATAATCATTCTCTGAAAATTTCATCCAATTCGGATCAACGGTACTAGGTTATATGCCCATCATATGGATTTGACAGCTTCGGTAGTGAGGAAGCAATTAATTCAATACCAAGAGGAATTCCATTTCCAAAATCAAATTATGCACACAGATGAAGTCAGTCGGACGCAGCTGTATCTTTTTAAATATTTGAGTCTTGTTTTAATAAAAAAATAAATTTTTGGTCTGCAGTCGGCTGCATTTGGATGATAAATACTAACAATTTTTTTAACTTATTCGAGATATTATTTTTGGCTACAAACAATAAAAAATGATGTTTTTCTTCTCTCATTATATTGTCTGGTATTACGGTTGTTGATTACAAAGGAAGATTGCACTATGAAAACTAAATGTTAATAGCTGTAATAATAATGTCGACAATTGTTTCCTTGAAAATCAAACATTATTCCATGATTAAGGCTTGTTAGAAACGTAGAAATTCAAATATTTCTGATTATATATTTTAGGTAACTAATCTATTTTTGAAAACAGAATGATTTTTTTAATTCCTTGAAAAAATAGTTTTTTCCGCCTTTCAACCACTGTTCACCGATCTTTTTACGATTTTTTTTTTATAGAGAATTTATTACATTTTAAGCGATCATGTACACTATTTACTATAAAATACATAGTTTCTGAGTTAATTTCTATTTGTCAAATATTTTTTCTCGGGGATGTTTTAGATTTATGGATAGTTAAATTGCTTTAAGGAAAAGACATATGAATAATTTTTTAGGGAAGTTTATTCAAATTGGAAGAGCCGCTTTTGCGCTTCGACCTATAGAAAAGCACATTTTTCGGTTACTGCGCAACCACAATTGCTCTCAGGGTGCTCGATTTGGTACACTGGCATCAGGGCCAAAACTCCACATAGCGAAAACAAAAAATTCGGTCTACCCGTCCAAGAGTTAATCGTGACAGAGACAGACAGGCCCAACAGTCGAAAATGCGTTTTTTGTGGCTCTGAAACGCATAGATTCGTTGAAAACTGCACACCGAAAATTTGATCCGATTACAATACCTTTCTTACCTAGGTGATGCTTCCACAATAAGTGCTTCCATATAAGACTAATATTTAAATAAAAAGTCATTATAAAAATCGCTACAAATAATTACACTACAGCTTATTACATACTACATATTACATACATTTAGATGGAATTTTTTATTTAATTTTTTATTTTTAAGGCTTTGCTATAATGATTCCAAAACACTATATTTTTCCTCTATCTTCATAAATGGTCGAGTAAACGAAATGGCGGATGGTAATGTCAATTTCCGTAGACAATCGTCGGTGGCTTTGGTGCCAAATGTCACAAAACATGGCCCGGCAATCTTCGAGAAAAGCCTCGGACGATGGATGCTTTTTATTTTATTAAACGTGAAAACCCTAAAATTTTGAGGGGAGAGGGTATTTATTTTTTTCTTGGTCGATTGCAAAGGTTCATTATTGAAAATAATAAAATGAAAGGTTATCGTAAAAGGAAAAAAAAAATAGTAAACTTCTTAGCTTCAAAATTATTATGTCTGAAAATACACAATAAAAGAAGAACTAATGCTTAACTTCGAAATCAACAGCAAATAAGCTTTAAATCATTGCAGATCCAAACTTTCAGATTATCAGACTACGTACTATCATTTTAACATTCGGGTAATATAGTAATGATAAATAGGTTTAGAACCATGAATTATGGCTGTTCATCGTTTGTGTTCCGATAAGTAACTACATATTTCACTGAGAAAGGGATTGCCTGTAGATTCCGAATAGTGTTCCCTTCATAGAGAACGGTCACCTGTCCATGTACTGATCTAGCACTATTCTTTTTACTAACATCCTCGGCCACTCCGCCTTCCTTAAGAGAAGTTATAATTGTTTTTATAAGCATATCAATCTTATATAGATATTATGTAGGTAGGTATCTATTTTTAGCATTAACGAAAAAAAACAGTTTAATATTTAACACTTAAAAGCTTACCATATGAAGTATTTAGCAGTTCTGAAATCTAAAATTAAGATGGTGAAGAATTATTTTACTGCACACATTGTTATTCAGCAATTACCAACAGCTACTTATGTTATCTAAGGTTAACTTAGATACTAATTTAGTGTAAATTTGACATAATCCATTTCAGTTCGGTCCTTTGAACTTTCATCCATTTATTGATTTCTACAAAGGTCAGTAAATACAAGCAGCTAAGTTTTCCATTCTGATTTCAAAATAAACCCGACAGACCAGGCTATGAATACCATTCTTTCCCGGAGTAGGAGCGTAGGCGAGGGTTTCTCTTTCATCAGTACTCTCTCCCACGCTGTCCCGGAAAATTATTTATGGAATTGCTGCCGTAAGAGTTTGGGAAAGATTGGATACTTCCTCAGGGAAGATTTAGCAACACTATAATCAAGAAAAAAATAGCAAAAAAATTAGCATTTCCACTTTACGCAGCAAGGTTATTGTAGATTGCGTATATGTGTCACCTATTCAGTATATCTGAGATAAACATGGAATAAACTTCTTTTTTTTTTTAACCTTAGAGTTTTGAAAGATGTATAGATTATTAAGACATACATTCGGGTAAACTACCGACGGACAGTGAACATATCGTTTATGATGATGTAATACTAACTGAAAAAATATTACTTTCATTTTTAACGTTTTTACTTTATGAAAACGCTATACGTAAATGAATAAGTTATTAATATTATACATTTATTATGCAATTATAAAGTTATCTAACAAAAATAAAATAAAAGATAATAATAAATAAAAAGAAACTTGGATTAAACAATTAGTTGAATAATTTTAATAATTAATATTTCATTTTTTTTATTGCAATAATTATTAGTGAGCAAGGACTTCCTTTAATTGATATATTTGTCACTCACAAATATTTTTAATTTTGACCTTTCGTGGTCTTATCCAAAGATATCTATAATATCTATATATTATTGGATTGTGCTATATGGGATTATACTATTTGTATACATATATATATATATATATATATATATATATATATATATATATATATATATATATATATATATATATATACAATATATATATATATTACATATAATACATATACATATATGTATAAATTGTATATATACATATAAATTACATATATATACATATAAATTACGTATAAATTACGTTTACCATATATACATATAAATTGAAGAAACTATCTGATTAAATAACAAAAATCGTTGATTACTTTGTGGTATTAAATTTTGATTATTATAAATTTGCCTATTTAAATTATTTTTATAATCAAAACCTGCATATTAAATCCATTTCGACTAATTATTTATTTTTCACTCGATCATTGAAATCTTATCATATCCCGTTTTATTTTTTTATGTCTGAATTTGATTATTTAACGAATAATGTTGTGTTACAAGATTTGATTGCTTCAATGAGTGAAATAATATGTGCCAAAAGAACGCCCCATATATCATACATTCCCCAAAACCTTAATTTGCCCGATACCCTGAAAGACATCTTCCAGAATGATGATTTTTTTTTTTTAATTGAGTAATTTTTATCACGAATGTGATTCGAAATCTTGGGATATTCTATGGAAACAATGTGACCAGCACTGTCCTCCAATCACTAGACTTTTCCTCCGATTAGTGCGATTAAGTTTAGTTATTCTTCTTTGCAGCTGAGTCGACCATGCAAGCGTTTGTAAAATCATGGTTCCTAACATGTCAATGTCCTTTAATTTTCCATCCGGAGGTATTATAGTGCAATTGGTTTGATTATTGTACATAATTTTCTGGCAGACGAATGTTTATTTTCAGTGAGATTATTTATTTTAACAAGAATTTCCTTTGAAAATTTATTTTAAAGTGTAAATTTAATATTTCTGCTATATACTTATTATGTCCAGCCGAAAGGTTACAAGTGTTGAAACAGCAGTACCCACCCGTTTGCCTGATATGAATGTTTCAGTGTTGCAGTAGCTCTTGTAACAACTTTCTCAGCTTATTAAAATTCTATGTTAATTTACATATGCCAACAACAATATGCTTATGAAACTTATGAACAACTATAAAATATTTCTTCATACTTCAAAAAATAAAATAATTAGTCTAAGGTAGTATGGGTTAAATCTAGTAATGTCAAATTCAAATCCTGAACTTGTAAGTACTGCCCTTTTGAGAATGTGAAGTATAAGTACTGATGTATCACAAATCAGCCACGAGAGTATGTTAAAGTGAAGTATAACCAGCTGTATGGATATCAATTCCAACATCTTGATTAAGTTGGATCTTTCAACTTCTGCTGTACAGCTGAATCGGTGTTTCTCCATCACTAGGCCTTATTTATTTTTTTCGCGGTAAGTGGAACCTTCAGAAGCTACTATAATACTTAGTGATTCACATTTCTCCTTGACAGTTTTCTATTTTTTAAGTTCTAGTCAAAGTTGCCCCGGTAAAACATGATAGTAGGGGTAAACGCAAATTTCTGTGTGACAAATGCGTGTGGTGTAAACTTACCTCTACCGTCATGTTTTACAGGACCAACTCCAAACTCGTGCATTGAAATAAAACTTCTTTTTTTTAATAAATTTATTCAATTATGTTCCACATTCCAGTTTCATTGCTGTCACTGAAGGTTCAAAATGTGAATCTTAGATTAGCTTTAATTTTATTTGATTATTACAGCAGTATAACAATCCTCCGGAAACGCACTATTTTGCACTTAATTATGGATTCATAAATTATTTCCCACTTCTATAATTTTGCTTTTATTGAAAACTAGTTTCAAATGTTATACATTCATATTTTGCATTTGTCACACAAGCACCACTGCTTGAGCAATGAATCTTTCAGATATCTAGTACGCACTTACCCCTTAAAGCAGGAGCGAGTGTGAAGGTAATAAGTATTACTAAAATAATTATCGATATGAGGAAAATGGACGTGGTTGAAACATGGACTTGAGTGTAATATTTAAACATAATCCTATGAGAAAGGTTTAAAAAAAAAAAATGAAAATCTAGCATCATAAATTAAGATTTTATAGTTCTGCAAAATCGAACTATGTACAATCTAGTGCGTCTTTTCCCCACATTATCTTACATTTTTTTTCTGACAATTATTAAATTCCACGTTAATGTCATAAAAGAGAAATGAATAACCGAGGTCAATTATGACTTGCTCGAGTCAATGAAGCTTTGATTAATAGCTTTCATTCAATTAAGTTTGACCCTTTGTGCTTTAACAAGCATTTTACATCTACAGAAGTTAATTTGATTGTTCGCCCTTTTGGATGTCATTTATATTTTGTGCTCACCATTTCAATTCAATTTACTTGACCCTATTAATTTAACCAATACCGATCCCCTTTAATAAGTACAGAAGAGATCAAAGAACTTAAAGCTTCCATATATTTTCTTTTCTCATGGACTAATATCTGTTGAAATAAATAACATTAGACTAGAAGACGTTATGAATAAAAGTAAAAGCTAAATTGAATTATGCCAAGTATAACAGTTCAGGATATAAAACATGATGAATTTATTATTAAAAAAACAATTAAGTGTAACTTCTTATTAAAAGTTAAAAAAAATTAAAAATAAATAAATAATATCAACGCAAGAAGTATGCTGTACGATATTGCTATCATTACATCTACTGTTCGAAAATGCCGTTTTATTTTTTTATGTCTGAATTTGATTATTTAACGAATAATGTTGTGTTACAAGATTTGATTGCTTCAATGAGTGAAATAATATGTGCCAAAAGAACGCCCCATATATCATACATTCCCCAAAACCTTAATTTGCCCGATACCCTGAAAGACATCTTCCAGAATGATGATTTTTTTTTTTTAATTGAGTAATTTTTATCACGAATGTGATTCGAAATCTTGGGATATTCTATGGAAACAATGTGACCAGCACTGTCCTCCAATCACTAGACTTTTCCTCCGATTAGTGCGATTAAGTTTAGTTATTCTTCTTTGCAGCTGAGTCGACCATGCAAGCGTTTGTAAAATCATGGTTCCTAACATGTCAATGTCCTTTAATTTTCCATCCGGAGGTATTATAGTGCAATTGGTTTGATTATTGTACATAATTTTCTGGCAGACGAATGTTTATTTTCAGTGAGATTATTTATTTTAACAAGAATTTCCTTTGAAAATTTATTTTAAAGTGTAAATTTAATATTTCTGCTATATACTTATTATGTCCAGCCGAAAGGTTACAAGTGTTGAAACAGCAGTACCCACCCGTTTGCCTGATATGAATGTTTCAGTGTTGCAGTAGCTCTTGTAACAACTTTCTCAGCTTATTAAAATTCTATGTTAATTTACATATGCCAACAACAATATGCTTATGAAACTTATGAACAACTATAAAATATTTCTTCATACTTCAAAAAATAAAATAATTAGTCTAAGGTAGTATGGGTTAAATCTAGTAATGTCAAATTCAAATCCTGAACTTGTAAGTACTGCCCTTTTGAGAATGTGAAGTATAAGTACTGATGTATCACAAATCAGCCACGAGAGTATGTTAAAGTGAAGTATAACCAGCTGTATGGATATCAATTCCAACATCTTGATTAAGTTGGATCTTTCAACTTCTGCTGTACAGCTGAATCGGTGTTTCTCCATCACTAGGCCTTATTTATTTTTTTCGCGGTAAGTGGAACCTTCAGAAGCTACTATAATACTTAGTGATTCACATTTCTCCTTGACAGTTTTCTATTTTTTAAGTTCTAGTCAAAGTTGCCCCGGTAAAACATGATAGTAGGGGTAAACGCAAATTTCTGTGTGACAAATGCGTGTGGTGTAAACTTACCTCTACCGTCATGTTTTACAGGACCAACTCCAAACTCGTGCATTGAAATAAAACTTCTTTTTTTTAATAAATTTATTCAATTATGTTCCACATTCCAGTTTCATTGCTGTCACTGAAGGTTCAAAATGTGAATCTTAGATTAGCTTTAATTTTATTTGATTATTACAGCAGTATAACAATCCTCCGGAAACGCACTATTTTGCACTTAATTATGGATTCATAAATTATTTCCCACTTCTATAATTTTGCTTTTATTGAAAACTAGTTTCAAATGTTATACATTCATATTTTGCATTTGTCACACAAGCACCACTGCTTGAGCAATGAATCTTTCAGATATCTAGTACGCACTTACCCCTTAAAGCAGGAGCGAGTGTGAAGGTAATAAGTATTACTAAAATAATTATCGATATGAGGAAAATGGACGTGGTTGAAACATGGACTTGAGTGTAATATTTAAACATAATCCTATGAGAAAGGTTTAAAAAAAAAAAATGAAAATCTAGCATCATAAATTAAGATTTTATAGTTCTGCAAAATCGAACTATGTACAATCTAGTGCGTCTTTTCCCCACATTATCTTACATTTTTTTTCTGACAATTATTAAATTCCACGTTAATGTCATAAAAGAGAAATGAATAACCGAGGTCAATTATGACTTGCTCGAGTCAATGAAGCTTTGATTAATAGCTTTCATTCAATTAAGTTTGACCCTTTGTGCTTTAACAAGCATTTTACATCTACAGAAGTTAATTTGATTGTTCGCCCTTTTGGATGTCATTTATATTTTGTGCTCACCATTTCAATTCAATTTACTTGACCCTATTAATTTAACCAATACCGATCCCCTTTAATAAGTACAGAAGAGATCAAAGAACTTAAAGCTTCCATATATTTTCTTTTCTCATGGACTAATATCTGTTGAAATAAATAACATTAGACTAGAAGACGTTATGAATAAAAGTAAAAGCTAAATTGAATTATGCCAAGTATAACAGTTCAGGATATAAAACATGATGAATTTATTATTAAAAAAACAATTAAGTGTAACTTCTTATTAAAAGTTAAAAAAAATTAAAAATAAATAAATAATATCAACGCAAGAAGTATGCTGTACGATATTGCTATCATTACATCTACTGTTCGAAAATGCATGCATTTTAATTAATAATAAATGAACACTTTTCTATACAGCTTATGTAGTGTAAAGCGGCTTACATAAAAGGGAATCGGTTCGCGAACAATGGTTCGGCGAACCGAAGTTCGGTTTGTTGCTTTCTACTCCTATACGAACAAAGGAAAAAATTACGAACCGTTGCTCATCAGCTCTACACACATGGGAACTTGGTTCGCCGAATCGTTGCTGACGATGTGTAGGCCGCTTAACAGCAAGTTCATATTGATGCATGACTTTGGGTGGGACTGCATAGAAAGAAATATCCCTTCCCAGTGGTGGTGCATTAATTAGGGTTCGATCAATTCAGTTATAACTGTAAGTGGCAAATTTATTATTAGCAAGCAATTGTTAAGGTATTATTATTTGCTTCCTTTTCATCATGTGCATTACAACTATTTAATAATTTTAAACCATTACAAATAGCCATGTGCGTGCGACAGAGTGTTTCATTTTAAAAGACATCTCGTCTGCACTTAGTAGCTTCAAGAAGCGGAACCAAGAAATTACTCAAACTGAAGTAAGATTCACGAACCAGTCAAATATAAGAAGTCTCAAATAATTTACCAGCTAATGAAATCAGCAGCCTGTCTTACCAAATCAGAAATTATAAAGGCAAAAATACCTGTTCCTAGAATACCAAACGATTTGCTCGTATCTACCCCTATATCAAAGCTGCAAATTTGGGGGTTTCAAAAAGTAAATTGTTCAATTTGCCAACGAGCTAGATATTTCAGTTAAAATTAAGGTTGATAATATTTATTCCCTTACATGAACAACTCGAATAATGAATTTTTAAAAATTCTTATGCAAGCTTCTGGAGATTTCATTTGAATAAAAATAAAAATTATCTCGGAATTTTGTTCGCCATATTCTACCTCACATTCTCATAAAGAATGTTGTCATTTGTCAACTCTTTACAATCATTTCAAGTTAACTTCAATTTTCATTCATATTAGTATAAATAAGTACTTTATCTTTTGGTTAATTATTTTCAATAATGGACTTTTGGAATCGACCAAAGAAAAATTTTTTGTAACCCCCTTCAAAATTTGAGAGTTTACTTTTAAAGATACGTAGAATCCAAATATCGAATACAAACAAATCCGTCCGTCCGCCGTACGCTGTGCGCGGCTTTTCTCCGAGAGTGCTGGACCGATTTTCTTGAGATTCGGTACCAATGTCACAGGTCACCCCAGGATGACCCTCGGGACTCGACAATTACCATCAGTCTGTTTGTTTCAAAATGGCGACCGATTATAAGCTCATAAATCGGCCATTAGAAAGATAGAGGGGAAGCGTAAGGTGTTTTAGGAATCAGCATAAGGCATTAAAAAAAAAAAAAAAATCTATAAAATTGCCGATTAAAGATCTTATATGCCCATAACTCTGCCATTTATAAAGATAGAGGAGAAATGTAAGGTCTTTTGGAATCAGCTTAAGGAGGCATTAAAAAAAATAATAAATAAAAAAATCTCTATCTATAAATGCTTTTGGTTTATTATTTTCAATAATAGACCTTTGGAATCGATCAAAGGAAAAATTTTTGAAATCCTCCCCTCAAATTTTGAGATTTTACGTTTAAAGATACGTAGAATCCAAATATTGAATAAAAAAAATCCAGTCCGCAAAAATCTTCCATACAAAAGGAAAAAAGAATCATTTAAATCGCACCAGTATTAGCTGAGATATGGCGTAATGAACTTCGTAGACTAATTCTTCGGCTTCTTCTTTTTTTTACTTGGACAGAATAGATATTTTTGTAATATTACTAAGTGTAAATAATAAACCATTGTGTAATAATTTGAAGCGTTTTTTTCTTTTTTAAACAATGTACAAAAATTTTCGGAGGTACCATTGAACTCTTCTGTTTATAACTATTTTATATTTGTTATCTGATTATAGAAGTTTTATAAGTATAATTTAACAATAATTAGCAAATAATACTAATTTATATTCTTTTTTTCTGTCCGAAAGTTTTTGATTTTGATAATCCTTTTTACTTCACTTACCAATTTATGAAATATATCTCAACTCTCGCAAAATAGAAATGCTACTCAAAATCTTCTTCTTCTTCTCCTGGCACTACAGACCGAAGTGGTCCTTGGCCTGCTTTAACATCTCCTGCCTCAGAACTCTGTCCTAAACCAAACGGATGCCCGCTTGTCGCATGTCCTCTTCCACCTTTTCCTTCCATCGTGCTCTTGGTCGACCCTTTGCTCTAGTTGCGAAGATCTTTCCTTTGCATACCTTTTTTACCTGTCTCTCTTCACTCATTCGGTTGACATGGCCATACAATTTCAACCTACTTATTCGTATAAAATTAGATAGGGACAGACCGTTGTAAATTTCATATACTTCTTTATTCTTTCTGCTTCGCCAAACTCCATTCTGAAACATTCCACCGAGCATTCCTCGCATCCTCATCGCATCGCAAACATTCAATCTACTCTTTTGAATACCTCTTCATTAAGACAAACTGAATATTCGTAATACGAATAAGTGTAATACTTGTAATAATTACGAAAGCTCAATGTGTTTTAATGAGGTATTATTCAAAAGTGTTTAGAAAAATCCTTAAATTTAATTCCTCTACAATTTCTAACTTTGAGTTATAGCTTTATTCTACGACGTTTGCGATGCTGTAAGAGAAAATATTGTGATCGCGAAAAATTTGGAATCCGAGTTTTCAACGGAAATATCCGATTAAGGTTCTCGGAGAGTCTATCTCGCAAAATGGTGTGTGTGTAATGTGTCTGTCTGGGTGTATGTGGTGTCTGGAAAAGTTGTACGAAACTGAGATTGCGTATTTAAGGTGAGTATATCCGTAAGATAATACAGCAACTTTTTCAGCAAAATCGATTCACCGAGAATGCCACTTTATATCGTTGGTTTTACAATTTTTTTTATCATTTTCTCGAAAACGACTAACGGTTTTAATTAAACTAGTTATATCAAGGTACAAATTAAATTATTTTTAATACAAGCTAGGTCTTAACATCATTGAAATAGTCTGGCAGGGCTTAATTGCCGAATTTTCAAAATGGCTTCATCTAAAGTACCTTTTATTTTGATTATTTGAAATAATTTGCCTTATCTTATTGTTATTAGTAATAAAATATCTGATGTGGGCAACCCATGACTTCCTTGTACGCCTATTAAATTATAAATCCGTGGCTCAAAAAGTGATACTGAATTTGGTTACTAGTTTCCGAAGATTGCAGTAAAAACGACACTCGGCGTCCTGTCATCCATCTATTGACACACACACACACACAAACACACATTCTTGTCACTGGAGGTCTCATTCCGTTTTTATATGTCGTTTTCCTTCAGTAGGTAACTAGTTTCCAAGATATTTCTTCATGTTCCATGACAACAATAAAACTGTCAATATCACTGGATGAAGTATTAGAAATAGACAGTTTCGACATTTTAAGCGGAAAAACCCACTTAACTAATATCTTATTCTCATGATGAAGACTTGTTGATCTCACAAATGGGGAGGAAAACTAGTATTTTAGACTCAATTTTTAACACTTAAAACAAGTAATAAAAATGTTAAATTGGATTGGAAACCAGATTTCGTTTGTAACCGCTGTTACCGAAACATATGATTTCTCTTTTAATTTAAATATAATTTTTGATGTAAGCTTATTATGACCTTCAAGTAAAGTACCCTTTTTCGCTCACGAATCTTAACCAAAATCTAGTAAATACATTCATATCGATATAAAAGTCCTATTTACCAAATTTGAGAGGTTTTACATTATATTTTAATATATTTTTTGACGAAAGTCTAATATGACCTTCAAGTAAAGTACCACTTCCGGTTTTCCAATTTAGACTAAAATCTAGTATGTTATTAGATCAATATATAAGTCATAAATACTAAATTTGAGAAGTTTTTCATAGTATTTTAATATAATTTTTGGTAAAAATCAATTATCACCTTCAAGTAAAGTACCACTTCCGGTGATTAAGCAGTGACCAAAAATGGATGTTCACAACTAGATTTGACAACAATCATAAATACAAAATTTCAACTTTCTACGGCTAACCGTTTTTGAGTTATGCGAAATACAAACGCACGTACAGACGCCACAGCGAAACTAGTCAAAATGGATTCAGGGATGGTCATAACGGATATTTCCGTTGAAATCTGAAAATCGAAAATTTTCGCAATTACAATACTTCCTTTACTTCGTACAAGGAAGTAAAAATGGGTAAATATGAACTATGAAAGACTTTGACAAATTACTAAAGGAGAAAAAGAGAAATATTTTATCAGATAGAAAACAAATTTCCGGAAATAATAATAATAATAATATAAATGTGGAATATACCGTTGGAAAGCTATATATTTTTGAAAAAATATTATCTAACCTAAGCTGTCGTAGAAGGTAATGGAGAGTGACGCATAAGCTTAAGTGATTGTTGTAGTTAATATTTTTTTCTTTTTTTCAATAATAAATCTTTGTATTAATGAATTGCTATTAATGAACCTTTGTAATCGATCAAGAAATTATTTTTCAACTTCTCCTCCCTCAAAAATTGAGTTTTACGTTAGCATAATCCAAATAATGAATAAAAAAAAAATCCGTATGTCCCCCGTCCGCGGGTTTTATCCTAGACTGCTGGACCAATCTTCTTGAAATTTGGCAACTAAGTCACAGGTCACCAAGGCATTATCATTTCGTTTCAAAATGGTGGCCGATTAGATATTAGATAAGACCATAACTCGCTTATTCATAAAAATAGAGGAAAAATTTAAAATGTTTTGGAATCAGGATACCGAGGTATTAAAAAAAATCTATAATATATAAAAGCTTTTGGTATACAAGTTTCAATAATGAA
Source organism: Rhaphigaster nebulosa (assembly GCA_948150685.1). NCBI lineage: Eukaryota > Metazoa > Arthropoda > Insecta > Hemiptera > Pentatomidae > Rhaphigaster > Rhaphigaster nebulosa. The sequence continues at coordinate 90,652,159 of OX411309.1, read as the reverse complement.
CCTTTGTAATCGACACAAAAAAAAAAAAAAATTAACGCACTCCTCGAAATTTGAGGTTTTACATCTCAAGACACATAGAATTCAAAAATCGAATAAAAAATAATCCGTAACCGTATTTATATATATATATATATATATATATATATATATATATATATATATATATATATATATTTATTTATAATTAATTTTTTTTTATTTGGTTTTTGATATGGTCAATTGAAAGGTAATAAAATTTCATACGAAAAAAAATACACCGATATCGGAGCAGTATAAGCTGAAACATAGCGTATTGAATTTTGAAAACAAATTCCCGGCGATCTTGAAATTTGGCTTCCTGAGCTATCCATTTCCATTTCTTCCTGTTCCTCGCCTCTATATTCCAATCACTGACTCCAAGCTTCCCCGCATCTCTCCCCACTTTATCCTTCCTTGGATCCATCTTCCACATTCACTTGCTTCTTGGTCTTTTCTTTTTCCACTGAAGCGTGCTTCCAAAATTTTCTTCGGTCCTCTATTTTAACCGCTTATCCAGGCCATCTCAGCCTTCTTGATAAACGAAAAATCGTGTGAATGGACATATCAGATATTTTTTAAATATAACTATTTGGAGATAATAAACCATTGTGTGATAATTTGCAGCGTTAATGTTATATATTTAATAGAAATAAATGGCTCCAAGAATCATAAAATTTTGTTCAGAAATTTTGATTAAAAAAACAATGAATTTTTCATATCAATACTTTGCTACTAAACTTTAAAACAAGAATTAATATATTTTTTACGATCACAAAAAAAATTTGCTGGCCTAGATGGTAACAAATTAAATACTATTTTCAAATATAAAGATACATATTGTCCACATCGAATCTGACCCTATGAAGTTTTTTCAACTATTAGTCCTGTTTCAATAGATGCGAAAAATATGCGACTGCACAGATATCCTTTGTTTTTGATTTCGTGCAACAGCTTTCTTCTTTTCAATTGTTGTTTTATCATACGGAGATCATTCCTGTTCTGTCTGCATAAGAATATGTCTGTCTGTCGTATTCCATGACCCATTTCGCACGGAAAATCAAAACAATAGTGTATCAAACGATATTTCGCACGAAGTCTTACAAGTGCCTTCCTAGTGGGTGTCTTTCTTCATGTCTAGATTATAAAAAAAAAAATTGTGCGGAATCGAGCAAATACTCGTCAGGATCTTTGGAATTGCGTATTTTAAGTATCTAGCGGACATTCACATGTGATTTAACTAATTTTGGAAGAAATCCTTTCATGGTAATCTAGTACAAAAACTTGTAATAAAAAATATATTAAAAATTGGAAAATGGATTTAGATTGGAATACTACACCTCAATTAGGGTATCCAACAACGATCCATTTCAAATTTTATTGAAAGTTTTCGTCCATAAGCTGTTTGAACACAAAAGAGACTCATGAAGTATAATTAGCACCGCTCTTAGGGAGCTACACCTAATTGGCGAGCCTTGTTCCTTTTGATCATATGTTGAAACAGTTTATATACTTTTTTCGGTACTTAGAGGCTTCACGGTGGACTTTATGTTGAGGTTATAATCTGACACCATAAACTGATTCGTATTTATGCGAATTTAGGTCCTGACCTTGACCGAAAAGGAACCGTTGGAGGTTTGACGAAAGGTGTCTTGAGAGAGCGGAAGTTGATAGTTGTGATCAATTTAAGCAGTAACAATAACAGCATAGGTTATAACTCACAACAATGGTCGGAGCCTGTATCAATATTAAAACCGTCTATTTTTGTTATAAGGACCTCAAGAAGGACCTATATCCTCGCCAAAAACTAGTATTATTCATAGAGCGTTACAATGTATGTATAAATTTCCCCCTCCTCCTCCCCCTTACCCGACCCACCCTTCCTTACGCGATTCCTAATATGCTTTTCGTAGCGAGACCCACCCTCCCTCCCTAATCTAGCGAGCTTACCTAAATAATTTTCAAATCTATTTTCTTATACGGGAAGAAGGAGTCGAATGTTAAAATTGACTATTTTAGCGTTAATTCTAATGTCCCTCTACTCGCTGACATAGTCCGTTCCGATTTAATAACAAGGAAGGATCTATGGCGATACTTCTATTGCGATCGTGAAAATTATCAAATTCGAGTTTTCAACGTAAATACTCGTTTTAAGGTACTCTGAGTCCAAATAACCGTTTCGCATAATGATCTGTGTGTCTGTGTGAATGTGTGTCTGTGTGTCCGTGTGTCTGTGAATGTGAACAGTCTACCTCAAAAACGAAAAGTTGTACGATACTGTAATTATGTATTTAAGATAGGCACATGCATGTGATGTTACAGCAACTTTTTCTTCTAAATCGACTAATCGGAAGTGCCACTCTATATAATCGATTTTACACTTTTTTACAATTTTCTCGAAAACGTTTTGATGAAATGATTTTGATGAAACTTGGCTAGATTATTCTTCATGAAGGTCTTTAACTTTTCATATATGTAGTACATCACCGAGGAATTGCAGGAAAAAAAAGTTATAATGAAAAGAATATTTTATTTCCGCATAACATAAAAATTGTATGGTAAATTATGTCTAGACGTTTATGAAAATTAATTAAATTATCTAAAATACAAAAAAAGAATCATCAAAATCGGACCAGTAATAGCAAAGATACAGAACATCGGACTAACCGGAAGTGGTAATTATATTATGGATTTTACAATTTTTCACGATTTTCTCGTAAACGGCTCTGACGATTTTGATGAAACTTGACCAATATCTTCTCCTTATAGCTCTTTAATTTTTCATATATGTAGTACATCAACGAGAAAATGCAGGGGGAAAAGTTATAGCAAAAAGAAAATTTTATTTGCGCATAACTCAAAAAGTGAGCATTTTATGGTAAATTTTATATGAAATCATACGTAAGGTAATTAAATTCCTTAAAAAACAAAAAATAATTATTTAAATCGGGCCAATATTAGTAAAGATAAAACGTATGTCATAAGGACTACTAGACCTTGGAGGGAAAACCGAGCGCTTTTAGAAGTAGACGAATGCGACCGAACCTTCTCCCACCAAGCCGCCAATCTGCTGTTAATAAAACGCTTTGTAACAATGTATTGTAATAACATAAAAAGTAGAAATTAACTTTTTAACTAATTTTATATTATTTAATAGAAACCAAATGGAATTTTCATGGAAACTAAACCGAAATTTTAAAATTTTTTTTCAGCTTAACAAACCAAAAATATTTAATGTACAGAATTGTAGTACTAAAGTTATTTAAAAACTAATTTATTATACTATTATGAGAAGAAACCTGAAGAAGTGCATTCTGCTGAGTTTATATCGATTAGTATTTATGTGAACTCTTTAAAATAATTTTAAAGATTATTATTATAGGGAAAGTTGTGTGATGCGCGCACCGTACCAGATTTTTTTTTTCTTGATAATCAACAACTTACCTGAAAAGCTGATGTTAGTATCTCTCCTGTGGCGACAGGTGGAAGTTGTCCCTGCCCTTGTGTCTCGCCTGGAAAAATCTATAACATACAGAAATTCACAAATGTTAAAAATCATACATTAGTCAGGATGAAAAAATATATTTCTTTAGAAATTTCAGTTATTTTAAGAAAGTTCAATAGATTGATAAATTATGAATAAATTTATTCTCTGAATAATAGAGTAACGAATAAATGGGTTATTCAATATCTATTACTTTTTTCTAATAAAATTTACCCAATACTCGTTAGGACCAATGCACCTAACGAATGTCGAATCAAAAGTTGCCTCGAAAACCGAGCAGTGTGAACATAGTTAATCAGTCTTTACGAGCGGAACATACTTGCGTTTACGTAGTCGGGTATTTCTTTTTTTTGAGGAGTCAACCTGAAATTTGATTATTAAAATGTTTATGCATGATTGATATTTTCAATGTTTCTCTCAAAGAGCAACACATAATTGAATAATATTCTGATGCTTCAATAAAAATTGTCAAAAATCGGTAAATGGGTCGATTTTTTTGGGGGAACAAAACTATTGCATATACTCAATGAACAAGGTTTATGATTCTCATAACTATAAATAATTTAAAAAAAAAAAAAACATTAACTCATGAATTACAAAAAAAAAACCCGATTAATAATTATTTTCTATTTGTATGATATCAAAAGAAAATTCTACAGAAATTGTATTTTATTAACTGGTGGAAACTAATTTCGATATAATTTTATGGATTCACTTCTGTTGGTTTCTATCATACCTACGATTGCTCAAAGTGAGCGTACGAATCAATAAAATAATTTAGGTAATAACTTTAAAAATTAAATACAAATATTCTTAAAATAGAAAATACGAAAAAGCGCGTTCATTAACACTATAGAAAATTGTACACTTATAGAGTAAAAACTTACGTTGAATAAGAAAACATAAAAAAACAGAAGTGGAAGTGCCGACTTCATCTTGCCAGGTGGCCGTTGAGATGTGATGTCAGGTATATATGAGATCTTAAGCCTTTTTGAGAGGAGGGGACTTACCCAAGTGTCTCCCGCTCTTCCTCTCGACTGGAGGAGGATATCAATGGACCATGTTTCTACATTATTTTAAAATGTTCACTGTATTTTTTAATTTAAATTATAATTCATTTATTAAATATAAATACACTTATACTCTTTTTATATATTTTGTTTTTCATACCTACAAACATAACTTTTGTATTTTTAATAATAATTGTTGATCAAATTTTCATTTTTATCCTTAAAACTTATGCCCAATTTGGCGCTTATAGACACTTAAGTGATTACTTGTCTTCTTATTATTAAATCCCACCTCCAAAAGAAATTTAAATCCCTCCCAAAAAATTATTCGTATGTGCCTGGATGCTATAATAGAAGCTGGCAAGTATAATTAAATTAATTTGTTAATTTTAAAACTTTAGTAATTTTTTTTCAATTAAGTTTAGAGAACAAATAAATCACTGAGATATTTTTATTCATTTTGTTTTTTCTATTCACAATATAATGAAATTGTAGAGATTGGTAACAGAAAGGTTAATTTGTTTTGTCTATTTAAAATTATTTATTTTCAGAATTGCCATTTTCATCTTAACCTTTGGAGAAATGAGTAAGCATTATTGTTACTATAGCTTCACCTAAAAAAACAATAAACTATATTTCATTACTTATTTGTGCAATGTAATATGTGGAGATCAAAGAGGTTAATAAATATAAATGAAACTTATAAATGTTTTTTTTAATACATTAGAATCAAAAATATTATTTTTAAAAATTGTGAAAAAAAAAAATAAGGAGTTGAGAATAAGTTCAAAGGCGAAAAGCAATCTACAAACTATTGATACATTTTTATACATATTCTGGGAAGAGTAACAGTTGCCTTTCAAACTAAGGGAGATAACTAAACTTCTATAGTTCTTTATATGCTCAGTTAATTGTTCCTAATAAATAAATAAGTTCCTAATAAAAATAATTAACAGCTTTGAGTATCTGTGGATAGCCTTTGAATAAAAACATAATTATTAATGAACTAAATATTAAAAATAAAATATTCATCTTAATAAATTCTTAAGATCTAACTAGATGGGCAAAATAGAAATTGCCCGAAAAATGAAATAGTGCATAAATATGTAAAAAAAAAAATGTTCAAACAAATAAAGTTTATTATTAAAAATTAATAATTATGATAAAATTAGAATTCTATATAACCCTATCACCCTGTAGTGTTTGTTACCTAATGTGAGTTAGAGAATGTTTTTAAAAAAAAAAATTTGAAAATTTCTAATTCAGCTGTTCTTAATTATATTTATATTCAATAAAAAACCTGATACATTAATTTTATTTAAAAATTTTAAATTTTATATATTTAAAAAAATAATCATTATGATTTATAGTCTAATTTAATTCAACTGACTATTTTTGAAACAAGCATCTTTTGAAAAACCTTTATTCTCTCTATAGCTAGTATTATTTTTAGAACTTTACAATATATTTATAAATTATTTATATATAGTTTGTCAGTGCGCCCTAGTCAAAATTTGTTTTAGCTGAGACAAATAAGGCCAATACCCATTTGAGATACCCATTATAGGTGACGAGCCTACATCATAATGGACAATTTCAGTTTTCCAAGAAATCCCGCTTAATTCTCTTTAATATTTTTTTTACATTCTTGCTAAGATATCATCAGTAATTATGTGACCATATGATATGAGCTGGCCAAAATTGTCTTATTCTTATCATCAAAATATACCAATTTCTGTTATTTATTTATTATTTTTTTAAATAAATTAATAAAAGAAAAAGAAAATATTTATATTTCTTGGTGTTGTATGTGGCACACATTGGACCTGATAAAAAAAAATAAACGAAAATTGATTTGCCTAAATGGGCGCTGGCCATGCATACATTATAGCATTATTATTATGCAATAATATTATATTATACAATACAGCCCAGTTTTTTGGAGGAGGAGGGGAATTTTTGAAGCATTTTTTCAGTGTCATATCTGATTGGTAGGACCGATATCCATTGTATCAATACATGAAAACTTTCATCTTCAGCACGTGAGGGCTTATGCCTATTAAAGAGTTTAAAAAAATTGTTTTTAAATAAAACATATTGAATCAACACTATTCAAATGCCTTTGCTTTTGAATGTAATAAAATTAAAATTAAGTAAAAAGTAAAACTACTATATTCTCAGGTTTAATGTAGGTTTTTGAATTATATAATATAATTGAAAAAAAAAAAAACAGATACTAAACCCTCTGTTTTAAAGTGGTTAAGCTGAATTCTCACAACTTTATGACTTCTTTCATTGTGTATTTGTTTCTATGATGTAAAATTATAAACTATTATGCTCATTCAAAAAATTAAATGATTTTGAAAATTCTATTCTCCATCTTTTTCATCACTTCCCTTTTCAACTTGGACTTATCCTTGGCACTTATCCCACCAACTCTTCCTTCAATGCTTATAGGGCCATTCTTACCTACCCTTTCTCTTATTAAAGTGTTCAATAAAATATATATTATTTATTTCATGGGTACTTAAAAAAGATTTATTTATTGTTTTATATTATATTTGCAACTGCATTGCACCGCATATAACAAATTCGGTGTAGTTGATTTTTATGTCCTTGATGTGCCTTTTAGTATGTTAAAATTTTGAATTTTGACTATGAATTTGTATTTGTGTCTTGAACATGTATTATAGATGAGCCAGGCTTCTTGGCCATTTCCATAGTAACCTCCATCCAGATAGAAAGGATAACAGAGATAGAACTAATGGATTGGGGTGATTTTGAGTTAATGGGCAAAATATGGTACTTTTGTCGTGAATATAAGATTTTATTGTTGGCATGTCCACGTCTTTGTGTAGAGTGTGATTCTTAAATATAATGTAATGAAATAAAATGTGATTTGGCGTTTTTTTTCGAAGAAATTAGGATTGCATTGTTTGTATCTTGTGTGTTTGGACATGTTTTACTGAACCCGAAAGTTCTTCCATTTGCCCAAGTTGTTCCATATGTCCAAATAGGTCATAGTGCTGTAGTGTAGATTAGTCATTTGTTTTGTTTGGTTGGTAGCATCTTGTCAGTTCTTGTCTTTTTAATTTTTTATGCGTTCCATGTGAGTCTTTTGCCAAGTATAGTCCGAGATACCGAACATATTTTTTCGTAGGTACTGAGTTTTTTCTATTATCACACCTGGAAATGCAGTTTTAAATAAAATATTTAATTTTACTTTTAATTATCTAACCTAAACAGAAGAGGTCAATGTTTAGTATCACATCATTATTTCTGATTGCCGGATTTAGAACAAATACAATTTTTTTGTTCTTTCTATATTGTTTCTTTGCTCCGAAATGTCAGTTTCATTTCTGCATTCTGCATTGTTAACTTAAATATTTTTGAAACTACGGTTTTTGCTAATGATAAATATTATCTGTTCTTGATTAGCAGATATTGCTATTAATGTACCGCCATAAATCAATTAAAACACTCTGAAATCAAGAAGTAGCTTGGATAGTAGTGAGCATTAAGTTCACAAAAATTACAAGATAAAAAAAAAACTTCTCTAATAAGATGTTTTATTATAGTAAAAATAGTTTGATTGGTACTGAAGCAATAGGAAGACTGATTAATTTTTTTTTTAATATTACTGTAAACACTCCATTAGTCCTTGTGAGGTGCACTAAGACCTATCGTTTGTCAGGAAGGAAATGACAAAGATCTCTGACCCAATTACAATCATCTTGCCTCTCTCCAACTCCACTTGCAATCCTCTTGTCTCTCTCTCTAAGTATGAGAATGACCTCCACTGTTAACATAAGTAGGCTTAACTACGTGAAAATCATCTGACAAGTGCATCATGGCTATTTCTGTGGGTAAGTTTTTCTTCAAAATTATCAAATTATTAAATATCCATTATTTAATTTTTTAAAAAACTTTTTTAATTTTGATTTGAGAGAAATATTAAAAGAGCATGGACTGAGAGGTATAAAGGTTATCATTTGGCATGCCAAGAATCCTTGAACTACAGATTTCTGAAATGTCTAATCAAGTTTTGCACTCCTGGAACATTGAGTTCCGGAATGCCAAAGTATTGAAAAATCATGGTGTGCTATCTAGTGTATATTAAGAGCCTTAATACAAGGCTCTTTTTGGAAAGAATAGGAAGCATCTTTAGGGCCAATCTACCAAAGATCAAATAAAGATGGAAGCTACTCTAGAAGCGTACACATATTAAAAATCTGTAATCCTAATTCAAACCCTAGTCACGCTAATAAAATGGCCAACATTGTAAATTATAATTATATTAGACTAACTGTGCAATACCACTGTATCAAAATCATGTATGTAACTATCAAACAGTTTGTGTGATTTGGATTTAGGCAAATTTAATGCAGTCATTACTATGCACGTATCTATCAAAATAAATCAGGCAGTTCTGAATACACAACCTTGTGTTAATGATTTATTACTGCCCCATCATCACAAAACAAGTTTATATTTCAATGCCAATCTGAAAAAAAAAAAAAAAAAACATAAAAGTTTAGTTGTCAAAAAAAGGATCTGTGTTCGGACCATATAAATAGTTTATGCAGTAACTGTTATAGAGAAAAGGAAGATGAAACTGTGAATCTGAATTCTGAATCCTAAGTCTGAAATACATATTAAACTGAATTATCTGATTATGAGCTGTTTTTAAACCCTTCATTAGTCAGAGGAATTTCAAAAAATACATGACTGTGATATCCCTGTGAAGTATCCCAAAGAAAAGACAAATAAAGTATCTCTTTAGAAATTAAAAAAACAAATTACTAAAAACAAAATGTAAGGAACATGCATTTTTAACACACACACACATATATATATATATATATATATATATATATATATATATATATATATATATATATATATATATATATATATATATATATATATATATATTAATTTCTCTTTCAAAATAGAAAGAGCTCAATCTCATATTGCTGTAAGAAATTAATAATCTTTATTAATTATATTTTAAATACATATTTTCTTCATTCTGATATTTTCTTAATAAGTATGTTAAATTAGAAATATTTTTCTTTTTCTATCAAAGCCCTTTATGCAGTCTAATACTTATTAACAAAAATTAGAAATTGTGACATTCCATAAATATAATATAAGAAGAAAATTTATGGTATGTCACAATTGCTAATTCTTGTTAATATATATATATATATATATATATATATATATATATATATATATATATATATATATATATATATATATAAATATAATTAATAAAGATTATTAATTTCTTACAGCAATATGAGATTGAGCTCTTTCTATTTTGAAAGAGAAATTACACCTTTCGTCTTTTAAAATAAAAAAAATGAAATCAGGGTATTGGAAGTAAAAGTAAAAACCATTAAATTAATGAACTGATGAGATTATCTGAATCTGAATTACTCAGATATAAATTCTTGAAACTGAATTGAATATTTCAAATTTTGAAATACATTTTATCAAGCAAGCAGCCAATTTAACTTATATTCTGTCCTCATATATATTTAAAGTAAACTCTTTGCAAATGTAGAGCGTGAAATGTAATTGAATGGTCATTTAAAAAAAAAAAAAAATCTGATAAATCTATCTTTTGATTGGAAATAGTGTGAACCTCATAATATTTTAAAACACGTTAAATATGAGGTATTCCATGGAAGAAGGGTGAATTCACCACATATATATATATATATATATATATATATATATATATATATATATATATATATATATATATATATATATATATATATATATATATATATATATATATATATATATATATATATGGTGAATTCACCCTTCTTCCATGGAATACCTCATATTTAACGTGTTTTAAAATATTATGAGGTTCACACTATTTCCATTCAAAAGATAGATTTATCAGATTTTTTTTTTTTTTTAAATGACCATTCAATTACATTTCACGCTCTACATTTGCAAAGAGTTACAGAATTACAGGAAAAAATGCATTTGAGCAATAAGATGAATGATCAGTGGTGTGGTAATATAAGGCTTTAGAAGATAGAAATAGAACGGCTTTTATATATATATATATATATATATATATATATATATATATATATATATATATATATATGCATTTGAGCAATAAGATGAATGATCAGTGGTATGGTAAGCCTTATATTACCACACCACTGATCATTCATCTTATTGCTCAAATGCATTTTTTCCTGTAATATTTAATTTGTAAGTAGGTTTGAAATATTTCTTTTAATTTTAACCATTCCTTTTCTAGGAATCATGAAGTGATCCTGAACTGCTACTTTGCTACTTACCCCGGCTCCACACCAGTGCCAAATCGTTTGGTCAATTGTTTGCCACTGGTGTGGATCAGAGTATTTGTGAATGTTGGAGTATTGGTGAAAGTACTGGCCGATGTTATTATTGGAAACTGCATCAGCCATTCCTAAGGGGTTTTATTTCACACATCAAATGGATTTGCCATTGCCATTGCGTTCTATCCACACCAGTGACAAACTGTTTGCCCAATGGGTTTCTCATTTTTACCTAAATATTGCCTGTTATAATTGTTGTTACTTTAAAATTGATATTGAAATAATCAGTGTTTCATAAATTGATAACTTTTAATTGGATTTATTGTTTTCCTTTGTACTTTTTTCTGCCTAACATTTGTTTTTAAACCACATATTTTCACAAGCATTTGGCAAACTGCAAAAGTTTGCCATGTGTGTCGTTGCCCCATTTGTACATTTCTACTTTTACATTTCAAACTTCATAAGCATTGGACAAACTGTTTGACAAACGATTTGCCACAGGTGTGGAGCCAGCATTAGGTTCACAAGAATGGTCTGACAAACTATATGTAATTTTCTTTGCCTTAAAGAAAAGGGAATAATACCATGAAGTTTTCTTTTTGTTTCCTCCTTCCACTGCATACTGTTAATAAATAACAATAAAAATAAGTTCCACTTATCAGTGTTTTTCTTCGTTTACTGCACCCCAGACTATTTTTTAAAATTTCATCTGCGGTCAACTATACCCAAACTCATATATGTTTTGCGTGAAATGAAAATTAAAAAAAAAAAAGAAAGAAAATAAGGAATCATTAATTATTTATTTACAAATTTACAGTAAATATTTTAACAGATATAGGAGTTTCAAAGAATGTTTAAATTTATTACATAAAATTGAGCGAAAAAACAAAACAAAATTTAATTATTTAGAGAGACAGACTCTAAATACAATCAATATGTATTCCATTGCTTACAATATTTTTTTGTTTTATTTAATAATAAACGTAATAATGAGACACAATAGTACTTTCTGGAAATACAGTTAGTCTCTGAGGCTCTGCTCGAAAATTTAACTTGCAATTAAAATAAATTAACTTCTTATTCCATGAAGGCATATATTCTGGCAAGACTTTAGTGGCATGAAATATAATTTTGGTAAAATTCTCAGCTTTGTTATGATAATAATTAACTGTTCTGTCAATTTTAAGTAAGAACATTTTTAATTTTTGGTTTCCCTATAATCTTTAGGACTATCCAGAATGTATTTAATTATTTATAAGAGTATTACTTTTTGACCATAATAAGCAAATATGCTGACAAAATAGAAAAAAATTAAGAAAATTTATGAAAAATTAAATTCCAGAAAAAATCAAAAATAATCACACAAATAATTAAAATTTGATATTTTGAGATAAATTAAGTATAATCACGAAATTTCATTAATAAAATAAAGCTCCATTACATGTGTAATAAATAGTACTTGCAATTATGAAATAAAGAGAAGAATGAACTAATAGTTATTCTTTCGGTATAATTATTTTAATGCAAGTTGCAATTACTGATGTTCAATATATTGATCGTAAAAATACTCACACCTAATATTTAACATAATGCTTAGTAAATGATAATAAATGATTACTACAATTCCAGACATATTGATATTTGGCAAATGTTTCTTTTCCAGGAACAAGAAGGAGGCCAAGAAAGAGGTGACTTATTAATAAATGAATACCTCAGATGGGAATTTTCATTATAATATATTGAGCAATAAATTGAAAATAATAATAATAGTAAATTATTCATATTGATAAACCTTATAAAGGTCAAACATAAAATGTGATATATAAAAAAAGACCTAATAATAATGTCCAATATCTCATGTGTTGAGTACCCAAATAAATAATTGTTTTATTTTATAAATATATTTGTACACTATAGCCAATACACTGACTTTCTCCTACATATGTGATCCTCCAATCCAAATATTACAGGACCTATAAGCATTCTTTATCGATCAACAATATCTTTAGAAACTAAATTAATAATATTTTTGATTTTACATATTTCTAAACATTTTTTATTTGAAATTTCAGTTTATTTTTAATTACATAAATTTCCTCCCTCATTCCTAAAAATTTCAATGACAGCTCTGAAAGCATTCATACAAAAATAGTATTTTTTGTAATTATAGATAATTATAGAGATTGGCACTAATAGTTCCGACTTGAAGCAAGTCAACTTATTCTCTATGGTAACCATAAATACAATCTAAAAATGACTACTAATCAAAGTCAGTTCTTCATCCACTTGATGTTCGCTCAGTGGTTGTACTGCTCCAGGCCCCTTCTGTGAAATATGGTCTAACAGCATCTCTGAACTCTTTTTTGTAGTCTCTAATATTGTTCTTCGAATCCTAAACATGAACATAACTTTAAAATATTAAATTAATGAAGAATGGTATTGTTTGATTGATATGAAACTAAAATCATCTTATTATTTTAAATAAACTGTTCGTTTTCAGGTTTATTATGGATAAAATAGAAATGATTACAATAACACGTTAATAAACTAAACTATGTCTCATTGGTTTCAATAAAATTCTTTCAAAATCAACAAACATTTTACATAAAATGAGTGTATTAAATCAAATTATGCTTATTTTATAAACTACTAAATTGTTATTGTATTTAATCTTTCTATCTATGCATTTTTTTTTTTTTTTTGATTGGCTTTACAGACCTTGTAGATCTTTAGTGGCTTGAACCAGCATTCTCCATCTCTGCCTATCTTGGGCTACTGCTTTCCAGTTTGCTGCATGCAGCTCTGCAGTATTTGTGTTGATTCTATCTACCCATCTGGTAGATATGTAGATAATTGTTGTGAAGAGGCCTGATGGATTGCTTTGAGCTACATGCCCCGCCCATCTTAACCTTCTTGCCTTCATGTCATGAGATATTGACTGACCAGTTACTGTCTTTATTGGTCTTTCTTCTCCATGAGTTTTGGATCTGATGCCATATCGCTCCGTTATCATGTGGAGGACTTTCCTTTCGAATCTCTCGATTCTGCTTTCAATAGTACCAGTTAGAGCTCAGGTCTCGCAGCCGTAAATCAAAACTGGTTTAATCAGGGAATTCGCCGGGAGGGCTGGCAGACTATAAGGTGCAGCCCTAAGATGCTCAACCTTATAGTGCCCTAAGGTGCGCAACCGCGCACCGGACTGCTCCTCAGTAGCAGATAATAAGGTGCAGCCCTAAGGTGTGCAAACACGCACCAGGCTGCACCACAGTAGCAGATAAATTGTTCCCTAAAAATATAAGTATCCTCATAATTTGATGTAAAATAAGAAAATTACAAATAAAAGAGTAGTTTATTGGTGGCAGTGGCATATGCTTACCCCAGCGTAATACCCCACTGCTGCTACGACCCCTTATGGCCGAAAGGTCAGGTAGGGGGAAGAGAAAAAAAAAAAAAAAAATCAGGGAATTGTACACCATTAATTTGAGATTTTTCATGATTTCAGTACTTTTGAGAGAGAGAAGAAAGCTCTGTTTGCACTTGTCACGCTGGTCTATCTTTGTATTCAGGTCATTGACTGAGGTTATTGTGGAGCCGAGGTATTTAAAGCTGTCTACTTTCAGGAATCTTCTACAATCCACGCAGATACTATTGTTAGGGTGGATTTTTCGGCTAACTATCATTTATTTTGTTTTATCTTCATTTACTTGCAAGCCGATTTGCTCTGCTTCTCTTAACAGAGACTTAGCGTGTCTCTCAATATCCTCTTCATTGCTTCCAAGGACAGCTATGTCATCCTCCAACGCTGGAATTTTATGTTTCATTCCGACGTGCACCCCTCCATTTTCCCGTGATGTCGTTCTAATCACCTTCTCAAGGTTTAAGTTCCATCTCGAGTCCATCTCCCTGCCTCAATCCTGCTCTAACTTCAAAGGCTTCTGATACATCTCCTTGTATTAGGGCTGTGCATTTGGGGTCGTTTGTTGCCTTTGTCAATTTCACCAATTGCCCGGGAATACCCAGCTCAGTCATGATATTCCATAGGCAGTTTCTGTCCACGGAACCATAGGATTAAGATCTAGTCTAGCGTGCTCTTTCCTCCTTGGTTGTCACCTATTATATTTTCATAGTGGGGATATATCCGGTTAAGCAGGATATTGGTCATTATCTTAAAGAAAACTGGAAGGAGTGCTTCTTATGGTAATAAACTACAATTTAACACTGGCAAGACGAAATTAATCATTTTTACCAGGGAAAGAAAAATTCCAAATGTAAGCATTCGACTATACTCCAAAACAATCCTACAAATAGGCATGACATAAAACTAAATTTTATGTCATGTTGCGAAACAGGCCTAACATTCGACAGAACACTAAATTGGAAAATACATATAGACATTGCATAAAACAAGAAATAAAAACTGATATGTAAATTTACTTATGATAAAATTATTATATTTGTTTATTATTTAATTGTATTGTCTTATTTAATTGTTTAATTATAGTATCTAGTATATTATTTATTTTTAATTGTCAACTTTTCCAAGCTTAGTTTAAGAGCCAATATTCTTGTTTGGACATTTTATTATTTTTTTAAATTTTAATTTATATATACATATATACATATATATATATATATATATATATATATATATATATATATATATATATATATATATATATATATTTATTGTTTACAGTTTAAAATAAATATTTAGTAGTATGTCTTTCCAAAATATGCATTCTAATTTAAAGATCTTATATTTATGCAAAAATAAAGAATTTAAAATTGTTTGAATATTAGCCCTTTCTTTTTAGTATTGTGAGCTAGTTTAAAACTAATTCTTATTGCCTCATTATCAGAATTTATTTGTAACTTCCAACAATAGAAAAACCAACTTATCATACTACCTTTATATAAATAGAAGCTAAAATTCGGTTAAAAAAACAACAACTATTTTCCTAGTTCTTATAGTTCAAAATACTTTGGATAAATTACTAGTTATTTATATTATGTTATTTATATTATGTTATTTATAGAAAAAAAAGAGTATAGATGCTAAACCATATTTTTATTGCAAAACTTAGCCCAGGAACAAAAAATAAAACATAGATTGGTTTTAAAATTAATTATATGATTGATTATCCAATGGATATAGAAATGTATGGGAAAAATGTTTAAGAATGGGACAAAATTGAAATTACAAGCACTCATCTTAAACAATTTTCATTGTCTTTCTATGATCTAATTTTAAGCTTACAGAATAAATGTGATTATTGATTATTTTTTTAATACTTGTTATATGTAATTTTTTTTTCTTTAAAATTTGCAATCTGTCTAGTGGAGAAATTAATGATTTTATTAAATGAATTACTGATATGTGTCAGTCAAGTCAACTTTGTAGCAAGTGCTGTAGAAAATTTATTGTTTTTATTTTATTTTTTTTATTTAATAAATAATTAGTTTTAATAATGATAAATTAAATCTGTATGAGATAAACGTGAGGATTCAATCACTCTTAAAAAAAAAATCTACTTTGGTACTGAAAACTGGATCTCTTTTTACCTCAAAAACTAAGCTAGTAATTAAAATTATTTTTTGAGAATATAATAAGTTGTGTTAAAAAGTAATATAGTAAAGTAAGAAGTATTATTGCAGTCTTGGCCCCTGGTATGTATTTTTACTGTAAGCTGAATCTCATCTAGTGCTCGTAAATCATATATAATTTTTATTATATATAGATTTATTCTTATTACTGGTCATCGTCATTAAATATATGTGTTTCATTAGGTTATAATTTTAAGAGCCCTTAAGGAACACTCCATGGTTCCACCCTAAGAAGGTAATTCTACTGACGGCTAGTGCTATCCTGAATTCACTGTTGAAGAGACGGACTAGGCTCCTGTAGTTCCTACCAAGGATATCATTAACATCAGATATAGTTAGCCGTGTTGCCCCACTGGCACTTGTAGAGTTCTGAAACAAATTAAACAATAAATATGAAGATACAGCAAAGAATATTTTTTATCAGAGATGTATAATTTTTGGAAAGAAAATAAGATAAAAATAGTTTTAACTAATATGAAAAAAACCTCTACCACTATAACCCATTAAGGGTCTTAGGCTCAGTACTTAATAAGGGTTGTTTCTATACCAACAGTTGTGCAAGCAGGTGATTTGGCCAGGATCATGCTCAACCGCTAGGTTTTCTCCCAATTAAGGGGATAGCCACCTAGGTGAGCCCCGGAGGGTCTTCCTACCCTCGGGTTGATCCACAGCTGATGTAACAGAATAAATAATTATCTGCTACAGCCGGCTCAAACCCGGGTCCAGGATATAGAAGCAATCTGCCTTACTCACTGAGCTACACCTCTCCCCGATATTAACATAACATAACATAGAATATCGGGGCGGCCGAGTGGGTTAACACGCTTGTAAAAGTGCATCTACTTACAAGCCCAAAAGTTGTGAATTCGAATCTCGGTGCCGGTATTAATTTAATTAATAATTAATTTAATTCCTTAAGCGATTAATCGCTCCTTCCCCCGCGTATGTTTGGGTCGTCAGCCTACTTGGAGGCTACTCACACAAACCGGGCGTACGAATGGTGCCCCCTGTGAATTGCGTTGTGGTTTTCAAGAACGTAAAACAGCCGCCCGAAGATTTGGCCCATGGACGGCCTGCTTCTTAGAAAGAAATATAGGTCCTCGTGCGCCTGCTGACCCCGAACTGCCATAATCAGTGGGCCTAGAACGAATTGTCACTGTTCTTGAACCCGAGTGAGTCGGTGGGAAGGGCACTGCCGAATTGGTCCCAAAGGGGTCGGTTATGGTCCTAGGGCTATGGATATCCTGCCGCTATCCGGTTAGAACCATGATGAAAATCATGGTTCGTAGCAACGTGAAGTTGCGTGACCCTCTCCAGGCTGTCTGTGTTCCTGCAAGCAATAAATTTATGTAAGAATCGCGCGCCAAAGATCTCTATGGTTTATAGTGCCAACAGAAAAAATAAAAATAAAATAAATATATATTTATTTATAGAATAGATCTCTATTCTATGTTCTGTGGATTAAACTGATCTGACGATACGGCAAACTGTGGAATAGAGTAAAACTCTATCTACTAATTTATTCTGAGACTAAATGGACACTGGTAATAGATTTTTTCTCAATTCAGAATAGTTTTGTTTTACAGTAAGATCGGTAAATCTTGGAACACTACCCCAGGGTACAGGTATAACCCACAAAAAGAACTCTTCAAATCGTTCAACAAAAAATTTAATTATGATTACAATGTATAATTTATTATAAAATAATAATTTGCTTAATGTTAGAGAGCATAAACTATAATCATAAAAATATAAAATATAAAAAACTTCTGGCACTTTTCGCATTTTACCCTCAGAATCACATTCATGCATAATTTTATGTAATTCAGTTATGTCTTTCTCTTTTGATAAATCAAAGGTATTTTTAGAAGACATTTTAAGGCCTAATAAAATAATAAAAATTAAAAAAAGTATAATTGAATAAAAAAAATTAAATTGGCGGTTAAATATTACAAAATACCAAACTTTATTTATTAATTATAACTATAAATAAATTAAATTGAAAACAATGACACTTACCAGGAATAAAAGGGACATTTACACTAATGTGGGATGCAGGTGTACCACTGGCAGTTTGTAAAAATTAAAGAAAAACTGCCCTGAACAAGTCGAAAGTTACATCAACACTGAAAAGTGGAGCTATGAAACTTTTGAAAAGGCCAAACCTTTACCAATAACGGCCTATTAGAATTTGAATTAATATCTGAGCATGGGGTACAACTGAACCCCGAGTAATGTTCTAGCTTTAAGTAAACTCCAATACTAAATTAATCTTTCGGTCAGCAATCGATCGTTAAAAGCGTATCATTAATTTTTGATGCATCAGTTATTTTATTTTTTCAAGAAAAGAAGCCAAAATAGTTTAAATTAATAACTCATGTCGAGATTCTTTTTTATTATTATTCATTATTCATGGTTAAGACAATGCTTATTATTGAAGAACTGTTTGGCCACTTCTTTTAATTACCTGTATTATTCTATCTCAATCTACCCTTCACAGTAAGAACTTTCTTTAAAACTCCTGTACAAGAAATCAAAAACGACACAACCAATGCCAGACAAGTAGGAAGCCTGATTCGACTTCCAGGTTGAAGAGATGGAACGATGACTCCCCGTGTCGAAGTTATCGACGCCAGTCAATCATACGCCCCGTGGTGCCGATACAGCTACCAAGAACAGAGATTGGGCATTCAATTTTCCCCGTTTTTCAATTCATTTTTTCGTTGCCGGCTCTTGCACAACAGTTGGAATGATCGACCAGAGATACAAAAGGTGGCGGCTGAAAAACTTCCTCACACCTTCTTTATGTAGTTGGGTGAAAGTGATCCGGGCTCTGGTTTTTTATATCTCATTACCTCCGTGCACGCGAGGGTTGTCGCCTATCATCGGAAGGTCGTATAATGAGGGGGATATTCTCTGCAATGGAACTGTCAGCCCGCAATGATGTAGTACCCTTCGAAGAATAGTTAGGTTTGTCAGTCTGGGCTAAATGTCATCGTGATGTGGTACTGCGAGTATTTTGAAGAGAGTGATTTTTTATCAATACGAATCAATCTTTAATCGTCAAAACATTAAAAAAAAATTGCCCGTTAAATTATTTCTATCCAGATGTACAATAGTCAAAGGCACCTTTTTTTCGTGAATTAATACTTAATGTACTGAACTATTGATTTCGGCTAGAGGCACTGTCGCTGAATAAAATGAAAGGATCGAGGAACAGAGAAAAAACAGAGAGAGAAATATATATATATATATATATATATATATATATATATATATATATATATATATATATATATATATATGGAGTAAGAATTTCAGTGTTGTAGTTTTCTTAAGCCCAACTTTATAGGACAAGTCCTTGTTGATAGATGTAATTAATCATAATTAATGGATCTAATAATCAAATTTATAAATATAGCATGAATAAGTTGATTTCATTTGGTATGCCCGTCTTTGTTCCATACACTTGGTAAAACCACTCTTCCACACCTTTTGATGGAGGAAGTGTGCTTATTCTGATTAAGCAATAGCTCAAGGATTCCCTCTTAAAAGCCATCAGCAACTACCCACTAACCACTTGGCCATCAGGTTGCGTCGTGTTCTGCAAGAGTGAAAGTCACTGACCCTCTTACCCATATCGACGTTGCTAACCTGCCCTATAGGCCTTCCATTGTACGGTAATATTGGAGTATTGTGGTCTAATAAAACTCTTTAAAACAAGCTTTGTTTAATATGGGTGAGGTTCACCCATCACCATAGCAAGCTGTTAGTTCTGTTTTAAATGACAAGAAAAGCTAATGCTAATGTAATGTAAATACCACAAAAATAAAGGTAATCCAATATCAACTTAATTAATCCAATATAGGAATGGTTGGCTGAAAGAATGCGGTATGTCAAATATTTTGATTCTTTCCCGTAGAATAACGAGGGGTAGGGGCCTACATCCATGATTCTTCCTAAAACAATATATATATATATATATATATATATATATATATATATATATATATATATATATATATATATATCATAAGCGCTGACTTTCAATTTTGATTGACAGTATAAGTTTGATATTTGACAGTATTGAACTGTAGTCGTTGAGTTGAGCTTACTCCCAAATCTGCTAGCCCATTCAAGCCCTGTTTCTTCTTGGAATTGTTTACTGAACGAAGTAACGAACAACTAGCTGATCTAGTTACAGAATTCGATTCTACTTAAATTTACAATTAAACAAATTTAATCTTACTTCTAGGCCTTAGCCTAGCCAGCTCTATTCGATTTTTCTATTTTCTTCTTTGGCTTTAGTTTACATATTTTACTGGTTCATGTAGATTATTTCTTATTGATTTTTATTTTACTTTTTTAAAATTTGTGTGCATCAAATTATTGGGAGGAGGTAAAATGATACTCTTGCCCCCGCTCTTTTATTATTGGAGAGAGAGGTGATGGTCCCCCCTAAGGCTACACCTATGATATATATATATATATATATATATATATATATATATATATATATATATATATATATATATATATATGTATGTATATATGTATATTAAAGACCTTTTCGAGAAGTAAGTATTACCCACAAGGGTCTATATACCACTAGAAGTGAGAAAAAAACGTATCGTAAGTTTCGTCCAGCCCGATTTTAATCGATCATTATTGTTATTTTGAGTGGCCAATAAATAAATAATTGTAATATTGCCTTTTATATTGAAGTTGATTACAGCAGTAACTTTTCTAATTCTAATAGTAAAAGAATTGAGTTCTGTTGTTAATTCATTTTGTGTTGGTGTATTTGTCATGTTGAAGTTAAGTAGTTGACCTGTAAAAATATCTGTTATAAAAATTTAAAAAAATTGTATTCTGCATTTTATTTTAATTAATTAATACTTTTTTACAAATCTTTATATTACTAAATGAAATATCATGCTTTGTTCATATTTTTATTAGTCTTTTATATTACTTCATTTTGTTTCACGCCTTTACCTTTTACAGTTTTAAAGATCATGGAACAAATATGTGGTATGCCAAATGGTAAGTATCGTATACCGTTTGATAAATTAAATATCTTATAAAGTTAACTCAGATGAAAATAGGAAAAAAAAACAAAAAAAATCCTACCCATGTTACAGAATATTGGTGGGTAATTCAAACGCATTAGGAAAGCCAACAATTCTACTAAATTTTTAACTTTCTAAAATATTCTGGCTAATACGAAACTAATTTTTGGCCATTCTCGTGGGCTTTCCCACCCAACAGTATAAGCTAGTTTTGACCTTAACTGCTCAAAGAAGCGGAAAATCCGCACACAATCCCCTTTCAGCCAAGATTCTTTATACCCCTACGAAAACGTTATTTTTATTATGAATAATAAGACAATTTCAATTATTTCTATTTATGTCAATAGTGTTGGAGATTTTTTAGTTCGAATTTTCAATGATTAAGTAGTAGTATGATGTGTATTTGCGAACACTTAAGAAAAAGTGTTTATTTCTCTGCTAGTAAGACCTCATAAATTTTTGATAAGAAATAAATATACCTTTATACTTCGAAAAAAACGGAATAAATATTTAATTACTTGTCCCTCTGGAGGAGCTGTTCGTGGAAACTCCTCATTTATAATATCAGTAAAGTTCCTCACTGCGAAACTGGTGTCCTGTATTGTCTGGAAAAAAAAAATAAACATTAGTAGTATATTTTTATAAATATTTCTTATTTAATAAAAGGAATTAAACTATTATTTCATTAAAAACCTTATTTTATTATTAATTGACAATTTTAATTTATGATTAAAATCTATTATTATGTTGTATTATAGAAAACAAGCATGCTGAAGACGAAGAAAGACAATTTATTACTTCATAAACACAATTTATTAAAATATAAATTTGTGAGTATAGAATGAAATATAATGTGTAATACAACGTGTATGCATATATACTTAAAATATAATGTAATATTGAATTACAAGACAATAAAATATAATTATTATGAGGAAAAGTCTGCACAAAAAAATAAATATATAGAAACCTGATGAAAATACAATGAAAAGACTAAAACAGTGATAATCTTATACGTATATATTGTCATTTACAAGATGATAAAACGAATTTATTAAAACTATTTCTCATACGGCCTAGTACTCTTCACGGCTGCCGTATTCGTAATGAAAGCAACGAATACATCTTCCAGGACTGCTGATTTTTCTGCCATCCAAGATATTATTAGGTCAGTTGATATACCACTATTGAAATGGTGATAGCCATCTAAGGGAAACATTGCAGATAAAGAATAAGATTGGAATTGAAAATTAGGGTTAACTAAATTCAAATAAATTATTGAAACAATTCTTTCTCATCCTGGCTCATACGATTTATCATGTTTGTATTATGGAGGTATAACCAGAAGAATGCTTTCAGAATTTTGAGACCACTGACCTTTTAACATTTGAAGAATTTTTTTTTTAAAAAGGCTAGATCTTGATCAAAAATATTTTATTGATTTTTTTTACCTAAATCGAGATTATTTTCAAGTGTAATTTTTTGCATTTCATATATTCCTGGTCTAGTAGTTATTGGTTACTATTTTTGAACTATCCAATTGGGGTGATATGCCATCCGAAAAATTAAGATCACTAAAAAAAAAAAAAAAAGTATCGTAACCAAAAATTATTACAAAAACTGGAAATATTAGTTCCTCATTTTGTCTACAGATATGTCTCACTGGAGAAATATCGATGGTTAGCTTCACAGATGTAAGAACCTATTTGGTCATTACCGCGCAAAGAGTTGTAAACTGTTTAAAAATGTCTAATCTACATTGAATATCTGTTTGAAACTAGTGTTATAATACATCAAAGTAGCAAAATTTACAAAAAAGAAAAGAAAACCCAGAGAATTTAAGAAAAAAGGAATTAGAGGATGGGGTCAAATCTAAAAGTTTTTTTTACTCGTAACTATAAAATTTGCTCTTTGAAATCTTTGAGGTTGGCCATATGATGATCTAACGGTTTTGTTTTTATTTACAAAATTTTTTGGTTACAGTATTTTTTTTTCTAGTATAATCTATTGTTTTGTAAAGACCTACTACCCATATTTGAATGTTAACCAATGACTTACAGCACCAAGAATGTATAACATGGTAAACAGGTTACATTACATATATTTGAAAATAAATTTTGATAAAATATTTATATCAATCTTTAATTATTTTTAACTTTTAATCTGTAGACTTTTAGGCCTTAGGAAAAAAAAATCTATATATAAGTTAAAATACTCGAGAAAATAAGACGTAAAAAAAAAGAAAGGATAAGGCACGAAGTGAACAACAGGGATGCTTGGATAATACTGACTTTATTTATCTTTTGCAAGGGTTTATTTAGTCTTACATTGTTTATTTACACTAATTATTTACATACACTACTTATCACCTCCGCCCCAGTTCACAAAGTGAACTCTGAGTAAAACTAAAGACAAATTAAAATAACTTTTTGACAAACAAAACTAACACATACTAAACAACTAAACTATTCTCTAAACTTTACAACTCAACAATAAAACCTTGTATGTACATCATATTTACAAATACACCAGAATTTTCACAATGGTTTGACAATTAACTTAATTCTCTACTTAGTGATAGAACTACTTATATTAAAAGAACGACAGCATCAAGGAAAAATAATTTTGTTATCTTACACTTCCAAATTGCCTGGATTGAGAGCGATGCGAAGATGCCGGATGTGGGTGTGTCTTATCCTCTGTGCACCTGTCATCTCCTGAATAGAAACTATGTTATGTTCTCGTAGCGCTACCACCCTGAAAGGTCCTTCAAAGCGCTGATCCCCTTTTCGACGACTGGACGGTGGTCTGCAATATACCGTCATACCTAATGAGATTCTGTGAGATTCATCCGGTACCGCTACGCACTCCCGATTTGCCCTCGAAATTTTTTCTTTTGTGAGCCTAGTATACACCTTTTATGAGATATCGGCTAACTGTCTACGTTTGTGGGTTACTGCATCTCGCAGATGTGTGTACGCGGTAGTAAGGATATCTTCCCTATTCCGTAACGGATGACCGAATACCACTTCCACCGGTGTAAAACCTGTAGCGGAATGTATTGTGTTATTGTAAGCCACTACTGCCCTAGGCATTGCTGCGATGGCTCCTAATCCCTTACGTAATTGAAATAACCGAAGATGTTCCCCTAATGTATTATGGAGACGTTCGATAGCACCTCGTCCTTGTGGGTTACCGGGGGAGTTAAAATGCCACTTTATATTCAAGTCTGAACATTCCGTAGTTGTACGAGCGTTCTTGAATTCCGTCCCACCGTCCGACGTAATGTTGTGCGGTACTCCGTAGCATGATATCCAACTGAGCATGCCATCCCAAACGGCGTCGGCTGTTTTGTTAGGTAGCGGGTAAGCCATGGCTAGCTTGCTAACGTTGTCGAGAATGTAAGCCATTGCGAGCCTTCCCAAGTAAAGATATCTACCTGTACCTCTAACAGTGGCGAATTCGGGGTATGTGACACTTCGGGATGGACATTGATGGGGTGTCTGTCGTACTTCGCCCGGTGGCATATTGTACACTTTTGCAGCACCTCCCGGATCGTTCGGCGCATGTGATGCCAGTAATATCTGCGGCTCAACGCGGCAAAAGTTTCTGGTACCCCTCGATGATTGGTTTTCCCTTCATAATAGGCCTTTACTAAGTCTTTTTGCCGGTCTCGTTCCTTAACCGTTTCCACCATTTTTGAACATAATATTAGGTTCCTATCGGCTCCTACGCGCTCTGTTTCTGATAGATGCTTGATGCGGTCTAGAACCGTTTTATTTCCTACATAAAGGTAATATGTCTTGCCCGGTTTAGCACTCATGTTAAGAATGCGGGCGACATCCGCCGGTGGCACTGAGGGAACTGTCCAAACAGTTACAATTCTGTGGCGACCATACTTCGTGTGTTCCGTTCGCGACATTCCTTCTGTACGAGTTTTCCAGATGATCTGGCGCGTGTGTCGGTTCACGACGGTATCCATCTCGTTGAGGGGGGTATGTCAAATTTCCTCGGGAATTTCATCTGCATCTACCGTGTCCTCCTCATCACGCAACATCTCTTCCCGGCAGTGTCTCCGGAGGGACCTGCTTGCTGAAGCGGATTTGTATACTGGACCCGAGACAACCAGTCCGCGACGACATTTTGTGAGCCTTTTTGATGTACGATATCGAAGCTGTACGCGCGTAGTTTTTCTTTCCACCGTCCGATTCTGGCTGACGATTCCTTTAATCCGTCCGTCCATAATAACGGTTTGTGATCTGTACGGAGCGTAAACCGCCTCCCATATATATAAGGCCGAAAGTGGTCAATTGCCAAGACGATAGCTAAGAGTTCTCGTTCGAGCGCACTATATCTCGACTCTGCGTCGGATAGTTGTCTGCTCGCAAAAGCTACCGGCCTATCCCCGATATCGGATCTCTGCGATAATACCGCCACGAGCGCCCTTTCGCTAGCATCGGTTGTCACTACGAATTCCGGTTGGAAATTTGGGAATGCAAGCACTGGTTCCGCAATAAGGGCTTCCTTGCACCTGTGGAAGCTCGTCATATGCTCGTCGGTAAAAAGGAATGACCGACCCTTCTTCAACAGTTGTGTAAGTGGTGCAATTATATCAGCTGCGTTCGGTAGGAATTTGCGATAATAATTCACCATTCCGAGGAAACTCTTGAGTTCTTTTTCTTAGCGGGTGGTAATACGCGGGAGATAGCTTCGACTCTGTCTGGGTCTGGTTTGACTCCCCGTTCCGAGATGAGATGGCCCAAGAATTTTATTTCTGTACGAAAGAACTGGGACTTCTCTTCCGATAGCTTAAGCCCGAATTCACGGATGCGCTCAAAGAGGTCCTTGAGGTGAGCTACATGGCGCGATGGGGATGAGCTAAAGACGATAAGATCGTCCATGTATATCTGGCAATACTCTTCCCCTAGCCCACGGAGGAACTCATCCATCAGGCGCTGGAACGTAAGAGGCGCGTTTCTAAGCCCAAACGGCATTCGGGTGTATTCGTAATGCCCCCTGCCGAAGGTGAATGCCGTTTTTTCGATATCCTCCTCTCGCATCCGCACTTGTTGGTACCCGGATTTTAGGTCGAGTGTAGAAAAAACACGGGCTCCCGCCAGACGATCTAACATTTCCTCGAGTCTAGGGAGGGGATACCTCTCCTCTAGGGTGTTCTCGTTTAATTTTCTGTAATCGATTACCAGTCGGTAAGAGGTGTCTGCTTGTGGATTCAACCTCTTTTTTTCCACAATCCAAAAAGGACTGCTAAATGGTGACGTACTATGCCGTATGATCCCTTGACGAAGGAGGTCACCAATTTGATCATTAATAATTGACGTCATTGACTGGGGATATCTCCGGCCTTTCGTATAGGAAATTTTATTTTCTTTAAGT
Organism: Rhaphigaster nebulosa; assembly: GCA_948150685.1. Lineage (NCBI taxonomy): Eukaryota > Metazoa > Arthropoda > Insecta > Hemiptera > Pentatomidae > Rhaphigaster > Rhaphigaster nebulosa. The sequence goes on along the minus strand of OX411309.1, from coordinate 90,625,224 downwards.
GTTATTTCGTGTCTGGTCATCCCGGTAGCAGGTAATGGGCAGCCCTCCTTGTAAAATATATCTGTGTATTCGGATAATAATGCTTCCGCCCTTGGTAGCTCTGTACGCACCATCTCTACACGAAATTCCTTTCCCGTCATTTTAAATTCCCGGTGATATGATTTCGACCCTAAGGTCATTAACCAACTCCCCTGACTGCTCTGCATCTGGAACCCGACCTTATCCAAAGCATCGCACCCAATTAAAATGTCGTATTGATTAGTCAACCTTTCTAATACGTGTACGGCCGCGCTCATTTTCACCCCAGTGAGATTTTCTAGATCCCATATATACTCTCCCAACACTTTACAAGGACCGCTCAGAGTGATAACAGAATATTTACATACCTTGAGTGAGAAACCTTTGTCCAGCTCCTTCAACACCCCTCTACTGACCAAGGTACTGGTGCTCCCAGTATCGATTAGCGCCCTAAATCCGTCGCTGCACCCCTGCACTATGGGCAACCTCTCCCACACTCCACAAACACTATTTACTGACTCTACTCTTCCTGGGTTGCCCTCGCCTCCTCAGATATCAGTTTCCTTTTCCGCGTCTGACTTTTTGGATTTGTGTTTCCGATTTGCTTGCAAGCTCGATCTTCCAGCTATCTTCGCCCAGCTGGGCCTCTGTTCGTCTTCTTCGTCTGAAGAACTCTTTTCCGAGGAGTCTTCGGAACTTGACATTGGCGTGTCCCTATGTCGTCTTGTTCTGTGTGTGTTCACCTCCATCGATTCTGGGGCTGGGTTACGCCTGAACATCCAAGGACACGCTCTAGCAACATGCCCTTTGTCACCGCATTCGAAGCATTTAACTGCGGGACAATTAGCTGCGATGTGCCCCGAGCGGTTGCATTCGTAGCATCTACGGACTTCTTCTCTTCGAGACCCTCGTGGTTTAAAGCCTCTCTGCACGTCTTTACCATCTCTAGGACTCCTTCGGTGTTCGACTCTTGATGGGTATAATGGCTGCGGCCTGGGGTCCGCAGCCATAATATCCATAATATCCATAACCGTTCCCTATTCCGGTCTCTATTATTATTCCTCCTGTTTCTGAACGGTACTTGTCGCCACTGTAGTTCATCCGCTTCTTCTTCCTCTCTGGCACCCTTATCCATTACGTTACGGACACACTCAACGAAAGACTTTTCAGTAGCTAATTTTTCTCTGGCCTTTAGATTTCTTCCTAGTTGTACTTTTAGTACCTTCTCATAAATTGACAGCTGTTGGGCCGCCTCGGCCTATCCTACGGTTTCGATCAATTTTTCTGAGATTGCCGTGAACTGATTCAGCATAATTTCTGCGAAATTGTAATCCGACTGCCCGGATCGCCTGCTTTCAGTGAAGAAACGATAAACGTCTTCTTCTGGTGTCCAACGTCCTCCTCCGTACGCCTTTTTTAATCTTCTGGTAACCTCTTCCCATGAAGTCAACTCATCCGCTTGTATAGCGTTGAGTACGTTCCTTCTGACTCTTCCTACTAAAGATGCTCTCAGTTCGGTAGCGTCCAAAAGATCTACCCACCCAGCCGTGATCCTTGCCTCGATCAGGTTGTGGATCTGGTTGCCTCTCTTCAGGAAGTGATTAAGGTGACCTAGTTCTCCGCCGAATCTCTCCAGTTCTGAGACGGTGTTTTTTAGATATATGGCAGTAGCCGTTTTCACTCTCGCCCCTTCTAATTTCATTAATTGAGGATCATTGTTAACCACCTGCACGATCCCTGGATTAGCGCTTGAGCCACTATTCTGGTCCATAGGTTGACCTGAAGGATCCATTGTTTGACCTTGACTGTTTGCGGGCGTACCGTGAAGTTGACTGACTATGTTGTCTTACTGACTTGGTCGCAAAACCATGAGATTTAAAAAAATTCTTTTCTCTTTTTTTTTTCGCGACCTTTAATAACGTGCACTTACTTTTTCCCGGGTTTCGGCACCAGTTAAAATACTCGAGAAAATAAGACGTAAAAAAAAAGAAAGGATAAGGCACGAAGTGAACAACACGGATGCTTGGATAATACTGACTTTATTTATCTTTTTCAAGGGTTTATATAGTCTTACATTGTTTATTTACACTAATTATTTACATACACTACTTATCATATATATATATATATATATAAGATAGAACAAAACATTTAAAACGAAACAGACAACTTTTAAAACACAACCATATCCAATACAAAACTTGGATTAGCCATGCTTCCAGATTTATTTCACCCTCAAAGCAGTCTGAAATCTTGAATGCTAATTTAGAATGTTTATACAGACCAGGCAAAGATAGAACAAAACATTTAATCTAGTTGCTGTTGAAATTGGACAGTAACTACTAAGATAGTTTTTAGAATATATATATAGAATGTTTTTATTGTTCTGTAAACATTTCTTAAAATGGATAATGATGTGGTACAATATGATTAGCTTCTTTAGTTTGGGCTATATTATCACAGAATAAAAAATTAACAAATTATTTTGTTAATTTAACCATAGTTGAATATATATATATATATAATATATATATATATATATATATATATATATATATATATATATATATATATATATATATATATATATATATATATATATATATATATATATTCAACTATGGTTAAATTAACAAAATAATTTGTTAATTTTTTATTCTGTGATAATATAGCCCAAACTAAAGAAGCTAATCATATTGTACCACATCATTATCCATTTTAAGAAATGTTTACAGAACAATAAAAACATTCTTCATCCTCTTCTTAAAACTATCTTAGTAGTTATTGTCCAATTTCAACAGCAACTAGATTAAATGTTTTGTTCTATCTTTGCCTGGTCTGTATAAACATTCTAAATTAGCATTCAAGATTTCAGACTGCTTTGAGGGTGAAATAAATCTGGAAGCATGGCTAATCCAAGTTTTGTATTGGATATGGTTGTGTTTTAAAAGTTGTCTGTTTCGCAACTTCCAGTTGTACCTCAGTGAGACAATGCAGATCTGTCATCTTCCGTGGTCCATAGAATTAATAAGATTTTTTTTCTTGTTATAGCGGTAAGTTTCCTCTTGATAAAAAGATGACTCGACTGCTTTCTCGAGGCAGTAATGATACCGTTTTCTTCTGGACTCACGTATTTCTTAGTCAATTAGTTCAGGAGGATGGCAGTCCTTCAGAACTGAGGATCACGTAGTCCCATAGCACACTGCGACTAGTTCCTTCCTTGATGTTGTTTGAATGGCGGACATTTTTCTCTGAGTTATTAATTATCTATAATCAATAACTGAGAAGTCAATGGAGATTTCAAATAAAAGAAAAGTTTTTGATGGTTTATATATTAATTAAAATAGGTTCAAGGCAATTGAAATTATATGGTGAATGCGCACATGGCACAACTTTTATTCACCTCCCTACTTGAATTAATTTCTTCTCAGTCATCAACCTCTTCAAATCATCAATTTCTTCATTGCTTAATAAGACAATAATTCCTCTTGTCATATTTCCACATATAGGTAAATATAAAAATTATAAATGATATAATATATTCCTTTTAAACAATTAATTATTCACTCTGTGTTTTTTTTTTTAAGTTTTATTTCGAAAGATGTAAATAAAGAAGACAGTAACATTTTACACTCAAATGAGTTATCTTCATTACCTTTACCTTTACAAAAGTTTTTCAGACATTTTTAATATCTTTCTTACTGTTATATATCCCTGATATTTTAATACTCCTAAAATAGCTGAGAATTTTTTATGAAATAAATTCATCTTCGAAGATGGCAACACTGATTCTATAAGACAATAAAATTATACCAGCGCATAGCATTATTGGATAGAGGGAGATTTTTTAGTTTGGTATGGAAGATGTTATGGTCGTCGACAGTGTCGAATGCTGTAGAGAAATCTAAAAAGATGAGGATGGTTAGTTTTTGGTGTCCAACGGTGCTTTGGAGATTGTGGGTTATTTTGAGGAGAATGGATTGGATTGAGTAGCAAGGTCGAAAACCAGACTGGAGAGAGCGCCAGTCACTGAGGGAGCGTTCTTCTAGGGAGTTTGAAAGTTGAGTTTGTACGAGGCGTTATGAGGAGGGTTTGACCGATTTTAACCATTTTTTTTTTTCTAATTCTTTATTGATTCGAATAATTATCGATTAGAGGTATTACATTTGCATTGTGGCTTTAATTTAAATAATATTGACAATTATCTTAGTAAAAATCTGATTTCTGCAAAATTAAAGCTCTTGTGCGATCGGAAGATATAAATCGATTTGATTTATTTTTTTATCTCCTTAATTGACATCTTTTCCGCGGTATTACAATTTGTAAATAAAGTTGTTTTTTGACCCATCTAATGCATACTCCCATTTCCATATTAAACTTCATTGTGAAAGAATAAGAATAAGATAACCCAAATCCGTTTTGGGAATTAAGAAAGCCAAAATCGACTATATATGCTAGTAATATATAAATTCTATTCCTTACTGATTGAAGTATATGATATTTGATGTAGCTCTATCATTTTATTTCCAAAAACAATATTTTCTAAGTCTCTCCTTTTATTATTTCCGCACAATTATCTCCTTTTTTTGTTTGAACTGCTCTTCAAATTTCAGATGTAATTCAGGACTTTTCCATCCCGACTTTTCAAGTAATATTCTATTTCCATTAAACCTCTGCGTATGACAAATTTTCTCCCCAGCCCTCTGGTATTCGCTATATATTAAGGACATTCAAATCCTTTCCGATTCCTGTTTAGCTTATAAGAGTATCTAATTATTATAATTTTTTTTTTTTTTTTTTTTATACATTTAGGAATATTGCTATTATTCTGGGAATTTATCTCCTAGGTTTATTCATTATTATTATTTTTTCTTTTCATTTCTCATTTAATTTAAAACATGGAATGAAACATACAATAATGCAATTATATGCTGGATGAAAAGTAAAATAATTTAAATGGAAAAAAAAACAAAACAAAAATCTTAACTTGTAATTTACATTCCACAACAAAACTTATTGACATCATCCTGACTCGAGACTGAAATCAGAGTACATTTACTTTTTATTTAAATACTTGAAGAAACTTATTTCTTCTGTTGGTGTTATTTCTAAAGTTATGTTTGCACGTATCTGTCTGGTATGATAGCTTCTTCTTCTTTAAACGTGTACTGCAGTCACTATTTCATCGATATACATAAAATATTCGAAAAACTTGTTATTTAAATGAAATAAATCATTTATTTAAATAAATGATTCAAAATTGACTTTAGATGTAGATGCTATTACGATGATAAAAAAGAAATAAGATAATCAGTAAATTAAAAATAGCGACTCTTATATAATAAATCAATACGCCACTGCACAGGTAAATATGGAACATTTCATACAAGCACGAATAACAGTGCCAGCATATTTTTGAAATAAAAGTTAGAGGCATTTGATTGTTTTATGGAAAAGGTGGATGGAAACCTCATTTAACCAATATCATGAACAACACGGTTAAAGTTTTTATAAATTAAATATGAGACTTGCCGCTTATAACGGAAATCGCGCGAAAAGAATAAGTGTACAAGCATAACGCTATTTATTGCGGCATGGAGGAGAAGGACCACACTAAAATTTCCCAAAAATTTAGATCGAATTTCCTAACAATAATTTTATTATCTATTCAAAATTTGTCGAGTAAAATGCTTTACCAAAATTTTCGCTTCTGATGTAAAATCTCAAAATATTTGTAAATTTCATTTTTCTAAAATCTCAAATTTCCCAATTTTTTTAGTTTCCAAGTTAATTGGAGGAATGAATTACACCCTCCCCTTCACATCCCATGATGATATCTCTGCGTAAAATGAAGATGCATAAATTTGTAATATAAATTCTAATCAATAATTAACTAGTTAAATGGTTTTTATTTTTACTTTTGTTATTATTACAAAATCATTCTCTTTAACTGTAATTATTTTTTATGTATTAATATTGGAAGGTTATTTTTGCTTAAAGGTTTAAAGTTATGTCATTATGATTTATTATAATTTCATATATTTGTTTTCTAATTCGTTTATTTATTTTATTATTTGCTGATTATCTTGTTCTTTTTTATTCTACTCTCAGGCTCTAAATCTCTACAGGGATATGCCCCGATAATAATAAAGAATTTATTATTTTTAAAAAAAAACCTCCCATTCCCGCAACAGCTGTCAAGTTTAACAACGACTAGAAAATCTTATAGTTCTGGATTCTGGTACAGTTATTAATTAGGATGTCCTATACAATATACCAAATGAAACTGCCGGTGGGGGTGGGCGAGAGATGAGGGTGCAATTTGAATATTCCTTTATTCTTTTTTTCAATATCTCGAAAGTTATGCGTATTAGCGATTAGACCGCTCTATACAAAATTAAAGCTAACAAAATGTGCCATAAGATTGATTCAATTCAATCTTGCTTGTTCCGAAGATATCCGAGCACAAATATTACCAATAAAAAAATAAAAAAAAACCTGATTTATTTGCAAATTTCTGTAATATGAAAGCTCTTGAGCAATCGGAGGATACGAATCGATTTGGTTTATTTTTCCCTTTTTTTTATTTCCCTAATTCGCATCTTTTACGCATTATTATGATTCGAAAGATCAAAAAGTTGTTTTTCGAACCAACCTAATGTGTACTCTCATTTCTATATTAAACTCCAATGTGAAAGAATCAGATAACCGACCGAACCCGTTTTTGGAATTAAGAATTGGCTCCTATATATATAACTAAAAACTTTCGCTGTGCTAATCATAATACTAAATGGTGGCATGGTCATTGTGATGCTTGGATTAAAAATATAACCAGGATCAAAGAAGGGGAAATAAAAGAAAAACGGGAAAATAGTGCTGGGTAATTGGCAGTTTTCAGTTATGGCATACATTTTTTCATACTCATGTTGGATTCCTTGGCTACCTGCGTAGTGCCGATATAACCGACTAGAAAGTCGTGAGTGTAACCTGCTCTGCAGTACTCACGTGTTTCGTATCGTTAGTCCTTGCGTAAGATCCGAGGAGCCAACCGACCTGTCCTGTACATTAACTCATTGCGACCGATGGCCGTTGATTATGTTGGTCACCCTGTGAGGCCTTCAAAACATTCTAAAGTTATTTACTTACAGGGAATGGGAAGTTAAAGACAAGATCGTAAATTGTAAGATTCATTCGTGTTGAGTTCGTTGAATTCTTCTGGATGAAGTTATTTTACAGCAGGTTTTTTGTAATGATAACCAATTAACAATAAATATTCATGAATGGACCAATCCGTTCCGTGTTACAAAAGTCACAACTGCATAACCAATTTAAATTCGAATGACGTCCGACAGGAATCGATAAGATAATATGTGTACTTCAGCACGGAGACCATTGGCTTCATTCCGAAAAGTATTTCTTTTGAAAAATATAACTAGGAGATGAAGGAAATCATACTGGAAACTGGCCTTCTACGACGAGATTTATAAAGAAGAACTGGATATTTTAACGTTTTATGTTTGTTTGAAGTGTTGTAATTAGAAATTTGTCCACTATTTTAATTTCTACATTTATTACTTGTACTCGTTCATAATAAAATTCCGTTGACTAATTTTTCGTTAATTTTATTGTTTTCTATTTTATTTTATTTATTATATCCGATCAAGATTCTTTGTAAAAGACATGACTATACAATTATATACAAATAAATTATGTTTGCATATCTTATATAATATATATCAAAAAATACAACCCACTTAAAGAATATTTTGAGTATGTCACGTTTTTTGTTGAATAGGAAGCGATAAGTGAAGAACTATTTAAGCTATATAATTTCCAATTGCAGCTTCGTAAACTAGGAAAAATGATCTTTAGAAGAGGAAGTTGTATTTGTTGAAATAATTTAAAGGGGCCTTTAGGATGGGCAAATTACACTAAGTTCTATTTTTCGTTGAGCCATGGTTTATTCGCGATTTTTTTTTTTTTTTCAATTTCCTACTGGACTACAGATTCTCCACTTTAAGAAAAACTTTCTTGTTTAATAAGATTTCAGTCTATGTTAATTAAGTTGTGGTCTTTTACAGAATAAGCTTGGATTCACCTCCAGTTTTGTAATTTTACATTTCTTACATTTATATTAACACTGTAAATTATGCGAAGTGGAACTATCTCTCCTCATACCACCGTTGTTTTCAGAAAAAAATAATTACAATAAATTATTACAAAGTTTTTATTTCTTTTTTTTTCTTTTACCTCGGATTACACTAAAATACATTTTTTATTTATAAAACATACGTAAAAAAAAATTATGTGGATATAACAAATGAAATTCTCCTTAAAAAAATTAATGATAGTGCTAAATATTCCTGACAATGATAATATAAAATGATTTAGTTAATTTTTTCAATATTCCTTCCACCCTGGATTTTTCCTAATCCTTTTTTTTCCTAATTGATATTTTTCCTTATTTTGCTGCATTTTTTAATCTTCGAATTAATGCTACTTTCAAGAAGTTAAAAATGATCATTGTGGCTTAACAGGAATTTCGGAGATAGATAGGGCAGAACTGTAATATCTGGTGGAAGTTGAAGGCAATGGTTTATTCCGAACCTATTGAGACAAGGCAACAGCTACTTGAGTCAATAATTGAAAATATCAATGATATGAGGATTCTGAATTCAAAGGTTCTTGCAGCAATCCAGATTGGAGGACACATAGAAAATTTTTATTAAAATACATTTTATATTATCATTACCAGGGATATTAAGTAATATTAAATTTTATTAAAGGATAATTTCATTGTTATACTCGCATTAAATATTTTATTTAATAATATAAAAAGTGTATTTTAGTAATTATTTCATTACATAATATTGTAATAATATTATTAATAATAATTAAATTCATTACACATTGGATATATATTGTTCATTTATACACATAAAAGAGATTCTTTAATAAACGTAGGATAAGAAAAAAAAAATCATTACAATGCATCCCAGGTCACAAAAAAAAAAAAAAAAATAATGAATACAGTAATTATTTTTACTAAGGAGAGAGAATTTGATAACACAACGCCTGACTTTTCATTTCTGAAGTATAAAACTAAGGCATTGATTGGATGTTTTTTTTATTTAAGCATAAAACAACATAAATTGTCATACTCCCTCTCCCCTCTCCCATCCCAAACCTAACACTTAATCACTCAGAATGGTACAATACGACAATTATTGTGAGATAAAACGTGAGCTAGTACTAACAAACTTACACAGGATATGACCACACATCAATTCTTGAAAAAACTTTTTCTGGGACCATCGGGCAAACCCAAATATTTCAATATACATATACATCTCAATATATATATATATATATATATATATATATATATATATATATATATATATATATATATATATATATATATATATATATATAAAACAATAATAATAAACTCTTTATTTATTCCGGGACAAGTCCCTTTAGAAAAACAATAACAAGCAATGATAGGTGGGCTTCAGAGTCTTAGAGTAGATGAAATAGGAACATATGAGTTAACAGATAATTAAAAAAGAAAAGTCAATCAATAAATACAAATGAAAATTATAACGTCATAATGCAATAACTTCTAGCATATGAAATTGGTATCTGATGATCTGGTTGATTATGTCTTAAAACAAAAACCTCACGAATTTCTTATGTTAATAAGATATAACAAACATTAGAAATGAAGTAACATATTTGCAAATGTTGATTGAAATAAAAGAAAATCTATTTACAATTTTTTTTGGAATTTTAGAGACGCCGCTCTCTCTCACTCACTCTCTCTCTCTCTCTCTCTATATATATATATATATATATATATATATATATAGAGAGAGAGAGAGAGAGAGAGAGATATGTATATATCTCTAATATATATATATATATATATATATATATATATAGACAACAACTTTTTTTTTTACTTTGCAGACAATGTAAAAGTTAGCTACAAGAGCGACGGTAGACGGTTAGATTTTTATTAAGCCAAGTAAAAATTTATTTAAGGGAGAACATTCAAGATCATACTATCAACGAATACACTGTAACAAATTATTTGATACTAAATTATGTATATGTATATATATATATATATATATATATATATATATATATATATATATATATATATATATATATATATATATATATAAATTTGCTCTTAATTAAACGTTCTTTATAAATTATGATGTAAGAACCTAACAATTCATGACTATTATCAAATTATTATGAATAGTAATGAGCAATGAATATAGACGGTAAAGAGGTCAATTAATGGAACCCTCAAAAAATCGAAAACGATTTTTTCTTGAAAACGGTTTCTCTGAATTTTCTCCGTTCTACGGCACATTGGCGTACATTTTTGAGGATGGTCCTCATTGCTTTTTATTACTTAAAACATTATTAAAATTAATTCCTGAAAATACCAGAAAAACAATTTAAAATTTCATTTGTGTCTCTTATAATGTTTTCATTTTATGAGTTACACTCATTGACCTATTTATCGTCTATACAGAATATTACTGAAATATGCCAAATTTAGACTTATATTACTTCTTTGACGAACTGCGATATTAGGCCAAAGAATCCTGGTCTCCGGCGGGCTGGTTTTTTGAAAAACGTGATTCCTCTTTTTCCAGTTCCGCTCTGCAAAAAAAAAAATAAAATAAATATAAATAAACATGAATATACGAAAATCTATTATACAATTGGCAATTACAATATAATCATGCACTGAATTATATAACAAAATTGATAATAACAAAATAACCATATACTGAAATCTCATACAATACTAAATACAGTTTTCCTTTTTAATTCCATTAAAAAAAATTGCGATTTTAGCATATAAAATTATATTAGAGTCCAATTATTTCTAAAAATATAATTTAGCTTATCCCGCGACGAGTTGCCGCCTTAGCGTAGATACGAATTGTAATGGGTTTCCTTCACAATTTCCTTTAGCCGTACACGAAGGCTTCGTGGTTCGGGTAGTTCTCCTCAGTGACCTGAATAGGAAGATCATCTTCTTCAAGGCTGAAGAACCCCGTAGTCCTCTTAAGCTTGGACCTCAGTGTCTCAAAGACAGTGGAGGTCATGACTACCATGTTCGGCAGTTTCTCGGACGCCGCTTATGGGGCATGGAACATGTTTGTAGTGATAGAAAACTTCAATTAGTTTATTATTCTAAATTAATGACTAATAAACAGAAGTATTTTAATTTATTAGGCACCAAATTCATTAAAAATATTATTAGAAAGATTATTCGTACTGGCATTGTTTTAATTCCGAGTAAAGAAATAAATCAGTTAACTAACCCAGTTAACTGAAGATGGGGATGCTTTTAAAACTAATACAATAACGGTAATCAATATTTGTTATAAATTGTATAACTATACAAATGCGAATAGAAATAAATATGTAATTAGTTGTAAAATTGGCAATGATTTTTATTGGTGAAGGAAAATATTATTTGAATCAATGTCATTTCATTTCAAATCATCCAGACCATGTTGCTAGGCATTTTTGATTTTTATAATTTATTTCTCAATTTTTCCCGATTATTTGGTCACTTCCAAAATATTGTTACAACATTTTTCAGTCTCATACTTTTTTTTTTCTTTTTTTTGCATCATTTGGATTTTCCTTCGCAGTCGATTTTCGATTGAAAAAAGTTTTGCGAAAATTTCTCTAGCTCAAGATTTTTGGATTGGATAAAGAATGAATTACCAATAAGTTAATCAGCGCTGAAACGAGGAGTAAAAGATATACCAAGGCATTAAACAGAGTACAATTTTAAGCATAATAGCGAGAATTTTGTTAACAACGCTTTATAACAGCATCGTCCTCGAAGCTCCGAGTTTCACAAAGCCTTATTAAAATATAAATAATATTTATTTAGCTCATTTTAATTTTCACTGTTGATTCGTTCTTTATATATAATTTCTTCAATTCATTAATACCTCATAGTGTTCTTTTTCATAATGGTAGTTATTAATATTAACAGTTTTTGGCTTTTCAATATATAGTTCTGTCGTTTCTTGACCTAACTTATGTATTTTGATAGAAGAGTTATTGAGTGCACTCACACTACAAATGAATATGGAGTATGCCCAAAATTAAATCATCAAAAATAATCACAAAATATGGTTTAATAAATATCGTGAATAATGTTTGACTCACATCTCTGATAGAATAATTGCTTTGAACCCCCCATACCCATAAGACATAGAGACCATATTTCAATAATAATTGAAATGTGACTGACTCTGAACCTATTATCAAGAAGGCCAATATAGTTATTACAATAAGAGTCATTATAGTTTTACTTACTTACATAATCGATTCCTCTTTTACCGCAGAGCAGTGTGAGGTGCGTCATTATAGTTTTTAAATTTATAATAAAATTTGCTAGATTATGAGGTTTTTCAAATAAGATCATCGAAAATAAGGAAAATAATAATTAGCGATAACAGTCACATAATAGTCAGAGGTAATCTCAGAATGATTCTCGGACCTAGATGTTACCATCCGCAATTTTATTTCAAGTAATGAATAATATTAATCTATAAATATGCTATTCAGTCTCATTCGTTGGAGAGATTTTCAAAGAACAGGGTCAAAACGACAACTTTTATAAACAGTAATAAAATTTCACGCTTATTTTTTCCTCTTACGAGGGAGGCTATTTTATTTACAAAATAATGTTTTCACACAATAATTTCACACATATTAAACAGTGTTTATAGTCTACCTTCTTCCACGGGTAAGAAGTTATCATGGCAACGACACGCAAGTTGGCATAGGACTAGTGCCACGGACGGCAATTAAACGTCCTTTAATCATCCTAAAACAGTCAATTTTAGGGCTTTTTAACGAAGGAATGTCCTAATGTCCTGATGAAGGAATGTCAAGGATGTCTTGATGCCCGTGTCCATCGACCTATACTGTCGGAGTTTTGAAACAATCGATATTTTTTAATAACTTGTCGTCAAGTTGTTGGAAGAATTTAAAAATCAAAATTGGGATTTGTAACTTTGCCATGAAATTCCCTTTCTTTTGACACCTCGTTTGTCAAAATCCATCGCTCTTGAGAGCCGGAAAAGAGATCTATCAATATTACGGAATTGTTAAGCACATAGTGATAATAAATTATAAAAAAATTTAATTATGCTTACGTATATTATGAGTTACTTATGTAATAATCTGCGGTGTGTTATTATACACTTACTCATTCCTTTGAATCTAAAAATATAATTTCACTCAAATTTTTCCGCCGCAGGCAAGTACCTGGTTTGCCTGTGCGTAAATCCGCTACTGGCAACACCATTAATATTGTTACCCAGCAAAGCCTGTCTGAGATACCTGTTAAACACAGATGCTGTAATGAGTGCATTAGAGGGAGCGATTTCCCGTAATTAGGGGCAATCGTGATTCAGGCCATGCCATAATATTAGGTAAATGATGGGCACGAATATTACAAAAAATGCTACCACAAACGATCAATAGGTAGTCAAAAGTTACATTAAAATTACCACTTACGGGAGTAAAAAACGGCTTCCTCTAAGAAGAAAACAGAGATTTTTTTTTAAATATAAAATTATAATTATTTTTTTGTAATTCATACCGAAAAAATAAATATCGCAGTTGAAAACAAGCTTCCCTAGTCCCTAGAAAGATAGAAAATAAATATGTAGCCCATAAAGTGAAAAAAGTTTAGCCCTTTAAAATTATTGATCGTAATAGGGAAAAATAAAGTCTTGCCGGTGAATGTCTGAGGGCCTTTATTTAATTGAAGAAGAAATTCAAAAATTCAAAATGTTTCACTTAAGTTTCAAGATTACAAAATATATTGACTGAGGAAAGAAGTACCCGGCAAATGCATCACTTGGTAAAGGATTTTTAAGAATTTTATCACCAGACAATTTTCTCAAAATTTCAAACACAATATCCAATCAAAATTACTTTCGTAAATTAACTAGGATCTCAATTTTCTTCCTCCAACAAAGCTTTATTGATCTTAGAGATGAAAGATGCAACATTTCCTCTTCTGCAAGTATTTTTTTTGGATTAATTCTAAATGAAATAATTTGCGCATTGAGGCCATGAAAATCACGTGACTCAAGTAGAAGACAAGCGAATTGCTGTTTTTTAAAATCAATTAATAGTTACTGCAAATGATCTGAAACATTATCATTAAAAAAAACTTAATAGACTGCCATAACAGCACCAGAAATTCTTTGATTTACTGAAATTATAATTCAAAAATTTGAAACTCTATCCGATAATTTCTTCCCGAACCTGAACATGCAACTAACGATTTGTTCGCTTGAGAGCGAATAAATATAAACATCCAATTAAAACGATCTCAAAAGTTTTTAATAAGCTTAAATAAAACTTATGATGGTCAGACAATAAACACATCTCATAATGATCACTAATCACCTTTAAAGCTATGATTTGTATCTTTTGGTTCGGGCTTGTTGAATCTGCTACGACCTCAGGTAGTTCAGCTTCAGTGCGGATCTTCCCAAAGTGGTCATTTCGCGAATTTTCCAGGATACTTTCCCTCTTCCTGTGACTGAAGAGAAACTAAGAACTGTAAAATTGTAGCCACAGTACTTCATACGTACTACACTTTTAAGGCTGTAATGAATACACTCAGAGCAAACGTAAATGCAACTACTGCGTAGCTAGTATGATAATTGCGTTTTTTTTTTTTTGTATAGGGACCGAAAGTTGATTTCCTGCCATGCGGAAAATGAAGAGAAAGTTGAAAATTTCCAAATTTCGTCGAATAATAACCATAGATTGTTTTCCGCGTATATGCTTTCAGAACCTTGTGGAAAAAAGAAGTTGTTCCTCATAATGACGTGTAATTCACAATAATAAATAAGTAATTCACAACAAAAAATTCACAATAACGTGTAAATCACGATTTATTATTTTTATTTTTATTTAAATAAAGCGATGAGAATGAGATAGCTCTTATAATCAGTCATACCAGTCACTATTTTGGAAACTAATTTTCGTAGCATCTCCTAATGTGACATAACTTATGTCAAACGAGTGTAGAAATTACCTGATAACTTGATTTCTAATAGGAAATCTTGCTTTACTTTTTCAGCAACAAAGTGACCACCTGGTATTAGTCTAAGGACGCCTCCCTCAAGAAATATTGGTCATAGATAGACTGCAGATCCTAACAGCCAATTCCATAGATCTAGACCGATTCGTAACCGCCCTTGAAATGTTGAATGTAGGTTAAGAGGACTGCTGAAGGTATAATCACAAAGGGACGGTTGTCAAATTATGTATAGCATGCCGCGGCCAGGCTCCCCACATCTCTGATACAAAATATCAGGCCGGGCCCTCTCTTGTGAGATACACACACACAAATATAAATATACATATAAACCTGAATATGAAAATATATATATAAATATATATATATATATATATATATATATATATATATATATATATATATATATATATACATATATATCAACTGTCCCGTCCCAGCTTCGTCCGGGATTAGATCGTTTTAACGTCGAATTCATTTCGTGAGTGAAATTTTCTAATTAAATTTGCGTTATCGATCTCTATAAAACCGATCGTGAAATTTATACGTCGTTTCAATATTGCTACCATCATTACTCACCATAGATCTTTGTTGAGATTCTGCAATGTGATTATAGTTGCATCTTATATCTACTTGTTCTTCCTCATCGGCAATGGAATAAATTTGTAGGAATTTGTGGTCTTCATTAGGCATTGGTAGTAGAGAGCCGATTTGATGGTATATTTGACCCTGAATTTTATACTTTTTTTCAGCATTGCGACCATCACTATTCGTTTTTTGAGCTGTTGTAGCTATTCCAAAGGGGGTCATTTGAAAGCAAGAATTAATGTTTCGACTATTGTTCAGAAACAATTTTGATTCCACTGATAACAAAGTTTTAAATGAATCAGGTTGTGTATTCAATGGAGGCAATATAATTTTTCCTGCTGCACAACATTCCATCTATTTCATTTTCAAATTTAAATGCATGACAGTATTCACATTCTTTATCCATTTAAACAATAATTATTTTAGAATATTCTATACCTGGATGATATTCAAATGGAAGACGACTGAACGACGATCGCGTTGATCCACGTTGTATTTGTATCCGCTGTGGATTTAACCGTCTGTGTGCATCTGTGATGCGTTGACTCGATTATCTTTGTCCTTTTCTATACCCTTGCCCGGCATTGGATGTGTTGCATCTGACTTTGAGACTTAATTTTGTCTCATATGAACGTTCTATCTCAAGTGATTTGAGATTTGCTTTATCTGGTCTGCATATGTGGTCTCATCTTTTTCTGAAATGGCGATACCTCAATCGGTGGAAAGCTGATTGGTTATTTACTCGTGTTTGAGAGAATAAAGGTTTTGTTTTGGAAGCTTCAGTAAACAAAATATTCTATTAATATTCCAAAGCTCGGCAATAACAAACGTAACTGAAACCGGTTTTTTGGCTTAACGATTTAAAAGTACTCAAATATAAATCCAAATTTACAAAATCGTAACTACTAATTAAATTTTAGACTAAATAAAACGCTGTTTTAATTTTCAAATCAAAAAATCTGTAACATTTTCAGCATCCTAAGATATACTTTGCTCCATATACGGAAGTGTAAAAGAGTGGCCATTAGAAAATCTCTCACCAATTTTTAATTACAGAAATTTCCATGTTTGTTAGCGAAGGGAGTAGCAATGGCTAGCAAAAGACAATGGTGCGAACTTGTGATTTTTTTTTTTTCGTCCTTTTCCTGAGAAAAACATGTTTCCCCCTCTTCAGATGATCGTTCCGGAACGAAATAATAACAATGATTACTATTCCATAGAATGAATACTTAGCTATATATATATTTATAGCTATTTATATATATATATATATATATATATATATATATATATAAATTTCTAGGAAAAATTTTGAATTCCTTCATTCATTATATGATATTTCACTTGGTTCTTGGCTCTCTTTGTCCATTTTCAGTTCTGTCGTCTTATTTTATGATCATTTAGTAATACCCATATTCAAAAAGTCATAATCTAATTTTTTTTTATAGCAATATATTATTAAATCAACATAATAGACAAGTTAGAATGAATAAATAAGAAGTATTTCTTATGCAGAAATAGTAATATGTTTTAACAATTTTGTGACTTACTGAACATGACTAAATGGCCATCAAAATATTCAAATGTTTAAAAATCATAATTATTCGTCAAAAATATTCTACGTTGTATAATTAAATCATAAAATTCAATGCGAAGATCTTATAACTAAGCAAAAAAATAAAATATCAAAGAAAGATTATTACCAGACGCCACAAAGAGCTAATTAAAAAAAATTGAATTCCCATGGCAATGAAATTTTTTTTTTCTAAATTATTATTGTCCCTTGGTTTTCGGCGTTATCAAGTCTATCAAATAAATATGACAATCGTTTTATAAAATAAAAATTGGAAGATTGGAATGCAACATTCGTCTTCATACGTTGCATAAGCATAAAAGTTGCATCAAACCACAACGAATTTGGTAATACTTTAATCGAAAACTTTCAACCCATAACTGCATGAGAGCAAAGAAAGTAACATGGCGCAGTAGGGCCATTTCTTTCAATCAAACGAAATAACGTTGGCGGCATGATGTAACGTTAAAGTTTATTATTTCTGTTTTTTTTTTTTTTTTTTATAAACAAACACATATAATTTATATTTGACTCAATTATTGACGCTATAAATCTTATTCAATTGTTTATCCAAACGGAGCTACTCAGAGAACTTCGCTTGGTAAATAAACTTCATTGTTTCTACAGGATGAAGTATAATATCAACTGATGTATATATTAATATCTATATACGTATATATATATATATATATATATATATATATATATATATATATATATATATATATAAACTATAGCAGACCCCTGATATGTGTGTGTGTACATCATGCTTTGGCGAGCCCTATTTTTTATATCTATCTTTTTTTTTGGATCAAAAGAAGCATCTTACAATTGCAATAAAATTATGAGTAGCAAAATTGTTTGGAGTATTTTTTTTTCAAAATGTTGTTTGTACAAGATTTTAATAAAATATAAATGTGAGTGACAATCTCCAGGTAGCCATCAGGGGCTGAGAAAAAAGATCCACTTCCTGGAATAGTTTTCCCCAACAATACCGGTACGAGTAATATATAAATTACTATGAAATATAAATAAATTAATACTGTAAATACGATTCCCATAGATTTTTTTTGTATTCACCACGCAGACTCCTGTTTAAAAAAAAACCTTGATCGTGTTGTGAGTTATTACAAATTGATTACGGTTTATAAAGAAGTAAACGGTTTGAACTGAATGGTTGAGGATCATTCTGAACAACTAATTGTCTTTCGATGGCGGAAGACTCTTCTGCGTTACGTCATTCTTAGAGTTGGTTTAGCCTCATGCATACTGAATGGCCCAATCCTTAGTGCATTATCACGAAATGAAGGTGTTCTCGCAGCCAGAAAAGAAGTGATTGAAGTCCTTCAAATCCCAGTAAATACCTAACCATTCAACGTTTTGTCATTTCAGGCATCGCTGGGCATCGCCAACGTGAATAAAATACAATTACAAAGCATGTTTAATATGCACCTTTCATTATGAAAAAGAAACCTTTTGGTTTAAATTGGCCTTCAGCTTAACGAATTTTATTGTATTCTGGTTTTACGCTGCAGTTATGATTGCCCACATTTGGGACATTAGCAGGACGATACGCATCAGACACGAAATTAGAAGTTATTTCCAGCCATTATCATCTTGGAGATAAGAGGCCAATCATCTTGTCTTATTATCACCACTGATAGCTCTGGTAAAAAATCCGAGGTGGGGAGGGTGGCAGTTAAATTAAATAATTCGTAAATAGGAGTGTAAAAAATTATTTGCATCAACATTAATATATAAGCTATCTACTCTTGACGATGCAAAATCCTTCCTGTATTAAAAAATGACTGCTCAATAATAACAGTAAGAAAAATGTTTAATATATGAACTATAAATACCTGAAGTAGCTTATTAACTTTCAAGTACTCGCGACTTCCGAAGTCAAAATAGTACCCGCGCCGTTTTTCAATTTCGAGGCTCATATCTGGTATAAAAGCTACAAAAGCGTGCTTGTATCCATTCGATTCTGCGTTAAATTTCCTTCCTATTATAAACAAATAATATGTACTTATATTCAATAAAAAAAATCACTGATCAGATGGCTGAAAAAATCGAAGGGCACTTCCATTTCCTGCTACATTGAAAAATGTGCGGTCACAGTTACTCGATACGTAGATGGCAACGTACTTGAGGGTTAACTTAAGAGAGAAAGAAAAAAAATTACCAAGTAATCCAGAAGATACTAACGTAATATAGCAATTAATTAATCTAGGACCGAGGAAAACAATCATACTACGCTTCAAACAATTCCCAATTATCTGTTACGTAAATTACTGTTCTAGGAACTATGACGTTGCAGTAACAGATCCATCCGTTACAGCTTTAAGTTCAGTTTGAGACAGTTTTTAGCCCGCTGTGGTTACCTATAGGTGCTAGCTAACTTGGACAAAAGTCTATACAGTTTGCGGTTAAGAAACGATTGTTAAAAAAAAAAATGATGGATTTGACAAGTGGTTTCCATTTCCTGAGACATGACCGCATCTAGATCTGTCAGTTATTATGCGACTTCTCATTTTTCGAATGCTAACTTCTTAAGAAATTCAAAACGGTGGATTCGATGTGCCTATGAAATTTGTCTAATAGTTTCGCTTGAAAGTATTTTTTCTATGATTTAGACATTCTTGAATATGTATTTGATAACCCATTTTAAAAATCCAAGAAAGCGATTCAATACTGCGACTGGAAATCTCGAAAATAATTAATAAAAAAAATCAAAATTAACATAAACAAAATAGTAATCCATACTGCCAAAATCTGACAATTTTTATTGAATTTTTAATATTTTGTTTTCAAAATTTTGCTAGCTTAATGTTGACTCATTTATAACTTCATGGTAGAAATTTTTTTCTTCTACTGAATTAATATAATTGATACGACGAATTTTCACGTGGAAATTCACTAATGTAGAGTAAAGCTCCTTCAGACAACCGATACCTAGAAAACCACAGATTGTTCAGAATACGTGTTGTTCAAAGGATTTTAAGCCTCAAAGAATAATTCTTGGCTTTCCTTCAAATATAGGTTGGCGACCTAGCCATTTCTGATCGAAAAATTTTAATTCTACTGTAATCCAGGAGTGTGACTGTGTGTGCAACCAGCCTGCCTGCTATAATTTGAGTTTAGAGATGGTTTTATTTTGTGGTGTTAGGCACATCTCAAGATCAATATCGATTTACCTTATAGAATTAGTCCTATCTAAGAATATTAGATCCCAATCATTATACTGGATGTCAAACTGCTTAAGTTTTGCTTATTGTGACAACTTCTAGTTACGGCATGTCTGCAGCAAACAGTTAAAGTTTTTCCTTTTTCTTCTTTTTTTTTTTTTGTTTGTTGCGCTATCAGGAAACGTTAGGCGACATTTCTTCTAATTATGTATCACCTTGGTGGCAAAGATTATAGAAATATCATTTTATGAAATTAAAACATGGATGTTCATGCAGAATCCATTGAGGCAATACCTGGCACGATGACAGACATAATGGCGTGTTCTTACTGAGCTCCTTCCCTACGTCATTCTTAATCCTTTAAAAAGTTTTTAAATGGTAGACTTATTTCTTATGGCAGAGTAAAATCTTATGATTATATTTAAATAAAAATATAAGTTTTAAAGTTTAAAGAAATTTAATATTAGATTTTTATCCATATAAAAGATAGACTAACATAACCAAATTTCTGTTGTTTTTTTATAAATCCGAGATGCATTAAACAGGTTTCAAAATTACTATAGTTGGTAAAATAATTGCAATGATGCAATTATTGCAATTAATTGATTGCAATGATTTGAATTGCAGGACTAGCGCAACAGGACTGAAATTTATATTAATAAGTAGCATAGACAAAGAGAAAATCAAGTTTATTTTTCTTAAAGCCAAAGAGATACATTAAATAGTTTTAAGGCATACTAAAATAGTAAAAGGCATACCAATCGATGAAATAATCGCGATTGCCAAAATTTCCCTTAGTATGCTGGCTGGCGCTTTTAGCCACATGACTCGAAATATTAAGCATATGTGCATAAGTTTACAAAGCAAAATTCACGGTACACTCAAAATCTTAGTTGTAAAGTAGATGGCCAAACATAGAAAAGGTAAACGACAAAAAAAATGAGACCGGTTTTGGAAATTATAGCCGAAGCATACAGGGAAGTGAACCAGATGACAAAAGCAGAGATCAACCAGTGGGACATGGAAACCGAGAAGAGAGAAGAAGTCAAAGAACTCCCACCAGCAGAAGTACACCAGGATATCGTCAAGCAGTTTGGCGATCTATTCCAAGACGATGACATAGACTAATAGTTTTTGGAAACTGCTGTGTTTTTATTTATTTATTTATTTTTTTCGCTTTAAGAAAATTGTTTTTCTTCCCTTATTTTTTTTTTGTATTTAGTCATGTTTTCTTCTTTCAACCGTTTTTCAATCGGTGTTGTGTGCATTAAGAATTCGATTATATTTTAAAAAAACAACTGAAAAACTGTTTAAACTAATATTTGCTTTGGAGAGCACAGTAAAATTAATTTAACTGGTAAGTATCATTTATTAGTAACATCGCCTATTTTAAATAAAAACACAATTGAGGACTTTTCCATCAAATGTTAATAAATCCACTTATGGAAAATTACTACACAAAAATAATTAGAGGGGTATCTCATGGAGTTAAGACAAATTTTTATTGAAAATATTGATTTCTTACGCCTATTTGACAGGGGAAAATTAAAGATTTAAAATAAATTGAACAATTTTTGGGTGTATAATATTAATTTGTCAGCAAAATATATATTTTTTTAAAGTGGATATATTAATTTTTGATAAAAAACTCCTCAATTATCCTGACCTAACCTTGCACCAGTTAAATACTGGTATATATGCAATCAAATAGTGACACTAACCGTTCAACTGTAGTGAAGAAGAACTGGTAGTTAATACATAATGCCTCCCAGTATCTCCCAATATGCTGACAATACATGCTTAATGCTAAACCATTCTCTTCCATTAATCTTTCCACAGTTCCATTTAATCTTGCTCATCATCTTAAATTTTCTGATACATGGTTCGATCTCTGATCTTAACCACTGATTAACTTAATTAATTAACTAACTAATTTAATTAATTAATTAATTAACTAATTTACATAACATATCTCAACAGGTTGCTGACTATCTCCTTTCTGTCCACGACCTTATCCATATTACCGGTGGTATTCTTATACCTCCCATTTCTTCATAAGTCCTTATCGAAAACTCGTTGCCTTATCTTATGAGTCTTGAGGAAGAGAGATGTAGCTAGGCGCAGGCTTGGGCGCACAAGACTTCCCTGTGACTATTCCTCCTTTCAACGTAACCACTCAGCTCTCAGTAAGTTGGGCTAAATCTATCTGCCTACCAGAATATTTCACCACGGCTCCTGATTCAATATCAAAATTTAAAAAAACTTTTCCTAACCAAATTGAAAGAACCCAGTTTCTTCCCACTAAATATATAGTGATTGTTTCAATCCAGTCTCCAATATTTCTAGTATACTCATTTTGATCCAGAACAATTATTTTTCATTCAGATTCCTCCTGAATAGCTCATAATATCTGTAATTAGATCCCGCACAAACGAATATGGTCCTGATGACATTCCATTAAACAAATATTTCATATTATCTATAATATCAGTTCTATTAAATATTTACAATGTATCCCTCCTAAATTCAATTTTCCTGTCATCCTTAATGCAATTCCTTGTACGACATCGTCATAAGACTCCTCTAGATTACTGTTCAATTTATATCCCATGAAACCGTTCAAAGCCATCTTCAGTCCAAACTATCCACTTGAAAACCACCTAAATTCTTTTCAATCTGGAATTAGTCTTTTCTCCACTTAGTCCTTCTAAAATCACCCGCAATCTTTATTTTACAATAGACTCTCTACATGTAAGATCTCAGCTATACTACGGGACATCTCCAAATATCTGTACATAGTTGGTGGCATTCTTCTCAAACAGTCCCGAACGCTTTCTCTAACCAATAGTGTTATTAAATGATTTCAGTCTTACAGCAATTGCTATTGGTGTTATTGGATCTAATCGGCTTTTCCCTAAAAACAAATACTTTCTTGCTTCATTTATTTATCTTACTACACGATCTCATCGTCTTCTTTATATCTTCCTGCTCCTAAACTTCAAATCTGAAATAAACTCCAGTAATACACGCTCTCGCCTATCTGATCTCTATAACCCTTCCCATAAGACTCCTGCATTTGACAAATGATTTAATAACTGTCTACATCCTTATGAAATTCTATTCCACCACAATTCCTCAATTATCCCTCTCTTTCTACATTTAAATTTCGCATATTTATTCCCTATTTTTTCTAAAATTCCTTACCATTTATGATCTGAATAAATTTAAATGTATGCCAATACTTTCATTTTCAGAAAGTTGTATATTTCTGAGAAAATATATTTTACGTTGATTATTATATGAAGAGAAATATTATTATTTTTAGTTAAAAGTAAATTAGTTACGTTGAATGATTACAGCCGAACTATTTGTGCCAGTGGATCTTTGCCCTAGGGGACATTTATCCCAAGATAATTATCTTGGGATAAATGTCCCCTAATTATACTTAATTATAATTATAATTAAGCCTATTTTTATTCTTATTTTTATGTATCCAAAGGCAACACAATATCTCTTTGGTATGTTATGGGCCAAGCGTACTCAATATTAAATTAAATTTAACCCTGTCAAATAATGTGTTTTTAAATTATTATGTATATTGTTTGCAATGTCAATTAGAATTATCATAAACATTAAAAATTAATTAGTATGAAAATAAAAATTGACCAATCTTTACGGAATTGACCAATGTTTTATTAACACAATAAAAGTCTATTATTTTTTTTTTCCCCCACAACATTTTCAGTTCAATTTTAATTCACAAGAAAACTTGTAATTATAAAAAAAAAAATAACTTTAAGAAAACTATTCTGCACCAATCCGATAAATTATTTTTCTGATATAAATTCGTATAGTTAGTTTTATAGTAAACTAGTTTATGATTATTTTTTTAGGTGCAGGATGGTTTCATTACCTTCACAGTTACTATATTAAGTAAAGTGAAATCACTTTAAATGAAAAGTGAATTGTTCATAATCAAAGCTGTTTTTAGATTTTTCTGCTAACATTAATAAATTATTAGGCTATGCATGATGCAGAAACGGAATGATTTCAAAATTCGATTATTTATTGAAGAATTCATTTTTCATGTATGAATATTAAGTACAAGAATAGCCATTTCGTCTACAATAAAAAAAAAAATACAAAACACTACGTTCGCGCAAGCTTTAATAATACTAATAATTAACGAGGATATTTCTTGGCCCCTTCACTTTCCTGATTTAACGGCGTGTGATTTTTTTAATGATGTACCTAAGTGTTTGAGGGGGGGTGTTCGGGAAGAGATTGAAACAGTATCTGCCAATATTCTGAGAAGTAATTAAAAAATTTCATAAAATTTAAATAAGGATATTTGGAGAGCGTAGCGTATTTAAAAATATATTTTTTTTTTTTTTTAAATTTTATTGTACACCAAATGGTTATTCTTTCAGTTTATATTTATCATTTATCACTTTCAAGGATCGCGACTAGAAACGATATGGGTCCTTTCGGACAACTGGGTCTCGCAGATTCTCATGGGGCATAGTGATTTCAGTGCTAAGCTTTTTAAACATGGAAAAGACATCGATCCCCTATACCCCAGTTGTGGTATACAGAAAACCACTGAATACATCGTCGTAGACTGCCCTATCTATGAGACACTGAGGCCCAAACTCCTGAGAGAGACAAGTCTCTATGTTCTGAAGGAGAGCGAATTCCCTCAGCTCGTGACCAAATAGAACTATACTCACTTTAAGAACTTTGTGCGTTGTTGGAAACCAATAGTGGATACAACATATTTTCCGTGGAGAGGAGAGAAGGGACTGTGTCAGGGAGGCCCATGGACAGAAGAATCAGAGGGGGAAGAAGATGAAGATGGTGGCCAAACTGAATAGTACCGAAGAGCAGGCTTTGTGCACAGCTTCTGAGAAAATTGTTATCTGATTGCAGCAGTATGTTGCTACACAGGAATGCATAACATCACACAGCTGCGAACATCCGTATGGTCTTGTATGCAGAGTAGGATGGAAAATATAATTAAAAAAAAACAGATTTATGCATGGGATGATAAAAAATAGTTATGTAATAAACAAATTAGTTTTGTAATTGTCCCGTTTCATTGCCGCATCCAGTACAACACTTTGAGGCATTGGGTTTTAGGAGAGCAAAAAATCAAGTCGCACATATCGATTTTTTAAAAATTAAAATGAAACATTTCAATTATTTAACAATAAATATTTAAACATTTTGAGATAGGTTTTAAAATATTTCAGCAAGTATTTAAAGCAAAGCAAAAGATAGGATTGCTTTTAAATCGCTTAACGCTAAAGAGTCCATAGAGATGCTTGCGATTGATTTTCCTTCCTATGAAGTAGGCATTATAAAAAATGGTCTGATATTAGGAACTTTCATATTATTTTTTTCGCTTATTTCTTTTCAATTTTGTTATCTAAACGAATTACATAGGCATAACTTGTTCACGAAAAAAAAAAGTGAGTAATAACTTTCTAAATGATATGCAGAATATTTTAATGACCCTAACTGCATTTTATTATTCTGTTAATTTCAAAGATACAAAAATAATAAAGAAATAAGAGAATAATGTCGTATTGGTAATAAATTTCTTAATTATTATTATTTTATTATTAACCACCTTAGCTGTGTGGTTCACAGGTTATGTTGATATATAATATGGTTCATGTTCTTAATGTGTGACATGTCGTTAGCACCTAATTGCCAACATGTCCAGTGTTGATTTAAAAAAGACCTATTCTTTCCAACCACTTATCCCTACCAGCATAGCTTACCTAACCGTACATGCAAAAACTGTCGATGTTTTTAGAAATAAGCTACAAACTACTTTTTAATGGACATAGGATTGTGCAAGAATGAAATAATAATTGCGTGCATTGTCTTGAGCTGTTGGCTTAACTTATTCGCTGCAATGACTGTGAATAGAAAATGCAACTATGAGCAGTTGTTTTTTCTTTCCCCTATGTCTCCTGTGGCTTCCAATAACATATGATTTGAATAAGTAAACTATATTAACCAGTTAGTCATAATTATAACTAATAATAACAGATTGTGATGTAGTGGAAAAGTAAAATACGTTCTACAGAATAAGTAGTATTGGATGAGTAATAAAAAGTTCAGAACTCCTCTAAATCCTTTGAAAAAAATAAAGAAAAAATATTAAATAAAAACGTCCTACAGTTGAGTACTTGAAGGCATGGTGCTTATTGTCTTAATAACCCAGTAAATGAATGGGTTGTGTAGACGGAAACGAGGGGTCGGCCTAAATTTACAGGGCTTTGTATGGAATAGTTAATAGATAAGCATACTAAAAGCCCCTAGATCTAGGAGCAGAGGCATTAAGAGGAGAAGGAGGCAAGATCATGTTTTTCGTTTACATTTCGAAAACGGTAGGTCCTAGCTTAAAACATTTAATGTAAACAATTTATGAACATTGAATATTCCTACAAGAACGTTTCTATATATTTTTTTCGTATCTCTTAAATCTTAAGAAATATGCGCTCTTCATTGTAACAAACGGTAAAGATGATAAAATGAAAAATATAGTTCAGCATAATATAAAGTAAAATATGTTTTTTTTTTTCAATTTGTTACTTTAAAGAGCGTATATTACTTAAACTATAATTGATACAAAAAAAAAAAAAAAAAAAAAAAAAAAAAACTAATAGGTAATCTAATGTTCTCCGATGTTTTACTTAAAATATATTATGCTAAGACCATTAGTTTTCGAGAAGTAAACGAAAAATCGAAAAACATGACCTTATCTCCACTTTTTCTCTATGCCTCTACTCCTAGATTCCTGGCCTTTATTTTTAGCTCTAACAAAGTACTGAAGTCAATTTAGGCCGTCCCTTCCTTTCCGTTTACATCCCCTTCATTGACTGGCCAATAAATATACGATTTGGTACATTATGCCATATTTGTAAAAGTCAATTAATTTGCACTTTATATCTCCTTTTATTTTTTTCTTAACTTAAGCCTCACATTCCAGTATTTTCTTTGCCCAAGAAACCCAAGTTCCTATTCTTACGAAAAATATAGGATTTTTTAAATAGAAAATCAGTCTATCCACTAAGACGATATGTTGATTTTCGTTTATTAAAAAAATGTATTGTCAGAAGAGGAACTTCGGTATCTGTTGAAACATAAGCTTTCTGCCATATCTCTTGTCTTGATGATGGCCTATATATATAACCGGGACATTGGGTTTTATAATTAACAAAACTTAATTGTGTTGTTTTTCATTTATCGTAATCACACTCGATTGATCCTAGGTAAATTAAGACTTGGAGTCCCTATGACATTGTCAAGCATCCAGCGTTTCACTTTATTTCGTTCAAGATTGTTGCAGTTTTTCGGTGCTATCGGCTGTTATAAAAGGGAACGGAGATCTTCTGTACTTTACTGTACGTAACTCTCTACACCAATATGAAATAATAAAATCCGGATATTTAAATTTTATAAAATAATTATTTAATTTTAAGCACAGTATAATGCATAGTGTGAAGATCACAGCGGACTTTGCATCACGATAACAGATTTTTTTCAGAGACATACATAATAACGGCTCAGAATTCTATCAAGGAACACGTCGGCGTACACGATTGCATGATATTTTGAAACCAATCTCCAAGTGATATGTACGAATAATAAATAACTTACTTCAAGAAAGAAGCCACGAAAATGTCGATTACAGCATCGGGGTCCTTCTTATTGCGTTAAAATGGCACCGAGAGAAAGGGAAAGGTAAATGAACCGCCTTTCTAAAATGACCTTAACCGATATAAGAGTAAGTATTTAAGACATTTTATTTAGAAAATATTCATAATTTCATTTATCTAATTTATAAACACAATCCTGATTAAATATATTATATATATATATATATATATATATATATATATATATATATATATATATATATATATATTATAATATATTTGGTAATAACAATGAATGTAGATCAAATCGCCGGAGGAACGTCGTAACTCGAAATCTCTCAGCTGAAATATTTCAAAAGAAAGTTTTTGTATAGATACGGAATACTTATTTTTTTTTTATTTACTTACATGTAGGTACGCTTTCCTCTACCATTAAGCTTCATTGGCACGTGAAAAATATCTGTATTTTATCTTCGTATTATATTGAATCAAAGCCAAGAAGATTCCCACGCTCTTTTTGTCCTGGAGGATACTTTCTTCGGACTTTTCTGGAAATTAGGAACTTTTACCTAAAGACACTGCTTCGTTTTGAACAGTATTTCTCGAGACAACACGATGTGGAATTTATCAGCTTTTAGGGATATCGTAAATGCCAAAAGATTATAAATGCCATTATTATTTTATTGAAGTATGTTCTATAGTACATCATTCACATGTTTTTCTGGAACCTTTTACGATTTATTAATTCCCTTTTTTGATTAAAAAAAAAAAAAACCTAACATGTTTCACCAACTTCCGTTTTCTTCGAAGAAATAAAATTATGATGTTTTTAAAAAAAAGTTTTAATCTAGAGGAAAAACATATGGAGTATCAGGTTTAATAACAATTAATATAAAAAATTACATTTCAGCAAGAGCTTGGGTGAGAAAAAAAAAATTAGTTTTTCTGTAAACCAAATCTGTTTGAATTTTTTAAAAGAATAAATAAATTTTACTTAAATTATATTAACATCAGGCCACATCAAGTGAAAATCTGGTAAAGCCATTGATCAGTATTCCCTCATACTGTTCCTCCTCAGCGTCAACCAGAGGAATGGCATCACACACAAGTGCATCGTAAAAAACTTGAGCTTCGGGATTTATCAAAAACTGCTTCAGATGTAGTAAATTGGCTTTGGCTTTTTTTAATGGAAGGGCACCATGGTAAGAAATCTTTCTCTGATTTATTTTTATTGTTTTTTTAAATGTTTCGAAGTAGGTAAGTGTGATGATAGACGACTCGTAGGGACCATAATACAGTGGCGTATGGTGCATCATTCGAGGTTGGTATTTACCAATCTTCAAGACTCGAACCGGTAATAATTATTAATATTATTATTACAATTAGGTAATTATTAATATATAACAAATAATTTTTCCACATACATTGACAATGAATACTGCGAAACTTACTAACGGTAGGCTTCGATTTAATTTAATTATCAGATCGCGATGGATCGTATTTTGATACGACAATAACATTAATAAATAATAGTAATATAGTGGAGCTATATTTCGCAACTAAAGGTTACGTGTTTATGTTTATGCGCTGTAAGTATACTATTATATATCATAAATCCATTGTATCAAGAATGAAAATTTTGAGGTTGTTCAGTATAGAAGGGCGTAGCCAACTCAAAGAGGAGGGAACAATTTTCTAAATTTAAATTTTTTCATGTAGAGAGGATGGTGAATTATAGTGACATTAAAAACAACACTTTATTTTTTTTTAAATAAAATCTGATACAGTAGCTTGCGAGTATTTTTTTTCCGAGGTGGAAGGCGGGCTGCTGCCCCACCTTGCTCCTCCCCCGGCCACACCCATAAATTGTGCATATTAAAGAAATAAATTTAACCATTTATGATTAGAATCTAACTCGCACAAAATTTAGGTACAGAGCGCAGAAATACTGTCTCAAAACATGTGATCATCAGGGTCTCAAATGTTGAAAGAATGATCAATCAATTTATGTTGAGAATTTTCATCTTAAACATGACAAGATAGAATGCTCAGAGTGTGCATCTTGAGAGGATAATAATTTTATTGTTGCAATAAAAAAATGAAACATGGAGACCACCCAGAGAAAGTTATGTGATAATGCTAGCACAATCTTCCACTTGCTGCCCTAACATACTTATTGATGCCCGTTTTTCATCCTTGCACGTCTTCTGAACCAGCTTTCCCCCTAAACGTAGAAAAACTTGTTGCAGGAAAATTTCGAATCGAAAAGATAAGAATCTAGCTGAACTTATAAAGTCTTACTTTCATTTTTTAATAAGGAAAGTCGGGGGAAGTGCATATTCGGTGCAAGTGCATATATTATTATAGTGCATATATGGGGATTTATTTCAAGTCTATTTTGTTGGAAGAGCTATCATCCATGGATATTTTACTATTTACTTTAAATTCCTACGAAAGGCAGCTCTTCCACTAAAATAGATTTGAAATAAATCTCCATATATTCAATCCCTCCGAGTATGCACTTACCGACTTACCTTTCATTAAAATTCACGTAGATACACATCCATTCAACAATCTCCTGAAACTTGTGAAGCATGATCTTCTGGTTCTGAACTCTGAACTCAGGTCTGCTTAAGTGGTTACAAGAAACGAATCGAAGAATGAATGCAAACATTAAGATTATGACTTCATATTCATGAGGTATCTGCGAAATACAAGAAGACGGAAGAGAACATTTCGAATAACTACCTAGCAAATTAGCCTTTAGGTAGAAAACTTGATGACAACAGTCATCTCATTAAAGAATTAATAAATCAACGTTCCATCACTTAGTATTTCAGAACCAGCATAGTTTCATTTATTATCATTGTTCTATTTCGTGAAGTTATGACATTACATATTAAAATCGAAGTGTCCTTCGCCGCATCTCTGTCCTTGATGAGTTCTATTCATCTGCCACCTTAGGTCTTCTTTATTTGATAATGATGTCAACGATCATTCTACACTCATCAAAGTTCCAGAGTAGAAATAGAAGTTCTAGAAGTTCTAAAAGAACTAGAAGTTCCAAAGAATAGATAAACTCTTATTACAGTAGGATACTAAAGGAGTGAACCCAATAGTTGGGTTTCCATAACTGTTCCAATCAGAATATTTACAAAAAAAAATCATATCCTTGCGAGAAAACATAACATTAAAACAAATTTCGTGATTTTTTCAATAAGGAAGATTCTAAAATCTCGTAATTTTTACGAGACTGTCAATGCAACTGGCTTTAATAATTACAGAAATTCTTTATACTTATGAGCTATGTTTTGTTTCAGAACTTTTTAAAAGAGTAGAAGTTTAGAAAAGGTAGAGTTATATAACTAAATTTCAGAAAAATCTCATTCAAGCAGGCAAAAGCATTTAAAAAGAAAAAAAATTAACAGCAGAGCTCCGTCACATTAAAATAAAAAATTGAAAATATCGAAGTGACAGGGTTAGGAGAAATATGTTGAGACCCAAAAAGGCACTTCTCAAACGCCGACCCAATATATAAACAAATTTTCAACATTCTTACTCAATTGGGAGGGGCTGTTGAGTTGCGCTAAAGCTTAAAAACATGAACATCGGATACGTAATAAAAATTTCGACTGAAATTTACCCTCACTTCTACGATATAGTTCTGCCTAGAAAATAACAGTACATACCGAATTTTAACTCATTTGTTCCAATGGAGACCGCTGGAGCCGTGTTCTAGTGGCTATGAAACAAGATATACAGTGCATCCTCCTCCCGTCTCCGACGACTTTTGATAAAATGCAAGAAGGGAAAATACGACTAAAAAATAAAATAAATTAATTCCTCAATCAATCTTACTGAACAATAATGCTAGGACCGATACAGGCACTTTATTCTAGACCTTGATATTATAGGTATTACGCGTACAGTTTGCTGTGAACACCTTAATTACTCACGAATCTTCTGCCCGTAGAAAATGTTATTTGGAAGGAATTTCGAATCTTATGTCTTATAAAGCCATTGAAGTAGGTACCTCCCTCCAAATTATTATTAAAATCACCACTGTTTCCCTGTATGCATTATCCATGCTTTACCAGATCCATTACTACCCTTAATTCGAGAAATATGCATTAAGTATGGAAAACTCATTTCTAATATTGCAATTGATAGAGTACAATTTATAGATATCCACTCATTCTTATCGTGTAAAATAATAAACGAAGAATATAAAATTGAGATATTAAAAGATAACTTACTGTAATGATGGAAAAAAAAAATTAACTAATTTTGAAATGCACTTAAATGCATCTTAAATTATATATTGAATATACAATCAGATTTTTAAAATGTAGCATATGCAATGTTAATAAGTAAATACTGGATTCTAGTATCCCATAAAGTTCGGTATTTTGCATTTGAAGTTTGAGAATAAAAATCAGTTATGTTATGTAATTATAATTCCAAAATTATCATAGTTTTGCTGTGATGAAGATTCACTACCTGTGTCGACGTAGCCTCAAAGGAAAGTTGGATGAGCAGGACGAAGCACGTGATGTGCAGCCATTGTAAACCCATAGTCTGCAACATTAAGAATACAAATTAATTTATTTTGTAAGATTTATAAAAAATTTATATCTTTAAATTCGAACGTGATCGGCACAAATATTTTCGCCACAATTAAATATCATTGCTTGCTGTGTCATGTACACATTTAAATGAAAATAATAGTATTGTGCAAGAATATATATATATACATATATATATATATATATATATATATATATATATATATATATATATATATATATGCATATTAATATGTGAGTTCAGAAATTTATATTTAGAGGTTTTGTAAATTATTTGTATTTATTAAATTGTCATTGTTCTAATTTATTAACTGCCATGATCAAGTGCTTAGTGGGGAGCTGACCACAAAGCATATCAGACCTATTAATTTTTGGTAATAAATCTCGATATTTGCACTCCAGTTAGTTTGGTAATCTGTTGGGCAATAATCATTCTTCTCTAATTGGAGCACATCTGGGATTTAAACTAAATAAACAGCTTTGTGTTTTTTACGGGTATCATGTTCTATTGTATCATCTAGTGACCAAGTTATGTTTTTTTTTATTTATAAAGAGAATCCCATATTGCATAAAGCATGCATTGAAAAGAAGTAAAAACGACTATTTATTATAACTCATAAACCCGATTATAAGTGTTTCAAATTTTGCATATATATCAGATTTTAGATCAGAAATATGTAAATTTGATTTTCAGAAATGGAAAGTGAAAATTCTCCAAAAGAACCTATAGCCCACTGAATACTTGCGCAACGGAGTAGTCCTGAGATAAATACACACATTAAAATTGACAGAAGCAGATCGCCCACAAACTCTTACTAGTGATCTTACCAGGGCACGACTATTTATGTAACAGCTACTTCACAGATGTTATTACTGATCGTTCTGGTTATAGCGTTTGGTCCAGTCTAGGGAAGTTGTTCACTCACGTGCGTGAGCTGCGTTTGTTGGAACGCTGCAGGATATCCGAGAAATGGTGAGGTATCGGTCAGTCTTTGGCCCCTAAGACTTTAGATCACTGCTAAATGTAGGCACGTTAATAAAAGAAGATATTAAAACAACGGTTTTTCTCATTTAAATGTTATTAGGTATACAAATAGAAATCAAATACAACTTTTTGAATCTTCATAAGTCATTTTAAATTGAATTTCTGTTTTTTATTTTATTTTTCTGTTTGTTATTTGATTTTTATTTAGATTCACCTATTTTTTAATATAAACGGAGCTTCATTGTTATAATTTTGAAGAGAAAAAAATTCTATACTGTTTGGATTGATTAGTTTTGACGCCCAACCTATAATAACATTTATATTTATTCTCCATAAAAGTATCAAGACCAATTTAAATTTTAAAATAGATTTTTATAAAATTGAATATATTTTCCATGATTCAATAATGAAAAAAAAAGGATTTTAACCCAGAGATGATGCATACAAATTAGAAAACAGTGTAAATTGTAAAAATAGTTACAAGTATGCATCATAGTATCACTAGAATTTTTAAAAACTTATCTGTTTAAAGCAGGACCAGTATAGTGAGTTATTTTATACTGCATTTTTTCTACATTTTTAAGCCACAGAGGGGAGATCTAGATTAATTCTAACAAATAAATATTAATTCTCCTAATCTGGAATCGAACCTGCATCCGTATCTCACAAGAGCTTGATAAAATGCTGCACTAAAACGCTCCTTTTCATTTCTTTCGCTTTAGCCACTTGTTTTTATACTTCCATAGTTTTTAAGAATAAAATTTTTAAGGTCTTTAGTTCTAACGCAATTCTATAACTTTTTGGATAAATTACTTCATACGCTTCAAAATAATTTATGCTCCGGAAATGAACTTGAAGTTCCCATAGGATAAATAATTATATTTTTTTAAAATCATTTCACGATAGGCGTACAAGTTCCGTCCTCTAAATCAACAGTGAAAGGTTCTCTGCAATGTTTGGGCATGTTATTACAGAGAACCGAAGCCACTTACCATTACGGAAATCACAACATGATGTGTCTCTATTGCCTTTGTTTGAAAGCCTCTTAAAGTCCTTTCGTAGTGGATGCCATGTATTCGATAGCAAATGGTGTTGTTCCCCAACTTCTAGGTGATTACTTTTCCAACCTACAGATTTACACTGTTCTTAACCACATCGTTACAAGTTAGCAAACTGTTATGTAACTTAAGTTACAAGCGGTACGTATAGATTTTAGATCCGAAGGACCGTTATGGATGTTTTGTGCAACGCTATGGATTACAGTATTTATTTTGTTGATTGGTAAGAAAATCGTTAAATTCTGACTAAAATTGAGACATAGCGATCTACCACAATTGGTGTATATCAGTCGAATGTATGATTTTGGATAATTTTAAATAAACATTCAATTTAATCGTAATATAAATAGATAAATAGCGTTTTGGTGCATTTCAGATCCATACAATCGATATTCTTTACCGAAAAAAAAGTCTGACAAATAGTTTAGTATAGCTTCCTCGCCATGCCTTTTGGATACTTAAGGAAAAACAAACAGAAACATCTAATATTAAAAAAAAAAAAATCATAATAAAAATGCATACGGAAATACAAATGTAACATTTTAATGGTTTTTTTCGAAATTTTTGGAAAATTAAACACACAAAAATTAAAATGCGTATACGCGATAATTAATTATTTAATAATAATAATAATAATAATATATCGAATAAAAATTCAACAATGACAGTAAATCAATATGCACATGCGCTATCAAAAATCCGATTAAAAAAACGGAATCAGAACCCTCGAGAACCTAATGAAAGATCCCTGTATCGAAGTAGGTATACTTCAACAATAACAGTCAATCGAAATGCGCAAGCACCATCAAAAATACGATATTAAATTCAGAATTAGCAACACTAAAAACCTAACAAACGATCCAGACTTCGATTAATGGAATGGATAGAATTTGATAAAATTTATATTAAACCATTTTTCCACTAATCCTCAACTTTCCTCCAACTTTGGGCCGAATTGGATGAGCCGTTTTTGAAATATTGATGTACCAAAAAAATAAGTTTGCGCATGCGTAAGCGAAACTAGTGGAAGGAATTTAATAAAATTTATATATGGGTCCATCTAGGTACCAATCCCTAAGGCCTCGTCCACAACGGAAAACCGACTCGTGCACTGCCCCTAGGCATCATCCATCGCCCCTATATATCGAAACGCGATGTATCGGAGTTGAAAACCCGATATTTTCTACTCATATCGTAGTATGCTATATATCGATGATATCGATATTTTACAACGATATATCGATGACACTGATATATTAAACTAT
Source organism: Rhaphigaster nebulosa (assembly GCA_948150685.1). Taxonomy (NCBI): domain Eukaryota; kingdom Metazoa; phylum Arthropoda; class Insecta; order Hemiptera; family Pentatomidae; genus Rhaphigaster; species Rhaphigaster nebulosa. The sequence goes on along the minus strand of OX411309.1, from coordinate 90,589,166 downwards.
ATTACAGTAGAATGTCGATTTTCGTCTTCCAAGTAATGCAAACGTCATTATACATATATAACTGCAAACGTCATAATATATATTTGAATTTCCAAATAACATATCTGGTTAACTCTTCATATTTTCATGAGGAGTGAAAGAAGAATAGTTTCTATGAATTTCGGTCGGTTTACCATTTTTCTTTTTCTATTCATCTCTCTTTTTAAAAAAATGTAAGAAACCTGTAACCATATTGTTAGCCGCCAACTTGGATTGATCTGGAAAAGCTCGCTTATGACTGACAAATCTGCAAAAGTAAGGTGTTTTAAAAACATAAATGTCACCAGCCATCGTGCACACACAGAAGCATGTACCACTAGCGAAATTTTCAATGAATGAGTACAGATCTGGAATAAAAAACATCGAAAATTTTCAATTACATATTGATAATTGTACGGCCTACAATAGTAACACAACACTCAGCTATGTTAATGTTCTGCTTTTGCCTCCAAACACAACCTCTAAGCTGCAGACTTGGTCATAATTAAACGATTTAAGACATTTAACGTAAGAAAGTAGTGATGCAATTCTTAGAAAGTATCGAGGATAGGAATCACCATCCTCAAAATGATGAAACTCCCATAACGTTTCGATATTTCGCTTATTTTGACGAAGGTTTAGCGGTAGCTAGCATCCTAACTGACGAGAAAATTTTGAATCCGTATGAAAAGGAGATGAAAAAGAAATTGATGTACCGACAATTAGTTCTAAAATGGCGAAATAATACATCTACAACTTGTGCCATTTCTTAGGAAAATCGGATGTTTGTGTAAACGTATTTTCTGCTCTGAGCATGCTTAACGAAGCCATCGATAAGACCCGTCTTCAAGGATTGCACCAAAAGAAAATAATCGATTTTTTACCATATGTGGTATTTTAAGATTTGTTGATCAAACAATATCGTTTTTATGTCCATTCTTATGGTCGAACTCTCGACCAGAAGAATTATCGAGATTCTACTGTGTTTTGTGTTCAGTAACTATTTCATTTATTCAGTAAAACTCCAGAATTGTAACCCAATCATTATTCAATTTGAATTAAAAATGAAATAATAGTAGTCCAAAAATTAAATATTTAAGAGTATATAACCAGCTATTTAATTAATAAAAAATGAGATAAATTTTAGTATTTGTAAAATACATAATTATTTGGGAAATTAAAGAAATTTAATTATAATTAGTTGTGGAACTGGTTTGCCTTTTAATTATCTTCTTATCATTTTAATAATAAGATAGATTACTGTTAGAAAAACAAGGAATCAGAAGTTTCGAAAAAGTGGTATGTACATCCCTGTTTACTATTTATTATATTTTTTTTTATTTGGGCATATATTGATAACTATGAGATTTTCCTTATATATGGTATGTATAATTAGTTACTGCTGGTAACTAACTGTCAAGAATTTTGTGTCTGGTTCAAATATTTTTTTTTTTTTTTGGTTTATCATTGAATATATGACCTCTTTTCGAAACTGACCTATCAAACGTAGTTCTAATTGGAATGACACAGATTCTAAAAACCAAATTAGCTGGTTCCACTAAGTGCTATGGATTAGAACACACTATCAATGTTCATAGAGGTTAATTACCATCACCATTTTTTGTTCCAAAATTTCTTAACTGTCTAATGACCTTTTGCAACCAATCCATTAGTTAAAACAGAGGGGATGAATGACACATGACAGCTATCTCTTCCCAATGCCAAAAGATGTTTCGAAATGCTATGCGGTCTAGTTCTTCGTTCTGATAGTTACTTTTATTAGTTTGATTCTTCCAATGTGTAGGCTATAAATGGGTAAAAATTATATATATATATATATATATATATATATATATATATATATTTGTGTAATTTGTGGCGTAGATATATAGTTTGATATGGTTTAATATCAAATTGACATGCTATGAATAATTGCATGTCAAATTAATATTAAACTATTCTGTCCTAGTAATTTTTTTCCCCCAGTACAATAAACAGTCACAACAGATAATTCAATCCCAATAAGTGAAATAGAATAATAGAACCTGGAGCAATGCTGAATAGCCATTTTATTAATCAGAGATTTAAACGGTCTACTAACACTGAGGTTAATTCAATTAACATCTATATTAATTAAATATGGTTTCACCCCGTTCTGAGCATAGTACTCGGTAGGCTTTCAGATAAAATTGGATTGATATTAAATTAACTAATGAATTTTTACCTACATGAGATTCATATTTCGAATCACGGGGAAACTACTCCTTCAATGTGACCAAGTGGTTTCATCTTGCGCTGTGACTGCAATACTTCCTTTGTTTAAATTCAACATACCCACCAATTTTCTTGATTTATTTATCATTTATACTTTCATTCCTTCCTTAAACACTTTCAGCCTACTATAACATCATATATATTATTTTATTTGGAGAAATCCCTATTTAAGGCGAAGTTCGGAACCAACTCACAAAAGGAAGGTACCGATTGTAGGAGATTTTTGCATTAGAAGTTTTGTGCACGTGCACCTGAAATTGTTGTAAATACTACCAGTATTTTTAAATTAATTAAAAAGTAGAATTTGCATTAACAATTCAAAATAGATTAGTTTTGGGAACACGTTTACTAATCTAATAAAATGATAGATCTTGTGTGTCGTGTTATAAATTGCTTTTGAGAAATAATGTAATGTAAAATCCGTTCGCCATGCATCCCTATGATTCCGACAGATATGCCATTCGAATTCAAACCATTGCGTTTTCCTGTGCGATTCGCATTTCCAATGATCATTAACGAATCACAGAGACAATCGCTTCAAGTGTGTGGACTAATTTTCGAAAGTCAATGCTTCTCACGTGGACTGCATTATATAGCCTAGTCAGGCATATGAAAAACTTCTGATTCATTCGTGAACACACCTGACGGAAAACCGAAAAAATATATTTGGATACACAAATTTAATTAATATGTATGTGGGAGTACTAGTGTTTGGGAGACCCTTGAAACCTGTAATTAAAGCATGTAATGGCTCATTCAGCACAGAACCGGATTCTATTATTCAGTCTCACATATTAGGATTTTGAATGAGCTGTTGTGGCTGCTTATTGTATTACGGGGAAAAAACAGAGAAGGACTGAATAGTTTAATCTCAAATTGACATACTGTGAGTAATATACGATCGTACATGAGAGATTCTCATATAATTTTAAATTTTGTGCCCAATGCAAATTTCTGCCAAATGTGGCACTATCTTGTAAAACTTTAAATACCTGTTTTTTTTATTTTGAGTATATCTATTTATTTCATGCTATTAATCACATTGCAACTATTAACTCCACTAAAAGTAAGCTCTGGCGATCTCAAGGAAAGAGGAAGATGCAAATTTATCGCAAATCGGACGCAAATTTAAGTGTGTTGAGGCGTTTTAGAGCAGAATTATAAATTTCACTAATTATAATATCACCAATTTCAAGACAATTTTTTTAAGTCGAATGAGAATATGTTTTTTGTAGATTTCTGGAGCAGAAATCAACTCTTTACAATTTCAACCGTTTTAAGAAACTAAAAATTCGGACGAAAATATTAGCTTTTTGGAGCAGAATTCGGCTGATGATAATGAAGCTTTTGCCAAAAAAAATTATGAAAAATCGACGCAGGTTTACGTTTTTTAAAGATTTCTAGAACATAAAACATAATATTTAGCTGTAATGTTGCCCATTTCAAGAGAATTTTTAAAAATCGGATGAAAAGTTTTGAGGATTTAAATTCAGCTAGTAACATTTTTCATAATCGGTGACGAATAGTCAAGCAGGAGCAGAATTCAGCTTGTTATACTATACCCCTTTACATGATTTTTTTTTTTGAAAATCTAAAGCGAATTCGACTATTTTGGTATTGTCTGGAGCAGAATTCAGCTCGTTTTAATTTCAGGATGTCATGCTACATTTTTAATTATCGTGATTTCAGCACATGTTCGCCATCGATGTATAATTTCATGTGAGAACTGTTTGGTTCTCTGACGATATCGTTTCTGCCGGGATAAAAATTTTACTCAACGCATAATATTCCTCTTCGTTAAAATGATTCATTTCTTAATAATGTCATGCGTCTGTTTTAGTTGAAGGTAAGGCTTACATTATAACTCAAAATTAGTTGAGGCTTTCAAAATGCATCGTAAGATCCTAAAACCGTAACTCTACAAATAACCATTAGATTGAACAATTTAAAAATTAAGTTCAACTTTACATTACACCTCTATTGTAACGGAGAAGAGTTTGAGACAGTTGATGACTACACTTATTTAGGAACAGTGGTTTGCAACACTACCACCATTGACGAAGAGGTGTCCAGCAGAATAGCAAAAGTAAATAAAATATACTACAATAGGCAAGAGAGAGGTCACCAGCCAGGCAAAGCTCCACATCTTTAAAGCTGTATTTCTGCCGACTTTATTGTATGGCTCTGAGAGTTGGGTGACGGACAGACATATTAGCCGTGTTACTGCCGTAGAAATGAAGTACCTGCGTAGAGTGGTGGGCAAGATATGTAGAGACCGAATACGAAACAAGACCATAAAGGAACAGTTGAGCATAACATCATTGAAAACCACCTTTCAGAGGCGCCAACTACAGTGGTTTGGACTAGAATTGGAACATCGAAAGGAAAATATCGATATTCGATATTTTGATATATCGCAAAACTAAATATCGATATCCACCGATAATCACTAGAAAAATATCGATATATCGATATATCTAAAGGAAATGGATGAAAATGCAAAGAAAGTGTAAGTGATTCCCATCCTTGATGCAATCTAAGAGTTGCATCACTATTTCCTTGCGTTAAATGTCTAAAATCCTTTAATTATGGCCAAGTTTTGAGATTGTGTTCGGATTTGCCAGTCATGAGCGAACTTAATTTTTCAGATCAATCTATGTTGTCGACTAACAGTATGGTTACAGGTTTGTTTACAATTTTATTTAAAGAGAACTGAATAGAAAAAAAATGAGGTAAATCTTCCGAAATTCATAGAAACGATTCCTCTCTCATTCACCTCTCCTCTTGAAAAGATTAAGAGTTAACCAGATTTTTTATTTGGAAATTCGAATTATAAGGCGTTTACATTACTTGGAAGCAGAAAATATATACGATATATAATATATCGGTGGAACCGGATTGCAGTGTTTTTATACGAAATAAAGGGAGACTTTCAAGAGACCAGAAAATCTATACGAATTACTGGGATATGAATTGCCGAGATTCTACTGTAATATAGTTTAGCATATGGTGTGATCGATATATCGTTGTAAAATATCGATATCATCGATATATCGGATGTTAATATATCGATATAATATATCGGTTTTTCAACTCCGATATATCGATATATCGCGTGTCGATATTCCAACCCTAGTTGTGTGCAGGATGCATGAAAATCGAGACCCAAGAAAAATGATGGAAACTCGGTCAACTGGTAAAAGACCCAGCGGCAGGTCAAGAATTTAATATAATGAATAAATCACCAGGTTGGGTATGAAAAAGTGCAATAAAACTCTCGGAGAAATGAAGTTTTGAAGCTGGATCGAGAGGACTAGCCCCGGAGGATAGAGGCTTCTATAAGCTAAAAGGCACCAAGAGGAAGGAAGAGAAGAAGAAGTATTTCTCTTTGAAGTAATTTAAGGCAGGATATTCCTAACGTTCCAACCTTCTCCTGTTCCAAGCCACAAAACTACCTGTTCAAAGTGCTATTGCTCTTAACTATTTAAAAAATAATATTACAGTGTTACCAAATAATAATAAAATACAAAAATATAATCAAAGATGATACAGAAGGCGCTATTATGGCCATCAAAATACCTGTCCCTAGCTGTTGGGCATCATTACATTCCCTTCTGAGAGGATTTTCCCGACAGTATATGGCATCTATAAGATAATATAAGTTTGAGGTAATGTATCATTTGAAAAAAAAAAACTTTCACGAGATGGTAGTAAATTCCAATGTTTTCTGCATTTGAGCGAATATAAGGGGAAAAAAAGTGATGAAAATGGGTTGGCTGCATTTTTTGTCTTTATACTTCCCCCTTTTATAATTAAAAAAATGAATTAATTTCATCTTATAAATAAGTGAAGTGACACAATTTTAGTTGCAATATTTATATGTATATATATACATATATATATATATATATATATATATATATATATATATATATATATATTTTTTTTTAAATCTTTATAATCTCAGTTTAAATAGTTTTGGATAGTAATGTTCAAGATCAACATCCTTTAACTGTTTATTAGATACATTTTAAGGTTTTTCTAATTCATTATTTTATTTTAATCTAATCAACGTTTCATATCCTTCCATCATGATGATGGGGCTCGCCTCTATATGGAAACTGTTCTTAACTTTAATCTTAAATCTACCTTAAAACTTAATCTTGCCATCGCCGAGAAGCGATTTTTCCAAAGACACATTTCTGGTAAGTTTTTTTAAAATATCATTTTGAAATGTGAGGCAATTAAATTATGGGTTTGGCAGATATTTCAGTCAATCATAAAATTGTGTGGTTTTTCTGTTTATGAATTCATCTACTGCTGGTAGGTTCAATAATTCATGCAGTTTTTCTGGTAAGTTTTTTAAAATATCATTTTGAAATTGTTGCAGTCTCTTACTTTTATTCAATGATATATGTGATAGTAATGGAGCGCCGTGTTGGAGAGAAGCCCGAAGAACACTTTTATAAATAAGCAGTTTTAATCTGAGACTGAGATTTGGAGTTGTCAGGAGGTGGCTAAATACATATGATTTTTGTCTAACTTTTGATAATTCTGTAGAGCAATGAGCATTAAATTTTAGGTTCTTATCAAGTTTTATACCCAGATATGCAAAGTTTTTTGATACTTTTTTATATGAATTTCTGACTCGAAATTTATTGGGTAGTCCCTTCTTATATTGTTAAAGGAAAAGATGATGCACACGGTTTTGGATTGGTTAGCTTCCAATAAATCCCACCTCATTTCATACAATATTACTAGCCTGCTCAGCTTGCTTCATTGCGTTTGAAGGGCTCATGCTACTATTTTATATAACAATGTCATCTGCATATGCCAGTACAAATGCCTTTGTGTAATTTTTGCCAATTGTTTCAGCGGTATAATGATTAAATAAAGTTGGTGAAAGAACCACACCTTGCGGTACTCCACAGGTTAATGTTACCGTCTTCGAAAAGCTATCACCAACTAATACGGTAAAACTGCAGTCATCTAGAAACGATTGCAGAATTCATATGCAATATATATACTAGACAAAGAAAAAGGTCGTTAGATTCCTCATTATTACACTACGGTACGAAGTAAATCCTTTATGTATAAAAGTTCATTCATCTTACATCAATAATTTTACTAGAGCTAATTTGTTGATTCATTTGCATTAATAATGATTGCAGTAAGTTTCTCTGTGTCGCTTACAGTTAGTCGTGTAAAACAAAACGAATACGCAATCAAAGGCACATACTTCACGCTAGAGTTATTTGCTGACCTACTAACCTGGCGTTGCACTCGCGTTATTCAATTGTACAGCTAATTGTTCGAGGAGTTATCTAACTAATACAATGGCTTGTTTTCATTATCCAGATGGTGGATTTCCAACCACATTGCGATGTAAATGATAAACAATAAAGGTACAGTTTTCTATTTATCATTGTAAGATACAAAATTCTAAAATTATAAAGACAATAAAACATATGAACGGTGCATAAATACTATAGATTAGGAAAATTAATAAATCGTGAATTATGATTTATGATAAGTTTTATAATGCCTTTTTCATTTAGCAAGTTTGTATGTTGTGTTAAAGTTTATTAATATTTTTATTATTATAATAGATAATACCTGATCAAGTATATCAACGCGAAATATCTTGCATATAGATAAGTTAATATAAAATTTCCTCAATAAATAATTGATTTACTATGATTGAAAACTTAAGTTTACAACGACAGAAAATTGAACCCTCTTATCCCCTCACTAGTACTAAAATTTTAAAACTCAGACTAAAAGGCAAACAGAAAAGTAGATTTCATAGCCATAATAAAAGTTTTATAAACTTCGAATACATACCGTCGCTTAAGCGAAAAAATTAAAAAATTTTTTTTAGTAATATCTAAAAGAAAATGAATGCATCATTCTAGAGACATTCCGCAAGTCATAATATATATATAAGTTATATATTTATTTTCTCGTTTCGACTATCGTTTTTAGGATGGTCGAAATGAGATAGTAAATATATATATTAAAAAAAAATTTAAAACGTTATTTCTTTCTACTGCAGATACAATTGACGTTATTGAGATATATACGAGTTGTCACATCTTAAGCGACAATGAATTAATTTTATGTAGGAATGCTACGTTGAATAACAGCCTGAAGTCATTGGGGTAGTAAACTAGGGAAACTGTTCAAAATTTCAATTTCAATTTCATTTCAAACACCTTGAAGGAGTATCGGGGAACGTACTATAGGAAAAGGATTTAAGGAACATTGCAGTCTACGGTGATAATAAATCTATTTTAATTATATCCTTGTGGAATATTAAGGCTATTGTGGATTATTTAATTGGTCGACAACATCTGGAGGATTGAGGATTTTTGTTCTGATAGAACTCGCAGTAAATCCAAAAAGGTTTGTTTAAAATTTGAATCCAGTTGTTGATAATTATTTTATTGTTCAGAAATCCAAAAGACTTCAATATTTTTTTTTTTTTAATACGTGAATACTTACAATAATCTTGAATAACTTACCGTAGCTTTCAACATATGCTCGTGAACTGATTGTATAGGATGCAATCAAGTAAGAAAATACATCTTATCAGAAACCTTACTTAAAATACATACTCATTCAAGTACTTACCGAAAGTCATTACGCCTCAAACCAAGTTATCCTTCATGACTGTAATACTTTTTCTGGTTAGATATAATTACTTTGCGCTTTGCAATTACACTTACGCTAGCCTAGGCTTCAGGTAGCGAGCAATAAAAATTCACGGGTTAAATTTGTGTGAAGCAAATACTAGTAATTTATTTTTCTCATTTGAATATACTAAAACATTTTAAGCAATTGTCTTATCTCGAAAATATAGGATAAGTATTCAAATATGTGTCATCATCCTCTCATTTACAAGAACAGATCATTATATCACAATGCTCACGTAACTATTAAGCCAGCGTATAACAATTGCGTAAGCATTTTAGCAGGAAGGGTGATATATTTGCTTAGGTTTCTTCACAATTCCCTATCATCGGCGCGAGATTAGGAATCAGCTCTAAGATCGATACCTTGCATAAACGGAAGAAAGTGAAGCAGTGGGTGCAGCTCGAAGGAGATCACGTAGAACTAAAGGTTGGGAAAAGGTCAGTGAGCAGCTGTGACCCAGTAAGTCAGGAATCTGGCTCCTGAATTATCTGCTACGTGAAGTGGGATTGAATTGTTGCTTATAGGAAACTACTGAATGATAGTGCATTTATGTCATACCTGTTCCAAAATATATCCTAGGTGGCATTAACTTATAAAATATATCCATCAAGAATTTAGGGAAAACAACAAATAAAAACTAGAGCAGCAAAGATATATATATATATATATATATATATATATATATATATATATATATATATATATATATATATATATATAGGTTTAGCAGCCCTACCGATGAACCATTTCGCTACAAATCACGAATCATATCTCACTAAATATGGTTTAGTAGGTACATTTTTCGTCTTAAATAGATGTTTCATTTATAAGTACAATCTACCACTTTATGATAATAATTAATAATGCTAAAAGTTCACTTACAGTATTTACACATGCCTTGGAGGCTACCAGAAACAAGCTCATTCCTCTGAATTAGAGAAATCCAAATTTCAATGGTTTTGAGATCACATTACTTAAACCTCATCCGTGCACTGACATTGACAGTAAGCGGGGATCAATAAAAGGTGCTTTATCCGTAAACGTTTTTTTGTACATAAGAACTTGACCGTTATTAGGACTTCAAGTTTCATATGAAATAATATAACGAGGTACTTTAAAATAAAATTGAAGTACTTATCCATCTGACATTGTCACGGTCTGAGGAGATGAGTGCCTGTGCCTGTTGAAGACGCAGAGCATAGAGGACCTGTTCAAATAATCCATGCTTACAGTAGCATGTTAGATCAACTTCGGGGCCTTGATGGCCAAGCACGTTGAGGCTGAGTCCCAGAGTGCCTCGTCCTAAACGGTGTAGGTTCCATTCCGAGATTCCGACCCAGGTCACTTAATATATTTGTTTCGCGGCGGTCACAAGAAATGAATCTTGTTCCCACTTACGTTCCCACCCTGGTTAGTATGGGGCGGCAACCTTAAGTTAGCCGTCAGATGTTGACAGCAAGGACCACAAGGCCCACTAGTTTCTCCACCAATACCAGTTGAATGTTTGGATTTGGCATGTGTTTCATAAAACACGGTATCTTCAATGTCAGCTCAATTCCTATTAAAACAAATATAATAGCTTAGCTTTAATTTTTAAATTCAATGTTACTGCAACATGGTCTGAAATCGGGAACCAAACCCGCATTTCAATAAATTGCTTGTAATCAGAAAAAAATATATATATATTATAGCAAAGAGACAAACCTGAAATTTCTCTTATTCTATTTTTCTCCCCTCTGAATTACGAATCAGTATTTTTCATAGGATTTCAAAAGGTACCTATACCATCAGAAGTACCAATAACTTAATTTTTGTGTGTAACCCAACCATTCCTTCTTCTATTAGAAGTTGCTCCATTTTGAAGAAGTTACAATGAATACTATGGCCTTAACTTATTGATTAAGTATTTAAGACTTTCGGATTGCTTAATTAATCATAGCATTGTTAGTATTATGCTCGTACTATTAGATTCCTACTCCTCTCTCTCCACCACAACTAGGAGAATCACTGTTATCTATTTGCTGAGTGAGCCCCGTAATAGAATGCTAAATGTGATACAATGATCTAAATTTATACAATGGTAACAACACTGTATTAGCCTATTTTAAATTCAGAACATTTCGATTGGTTATATATTTCTTCTTCTGATCGCTTGAAAACTCCCAGAAGACATCAAAGAACTTTTACTAACCAAAAGTATTGTCGATTTGTTTTTATATCACGCTTATAAGAAAGAGGCGATGGAATTCCCAGAGCAGGACGTGAGGAGCCGCGGCAAAGACAAGGTGGTAAGGCGGATTATGTACTATTACATAAATGGGATTGCATCGGGTTGTGTAACTACTCTCTGGGTCGGTTACTTCGGGAACCGGTTACTTCCCCAGTAACGGCTTATATTTCGGGCTGTAAACAAACAAGTGTTATAGTTTTTATAGGAACTTCCAACTTATTTGCGATAAAATTGACCCAGTCTACTTTTTAATAAATTATGATAACAGCATGTTTTGATTTTAGTAAACCGCTTTATTATCATGGAAAAAATTCCAATTTTTATCTCAATTTTTCAATATTAGTAATCATCAAAATAAACATAAATATTAAAATAAACGCAACTATAGTTGTATTGGTCTTGATTTAATATATTTAAAATGCACAATGGATCAGACAAATATTAAAATACTCCAGACGAGGAAAAATCTGGAATAGCACAGATCAACGTTTCTCTATGATGATTTTAAAAGATTAAAATTTAGTGACAAAAAGATTCTTGTAATATTTCATTAATGACTGAGGGTATCAGAATCCAAGGGATTCGACCAAGTCCAGAATTTTATTAAAACCGGGTTAATTTCAGAAATTAACACTATATATATACATATACTTAGTTGCAAAGAGATCCGAGTATAAAATAAGTTTTAACATTGCCAAAAATAATTATATGGTATTTTTAAAAATTATTACCACAGCACTATTCCAAAGCACGGCCCTGTAAATAAAAATAATTCTTAGAAAGTTATAAATTCAATCATTAGAGATTCAATATTTACATTTTATTACTTTGGCCCTTAGCTTCTGACCCCCCTTTCCTCTCCCAATTGTTTTTATAAGCTTCATAAAGTAATTACAATGAATATTATAGTTTTCGAAATTTCGGAGAATCATACAATTTCGGAAAGAATAGTCGAAATTATGCAATTATATAATTATTTATGCGAACCTGTATACCCGCATCTTCGTAAATGCAAATTATTTCTATAAGGGGCGTGCGCAGAATTTTTTTTCGGAGGAGAATTTAAACTTTTTTTTCGGTGAGGGGGCGAGAGATTTAATAATAAGGCAAATAATCACCTAAATGTCTATAATCGCCAAATTTTGCGTAATTTGTAAGGATAAGCAGGAAAATTGGATCAAAACCTATAGTTACAATTACCGAAAGTATTATTCAAAATACAAATCTTATGTTGGTGGATACGAAAATTATATTTTGTTGTACATTTCGGGGGAATATTTTCCTGATCCCCACCTCTACTACGTACGCCACTGATTTCTATACCATATTGTTATAATTAATCAAGTTGCGGAATATTTTGATATAACATTCCGCCACTTGATTAATTATAATATTACTGTGTTTACACAATTGTATCGTGCAGTTGGTAGTCAACTGTGAAATGTGACAGAAACAATGAATTTTTAGGGGCCAGTGAAAGGTAAATGAATGACATTTATAATTAACATAAATTACTATGTATCATCTTGACCGGCATTTCTACTGATATGGATTTTTCATGGCTAAGATCAAATATAAACAAAACAATAATAATGAAGATGAATAAAAAGAGAGAAAACAAAGCATAATCTATTTTTAAAAAAAGGATAAAGAAAACCAAGCGGTTCGTGAGCTCGAATCCAATTTATATGCTGGCTTCTAAATTTTCCCTTGAGGAAAAATTAGTGGGCTAAGACACTTTGGATCTCCTCAATCTAAAGAATTGAAGACGAAATCAAGATTAGATGAAAAAAATTTCAGCTCCACTAATGAACTGACTCAAAGTTGCCCAACTCAAAACAAACTACATCCTATTTATATTACTTTCTCAAAACCAGTGCCAGTCTACGAAATCCTCATCGATTCCTCCAGATACTTTCCATCTGAAGTATTTCAGAAAATTATGACTTTACCATTTATAAGTTATTTAAGTTTAAACTACAGAAGCTATCAGTTAGTTATGAAAATGTAACTTAAGGTAGCTATAGTTAGTTTTCCCAGATAGCGATTTCTCCAACCCCATGTTTATGTGCCACTAAATATTACAAAAGATATATACAAATTTATTTTTGGAATTAATTTACATAATCGACAATTATTTTAATATTTCAAATTCGTCTATGACAGAAGTTGCTATAAAAAATAATATTATAAAATCAAATTAAATCAGAATACTTGAAGGCACAAAAAAATAAATAATAATATAATAAATTTTCCCATCACCTTTAACCTTTTATGAATTTTAAACTTCAGCTTTTCAGAGATTAGTACAGATCATTTGTTTTTTTTATAGTACTAATTATGAGATATTTTTATATTTTGGCATGTGTGCAATCGGCATGTCTCATTTATGAGTCTTTTATTCATGCGAATTTGACATTTACTTTGAGACCTTTTTTAGTAAGACTGAGTATCTGTGCTCAACCTCATAGATGTAATAAAAAAGCGTAAAATTTAGAGTTTCGGGTAAAGAAAGATTTAAGATTTTTACCGTATCCTCTAATTCCTTATTTATTAATTCTCTTTGATTTTCTGTATATTAGGCTACTTTGATGTTTATTATAACACTAGTTTCAAACAGATATGTAGTGTAGACTAGAAATTTTCCCACAGTTTTCAACTGTTAGTGCTGTAATGACCAAATTAGTACTTACATGTGTGTAGTTCAACATTGATAATTTGTTCACTGCTTGCATGCGAATCTAGAATTATGTTATGATTTCTATTGTGATTCCTTTTAGATCAATCATCATTAATTAATTTCTATTATTTATTATTCGAGGGGGTCGAAATTTATTTTATTCTAACCAATCGTTCGCGACCGTGAAATTTTTTTATTTTTTGAATATATGCCATTAAGAAATTCCATGCCTTTTTGGGGCGTATGTTGCAATTGCTTTCAGTAATTTAGTTTATTTATTAAATTTTATTCTAAGGCGTCATTTCAAATGGAGATTAATGAGAGAGCATAAGAACACCAGCTGTTAAGTTACAATCGTAAGGTGCGTATATGTTAGGGTTGCCATATACTCGCGATCTTTCTAAAAAAAACATATATTAAATTTAATTAAATTTATTATCTTGTCGAGTATTTTAGGACGGAATATGTAACGAATAGAAATATTTTGACAATAACAATAATAAATTGTAACCTAAGGAAAAAAAATATCAGCTAACAACAAGCCTCATACCACACACAGTTTTTTGTTTTCAAATAATCATACAATTATCTTTTATTTTCTCACGTGAAATAAAATATAATTGGTGAAATTTTACTCAAGTAATACGCCACTTTCATTGGCGCTCACTAGACTTCCTCGACACCGAGTGTTCGAGTGTCGCTGTACCTACCCTTAGCACTGTCCTTTCAAAGACTCTTTACAAAAGAAAAGATGCTTAATTAATTTTTAAATATTTTTTATTATTCAATACAATACACTTATTTAAAAAAAAAGTGTAAAAATATATTTCTTCATTTTAAAGGTATTGTAAATAATTTTGGACTGTTAAAAAGTGGCCTAAGCAAGAAGAAGTAATGATTTCAGAAGATTTTTGTTCTTTACCCATTCACAATTTTATTGAAGCATGATAAAATACACAAAATACTTAGATGACGAATGATAAGATTTTTACACGATCAATGGACTTACAAAAGAAACTTATTTACATAGTATACATCGCGCTTTAACAAACTATTCCCAAAATAGTACCTAGGTACCCTAGGGAAGTTGTAAACGTTGATGCTGACATTAGGTTCTCTGATTTTGAAACATTACTTCTTGATTTTTAGAAAATTATTTTTAACCGTTATCCGAAAGAGCTTAGATTTACTCTTTGCAAAAAATACTGTGCAGGTAATGAATAACTGCATTATCATGTTTTGTGTTTTTAGAAACTAAAACTTAAAATAATAAAATCAATGTTCTACTGTTAATATTTTTGAGAAGAATCTATCGAATTCCTATATCTGCTCTTGCTGAAAATATAATTAAAAAATAAATAAAATATATATGCATGTATTCAAAAACGAAACATTTTTTTCTTATCTAATTATAAGATTTTGATCTTATTATATTGTATTTGATATTATTATTTTTTTTAACACTTCGAAGGAACATCTGCTTTCACTATAATAAAAGATTCTGGATCTTGCGTTGCCAACTTCTCATTTACTTTTCATAAGTGGTCGTAATCCGGCTGAGGAGTGGATATTCAAGACTAACGCATATTCATTTGGCACCGAAGGAACTATCTCCAAGATGCCAACATTGGAAAAAAAAAAACCTTAACAATAGGCTATATTTTTGAAGATTGCCCATCCTACCGCACAGAATCCAAACAGGAATGCCAGGCAGTATCTCAATTGTTTTTGGAAATCAAGGTAGACGCAGTGATGTCCCCTCTCATCAAATTTTGTTAAAATATTTGAGTAGAGATTTTGTTAAAATGTTTGTTACCTTTTTATTTATTTTTTCTTAATATGTTTAATACTTTTATCTATCCTTTTTCTGAGAAATTGGATTTATCTAATAAATATACCAGGCACTTTGTGCCACGACTTGTGCCGCAGAATAAAACAACCAACCGGGGCTTCCTGGTATAACAAGTTTGTGCGTGCATAACTTTCCTTCAAAGTGAATAAATCGGTCAACTTATATAAGATAAATTAATAAAATATTTATAGTGTAATCCTCTTTGGAAACCATGGGAAAAGGAAAAGCAATGCGTTTCCAACTTCTCATTTACTATTCATAAAACCAGTTCAAAGGGAGCTTAATCATGTAAAATTATGAGTAAAAGAAAACTATAGCATTTGTAAGGAAGTGTTTTCTTGCTCCATACATCGCTTATTAAGTAATAACCGCAATGGCATAAAACTTGATACGTTTAGTAATGAACTCTAGTTCATCGTCTAGATAAGAATTTGTCGTACATATTTGTAGAAACATAGAATTTAATGAGATTGAATAAAAATTTTCAAATCAATTAGACCATGTTACTGAAAAAAAAAAATCGAAATGTACATAGATTATTATAATATCTCAATCAACCAAAACTTAGATTTTAATCTATACATAAAATGTTTACGTGCAATTTCTACGTTTATTCATGGTCAGGCCACTATGAATGTCATTCAATGCACTTGCGCATAAGAAAAATTCATATAGTTAAGTGAAGGAATTTAACAAATATACAATAATAAGGTAAGATGCCATGGCACAATTTTCCATAGTTGTTTTGGTATGAAAAAAATTGACATACATTCTATCTATACATTTGCTCTGCAGCAAATGACATGATCAGTAGTTGACCTACCGGATCTGAATCCACTTTGGTAAACTCCAACCTATATTTCCACCCATATGAGCATCGTTTTGTTGATCGCCATTGATAATAGTTTATAAGCGACCTTAAGGAGATTGTAAGTAAACTATACTATATCTATACCTATACGTAATGTAAACTATATCTCTATAGTTTTTACATGCTAGTCTTGTCACCTTTTTTATATATTAGAGAGAACAGATCCTGGGACATCTATTTCAGCCACCCAGATATCATAAAATAGACTATAAATCTCATCAATCACAGCATCACCGCGTACCTCATAGGCATTACTTGCAAGTCTGAGTGCATAGTAAATAAAAGAGATGCCACTCGGTCAAGCAATATTAATATTAACCAGTTTCTTTTTCGGACAAAGGATTATTTACAAAGTCGGGCGCTCTGCCTGGGGTGGGGTGCAGTTCAAGACCGCCAATAGGCCGCTTAAGATAAGCGAAATTAAGAGCACCATAAAACTAGAGATAGGCCAGGTCGACATGGTGTAATAAAATCTGCCGCCCAAGGTTACAAGTCCTTTTTCAAATGTTCTTATAGCTTCAGCCAATAAGATGTCCCAAAAGGAGAGTGGGGACAAAATTCATCTTTTCAAGAAGAAATAGGGGAAACAGGATAAGAGACGGAGGAAAGAGGAGTTCTGGAGAGTTCTGGTGAGAAGTTTGAAGTGGAGAGTTCTTGGGAAAGAGTTGAAGAGGAGAGTTCTGGTTCTCCTAGTTCTTAGGAGAAACCAGAAGACGGAGGTTCGCAGAGAGTACAGCTGAGCAGCACATCGAGACAGGAGAGAGAGACTAGACCATAGAGCAACAATAAGATAAGTGCTAGTGCTATTTAGTCCTTTGATTCATTGTGTACATCAATGTATAATATTATGTGGCATCCGGATAATATTTTAAATAAGCAAGAGTTGTCCCAGTATTCTCAATTACATATGTTACAGTCTGTAAATTTTTACAATGAGAGTAATTTAGATTAGAAATTAGTAAACCAGTAATTTAATTAATAACGTAAATAAAGTAAGATCTGTAACAAAATCTATCATTCTATTTACCCTGCATGCCATCATCTAGTTAATTAAGTGAAATGGCGAACACGACACCCTTGGAAAGGTTCTTCAATGATATTCATAATATCCCCAAGCTATTGACCATAGCAGCGGTGTCTGCGGTCTCTAGCCTTTTATGTTAAAATATAGTTTGATTGATCGGCTCCCTTCTGGAACCGATGCAAATAGATAATAAATTAGATCAGTAAATTGAGTAAATGTGGTTTCTGGAACCCCCACCTGCCTTAGAAAAGCAGTTTGCCAGAAACATAGAGAACAGTAGAAAGCATCCTTTTTTTATTCATCTTTTTCATCATTCGGAGCGTGGTCACTTATTAGCGAAAAATTGAAGAAAGTTCCTTTCAATCTTATTGTGCGTATTTTTTCATTAATCTCTTCGAAACTAATGAGAGCATATTGTAGAGAGTTTTTAACTGCAAATCCTGTACCCAAAGTAATTCTCCTATTACAACTGTTTACTATAGTATAATACTTCAGCTTTGTTAGTTCTGTGTCTTTTAATCTTATCTCCTGAAGGGCCACTACATCTACCCTGTACCGGAATAATTCTTTATCTTATTCCTTTACAGCGCCAGGTTTTAGTAAACATTTCACGTTCCATGTAGCCAGATAGTTTAGTCCTTTCCCTTGCTGATGTCGTCGCTGTTGATCAGTCCGGTGTTCTTTGTTGACAAGTGTTTGTTTGACAGGTGAGAGGAGTCGACCCTGAATCTAATCCCCAGCCTGGAGGACTACTGGCTGATTGCAGCCCCGATTGCAGGAGGCGAGGGATGGGGCCACCACGTCCCCACGCCTTAGAAAACGAAAAAAAATTACTTAATTTGTGTAAATATTTAATAACAACTTTTTTAAATTACAAATCTATCTGAATATGAAAAAGATAGTGGATTAGCAATCTTCGTGATAGTAAAAAAAAAACTGAGCAGCAGAGCTTTATCACTAAAGTCCTATTTTCAAAAAATTCAAAATATTAAAAAAAAAGGGAAGGAGATAAAAGTTGAGAACTCCAAAAGGAGGTTTCCTAACATACCAAAATTCACATATGCATTTATTGTATTGTTCTGCTTTTCCGCTGAGATGTTTTCAATACAGAGAACACTACATACAAAATTTTAGTAGGTTACCACTGTGGAGAAGCGCAAATTTTTATAAGCGCCAAAATTTTAGGTAAGTATATTCTGCCTAGAAGAAACCCCTGCATACCAAATTTCAGCTCAGTTGACCTAAAGGGGTTTGTT
Source organism: Rhaphigaster nebulosa (assembly GCA_948150685.1). Classification (NCBI taxonomy): domain Eukaryota; kingdom Metazoa; phylum Arthropoda; class Insecta; order Hemiptera; family Pentatomidae; genus Rhaphigaster; species Rhaphigaster nebulosa. The sequence continues at coordinate 90,570,265 of OX411309.1, read as the reverse complement.
GGAGGTGCTCAAATGTAACGTGGAAAAAAAAGAAATGTATATATATTATATATACATATATATATGCATGTATGTATATCTGTATACGTATATATGTATATGTATATGTATATCAGATATTCCCAAAACTTCCATAATCATGTTCTATGAGTTATGAAACGGATAGAAAATTCAATCCCGTACCTCACCGCTGACCTTGGACCCAGTGCAATAATCTGTTTTATTCGGGGAAAATAAGACTAAAAATAATGGAACGCGAGTGATTTATGTTCTACAAAATGATATATTTATATTTAACTAAACACACCAAAATTTATTAAAATGATCATTAAAAGTAGAAAAATAGCCGACAAACATTGGTCAATCGAAATGAAATAAAACATAAGAATATACACGCATTGTAATGTGTGTATAATGAAAGTCAAAAAGACATGAATCTAATATGCTGTTAAGGTATCATTAACAAGTTAATTTCTGAATTTTATATGAAGTACACTTTATAAATTCAAACACTAAGAAGTTACGATCATTACAAAATGATGTAATTAGGTAAATCGTGATGGGAACTTTCCTTGCGGAAGGAAGCTAGAATTTCCACGGGATTTAGTGATGAGCCCATCTCAGGGAAATTTATTCATGGTGAGCATTGATGGCCCATTTGTCGTTGAAAACATTTAAGAATGCCATAGCAGCCAATTTTAAAGTTTTTATACTAATAGGGTATAAAATTTGTTTTTAGTAGGAAATAAATTATTTAATATCTTAATAAAGTTGCATTTTCTTATTAAATTTCTGATTGATGGAGCATTTAAATTAAATGTTTAAAAAAATAGGTATAGGCTGATTAATATAGATCAACCAATATCTAATTGCCCTCTAGGCTGTTGTACTCTAGGTTGTCAAGAAATAGATATAGATCAAAATTATTTTCATTATTTTCACTCAGAAATGGGGAGATTTACATTTAAATAAATAAAACAAATATTATGATGTATTACTATTATAAATAGAGTAAATACTTCATAAATAACCAAAAAAATTCATTCAATTCACATTGGCTATAATCATATATAGCATGAGAATTCAGCACTACATTATTAGTATAGCTCTTGAATTAAAAGAACTAGTACCAGAAGTACTACAAAAGAAGCTTTTCAGAAAAAAGTCGAGTAGTTTGAACAAAATTAAGACCAGTTTGAGCTTACAAGTGGCCGTTTTACAAATGTCGTCCACACTTGCAAAACCCATACGTAAAAACTCGATGTGCATAACAAAAGCTCTTCAATTTAAATGTTATCAAAAATTTAAACAACAGAATGCCGATATTCCAGATACAAGTCGGCCAATGTGGAATAGGGGTTGGATGAGAGACCTGCTTGTCTAACCAAGTAAGGTTGTTTAAGATAACAGATGTTAGGAAATCGAGAACCCACCGCGTCCAACTTGTGCATGTGTGGTTATTAAAAAAAAAAAATTGAAGCCTCTTATTATTATATTCGAATAGTTCACGTTGTATATATTTATTAAAAAACAATAATAAGGATAAATTCTGATTCCAAAATAACACCGATTGGCCACACTGTGTGACGTTCTGAAAATGAAGTCAAAGAGACTTATTGATAATTACTAAAGAAAGTGATTCAGTTATGGTCTATTCTTGCAAGACTTGATATCATGAAGCTCTTTACAAATCTATTGGTAATTACAACAAAGTATCACTTAAAAGAACCAAGCGTGCGCTGTAAATAAATAATTGTTTACATATTTTATAATCTATCATCTGTAATTCTTTTTATTCTTTTTTTTCGAGTTTTATTACCTGAAATTAATTGATTAGATGAAAGTTATTCATTGTTCAAAAAAACTGGATCTCAGAGCATGGTGTCAGGAATCGTGTGCATAGTAATTCGGAATTGTATTTTTTTTAAATAAAAACATTATGATATGCCTTAACATTATGATATGCCTTAACAATTATTACATTTGATAATCGAAAATTTCATCATAGAACTAAAGTTATCCCTATCCTTCGCGGAAGTTCACCACGGAAAGGAAAAAAATTGATAATTAATTATAAGCCTAGATCATAATGATGAGGCCTCACATGAGATCCACCCATACACGTTCCCAGCTGCTCTGACATAACGATGTAAATCATGAAAACCGCTCCCGAAGATCCGCGGCTCAGTGTAGCAATCATTACGTCTTGGTGTTAGCGGCTATTAACTACGTTTGGCTTATGCAACAGTTGCTTATGGTCCGAATGTTGGATAGTTCATTTTCTTTTTAGCGTTAAATGACCATGGCTGCTTCCTAACCATCGTTGAAGCTCTAAAAGATTTACAATCCCTTGATGTCTTAAAAATCTCAGGACCAACTCAAGACTTTTCAACTCCAGGCCAAAACAAAACTTGACCATTTTCAATTCCTTCTCGCGGAATACTTTGATGCAATCTATAATCAATTGAATAATTTTCGCGGTTGTGAATTTTGGAGGACGCATTCAGAAGTAAAAGAAAAAAAAAATTACCAACAGGAAACCATCAATCAAATTCAAGAAATTTAACCACATTAATCTAGTCGGCCTATGACGTGCTCTCACTGGAAATGAAGCGTTTTAGTAATGCGATTCGTTTAAAAGTAAAAGGAAGTAAAAGTTCGGATAGTTGGACACGTAGTCTGCTTGTTCTTGTTCCCCTTCTTCAATTTCACATGTTCGGGGCAAGACACTAGTATGACTTGATTATGCGATGTTAGGAACTGAAAAATAATAATATAAAATCCAATAATACTATGCAATTAAACTCCTCGAGAAAAGCAACTTTGAATCTTCAAGCTCATGCTATCCATACACTGGGTTCAACCAACATACATCTCGCCAAGCTATTTTTGAATTAGAGGTAATTCTCAAACTACATGCAATTTCCTGTTCGAATAACCATAATTACTTTATTATGTTCTAGTTTTATTTAGAACATTAGGTAAAACATTGACTAGTCTTAATTACCCATTTTTTTGGCAATAAATACTCCGATTCATGCCCTTAGCAATGAATGAACAGGAACTGTTCAGCAATATACTCACTTTTTTCCCTTGAACTTGGCCATTTTTGGCATACTTATTAAGAGGGGCAATCTACTCAATATTATATGTATGGAATGATAAGAAATGAAAAATTATTTAGTTGTTGGAGTATAATTTAATAGTGTATGCACTTTGTAAGTTTATCTCTGAGTAATCACTCGTTAACATGGGACAAACTTTGTAAATTTCTATGAAGGGTACATTTTGTCCTATAAAGTTCTTACAAAGTATCAATAAGCTCTGAATAGCTTTATATTTACTTTTGTCCTAAATAGTAATATACTTATAACTACTTGTTAGTTATAAACTTTAATGAAACTGATTATACTTGAAACACATGAATGTGCATGAAGCAAAACGGCGAAATAACTATTTACACAGTATTTAATATGTATATATATATATATATATATATATATATATATATATATATATATATATATATATATATAGACCTTACAGGGCCATAGAAGTTTGTGATTATGGAGCGCATGCCTCAAGAGGATAAAGATTTCGAATTTACGATCAGTTCTAAAAAGAATTCAACAATAAAAATATTAGAAACATCACAATAAATTCTGAAAAAAATATAATAACAAATTTAATTAACGCTAAGCTAAAATAACAGCTTGATTGTATGTCATTGATGAGAACTATAAATAATGATTACCATCACTCAGTGTACTTTCACCAAATCGGTTTGTACCCGCGAGTTCAAAATGTTGCAATCCTCTCGATTTCTCTTTGCATTATTAAGTCCCTACATAACATTGACTAGAACTTAGTTCAGGCTAAGCGTTTGTTACAGTTTTCTGTTTATTATTTAAGCTGGTCAATGATGAGGAACGGGATGAGTTTCTGTCCTATATTGATCAGAATTGGTGCAACCTAGCTAACAGTTTAAACGTATGTTAATATGGAATGATTAAATTCATATATACAGGATGTCCTGTAAGTGATGGGAAATATTTAAAGAAATTATAGTAGGCCAACAAAAAAAAAAGAAAAAACATATGGACCATGGTCCGCTTCCAAACTGAAAAGCAGAAAATTTAAGTTTTGTTTTATTTTAAGGAAGTCACAATTTATGTTGAATAGTAAGCGCTTACTCAGAAACTATTCAAGGTAATTATGTCACTATCGTGAAGTAGACAAAATTCTCGCGAAGATATAAAGTTTGGCTTATCTATATCCATTGTAAGGAGACTTTCGAGGGGGTCAATATCGAAAAGTTTTATTTTTCATTTAAATCAGACTTTACTTGTGAAAATGAAGGTTTTTCTCATATCCCTGCTGGGCTTCAGATAACCTACTTACAAGAAAACTTTTATTTTTATTAAGCTTTAATTTCGTTTAGGTTTCCTTTGGGATTGGTCTGAAATTGGCCAAAAAGTGTGGTGTGGAATTAAGTAGGTTTTCCACTCATAGAAGTGTCTTGAGAATGAAATTCATTAAATCCACTTTGTTTCTAGTCAATAAAATAACATAAAAATTCAGAATAAAAAGTTTCTTGGTTTAATAATAAAAACTTTACCAAAAAAATCTGTAAATCTACCAAAACAATTCTGAAATTAAACTGTCCCTGAAATAAAAATATTGACTAATAAAATAAGAATTAATTAATTTTACCACAGTAATAACAAAAAAACAAACCAAATATACTTAAAATAAAAATATTCTTATTCTAATAATATCATTATTCAAATAATCAGAATTTATTCATTATATAATACCATTATTGAAATAAATGTTCAAAAAGGCCCCTGAACTCACTTCCCCTCTTTAAAGCAGCACCTGTTAATGTTTTTTCTCCAACTAATGGTATTTATTTTTTGATTATATTTTTAATTTTTTTGTTTGTGCAGCGGTAAAATTATTTTATTAATTTAAATATTTAAGTATTATTAATTTAAATTTGCCAATGTTTATTTAATTTTATTTTCCGGAACAGTTTTATTCTATATTTAATTTCTGAATTGTTTTGGTTTTTTTAAGATTTAGTTTTATTTGCAATGAAGTAATTTCTTCTATATCTCTTTGTTATTTTATTGACCTGGAAACTAAGTGAATTTTAAAAACCTCATTCTCAAAACACTTCTTTGTCCGAAAAATCTAATGCCAAACCACACTATTTGGTATATAAGGAGACAATTCTTAACCAATCCCAACTGAAAACCTCGACTTCATTTATACGGAATTAATAAAAGTAGAAGTTTTCGTTGAAGAACCTGCAGTACAAATATTTATATATTGCTTTTTGGAAGAAAGCAGGTACAACTAAAAAAACTAACGGTTTCCCACTTTTGTGTAATCATAATCAACAAGAAGATTATATTAACGTAAAATTTGGAAAATCTTTAGCTTCAGAGTTGTGCCGTTTTTCGTCCAAAATGGCCAAATGTAAATGTGACCCAATATGCAGTACGTTTTTCTAGTTTTCAGTGTTCTCTTTTTTGTTTTTCTCTTTTTAGATTTTCTACGCCAAGATATATTAAACATGACAGCGCTAATATGTGTGGTTAGATTTAAATCTACAAAAAATTTACTTATAAGTGTCTTATTATTTTTTTCCTCCAAATCCTCAGAACTGAATAAGATAAAAATTGTACTTTATTTGATTCATCATATATGGTTCACCAAATACTAGTCAAAATCATAGAACAAATTTCAGAAATAAAAGCTCTAGAACAGAATACATTGATATTTTTAAAAAGGTTAATGTATCAGCTGAAACAATAAATTGTTTTAAAAAAAATCAAATGAACGATCACCGGTGTTAAAACTTAGTTAAGCACGTGCGCAAGAGTTATTGCCCTAAAATATTAATTTACGCAAATTTTTTTAATATGATATACCCGTCTAAAAGTCTTCCTGTAGTCCGTCAAAGAAAATATATACAAACACTCGCACACTTAAATGATAATCAAAACGTAATGGGTTAGTAGAACGAAACATTAAAATTGAAGAAAAATTAAATTTAACGAGTAAAATTAAATTAAATAAAAACTGTGAAATTTAAGTACAATGTCTATGATTTTCAGAGAACAATAATTAAATTCGAATTTGACTAATGAAGAATAGCAAAAAAAGTTTTAGGTGATAAAAAGCATCCATAGTTTTTTATTGAGTTAAGTAACTTGGATTATACATAGCATTTGAACGTAATCATTTTTTTTTTAATATTATTTTTGCAGACTGTATTTCAACCACATAAAGCATGCAGATTCCGAAATAAAAGCGGTTTTACAGTATATAGTTTTACTGATCATTAATGATAGTGACCTGAAAACTTTCTAAATGTTTCCGTGTCAATTTGAACATGCGATTTGCTGAACAATTTAACTTTCTTCAAATAAAAATATTTAAAGACATTTCAAGAAGTTCATTAGTACCGACTCTTTGTTCGTTAGTTTTTTGTTGAATTAATTTACTTTTTTTTTATGGTAAATATTATTAGAGACAATATTTGTTGATAGATTTCTGAAGATTACAGCAATGATCAGAGAGCTGAAAAATCACAATGTATCCAATTCAGTTTCGAGTCATTTAAATTCCTATTTTTTAAAGTCATGCATAGATATTCATAGAAGTTCATCTTATATAGGGCAACAATGAGATTGGAAAGTTTAAGATAACCCAATGATGCAAAATGTAAAAAAATAAAAAAAAATGTTTATCATATTAAAATGTTCTTTAAGCTCTCCTGGACAATTCGGTATGTATGTTATAAGAACATTTATTTACTAGCCGGTTGAAATTTACATTTTGGAAGAAAAACACCTCTTCCTGAAACTAAAATTTCTCTTCTTTTTTTTTAATTGCTGGTTACATCATTACTAAATACTATAATTTTTTACTGTAATATATTTATTTATTTTTCTGGATCCGATCAGTTCCACTTAGTGTCTTCCTGACTACTAGGCAATAAAATACGTTCATTTCTATGTTTTACGACACAATGTGGCTAAAATAAAGGGTCCAAAAAAGTTGTTGAATGTTGAAAACAGGTTGTTTTTTTTTCGAAAATCATACTCCCCCGAATTTTGCACTAGTAAACATTTGTTCTTTAAGAAAACACAAAAATGTTCCAGGGCTAGTATAAAACATATATATATATATATATATATATATATATATATATATATATATATATATATATATATATATATATATATAAAACGTAAAAGTATATAAATATAAAACATGTCCTATAAATATTGTTTTGAAATTAACAGTTGTTTGTCAGAAGATGCCGCTTAAATCTGTGGCCTCAAATCACCCAATCTTTCTGCAGTTAAACTTCAGCCATTCATTTTCTGAATGAATATTACAAAATAAAAAATCAGTGGAATATTGCCCAAAAATATAAACAAGTTGATAAAAAATTCACAAGAAAATATTAAGCTGCTCATAATGAATCGTCATTTAAACATTAAAAATCTATATACTCATTAAGATCACCATTGGGTTCTTTTTCCTTTTTTTTTTTTAAGTAAATAAATACAAATATTACAGATATAGTTCGCCGATGGTAGGTACTGATTTGATTTAGTCATATTAATTATTCCTATTTGCTTAGATAAAAAAAATCTTTGTCATTTTTCTACATCCTTACATTAATTTGTTTCAGTAACAGAAAATTACAGTATCCGTCAGTTGTAGGCGATTAAAACAAATCAGGTGATTATCCTTTTTCTTTTTTTAATTTATGAAATTTTAATTTCTTTAAATAGTTAATTAATTAATTAATCAGGTTATAATCACTGAAATGAGAATACTTTCAAAATAAGTAAGATTATCATAATAATATCAAAAACAGGTACATACAAAGTTATTCGGAATAAACTCACAAAAAAATTAGTTAGCTTAGTGGTTGGATTACAGCTAACACAGGCCAACGATGAAAAAACTTTTGTACTGATAATACCTTATTCCTATAGTTTTTAGGATGTTGAATCCAAATATGATATTAAAAAAGCTGTATCACCCACAATTTTAACCATTAAAGCTGTTCAATTCTTTAAAAATTGCTTAATTTAATAAATTTAACTATAAAATGTAAAGAAATTGTGGGTGATACAGCTTTTTTAATATAGATTCAGCACCCTAAAAACTGTAGGAATAAGGTATTTTCAGTATAAAAGTTTTTTCATCGTTGCCTGTGAATGAAGAATTCCAATGTTTTACAGAAAATGTAGAGCCTAAACTGTTTACTCAAATCGAGCGACTTGGTTAGGGACTATAACCATGCTTATGATGTAATATAGTGTTTCATTAATTCCCCCGTATACCGTCTAGAGGTTTATACTATTTTATACAAAGCATATTGTTGGAAAATTATGGGTTATACAAAAAAACTAAGGCCAGATTTAGATCCAGCACATAAAAATCTATAAAGATCAAATATTAAAGTTAAAAAAGTTTTCAAAAAAAATTTTTTGTTGGCCTGTATAATTTTTAATTATATCTAATTATATTTAATTTAATTATATTAAAATGAAAATTCATTGTTATAAGTTACACAAGAGGGCATAAGACTAATTACATAAAAAATTCGATCGTATAATTAATTAATTATTCATGTGTACTTCCTCACCATGAGAGCTCGGAATTGACCCACTAACATTTGGAATTCATTCATCTGTTGTAACCTCCTGGCCCAGCAATGTTACGAGTAATCGTTTCAGTTTATCCTTATTGCTATGAAATGCCATGTCTATTTCGGTTCTATTTCAAATAGTCTTTTCTGTATCTGGAGAATTACAAGAGATTCAATTAATTGTTTGAAAGTCAGTTATTTTCTCACGTTGAAATATGTTTATAATATTGAACCTGGTTATATCTATCTATACTTTTGAGGAATACCATCTTCAGTGAAAATATTTTGTACAGTGATGAAAGAGTTTTTTCAGGTTCTTGCTCCGAATATTTCTTATTTTTATTTGTATCAACTTTAAAATATATATTGGCAAAATATTTAGAATTTAAAATATACATTTGTATAATCGCTCATCAATATTTTTAGTTTATTAATTAATTGTCTATTATTAGTTAACTAATAGCTTCCTATTGTTTTCTATTAAGTCATAAGTATATGACATATCCGGGGTCTTACCCCATCGTCATATTAATTTTTTCTTAGAATATAGGCACAGTTCATTAACAATATAAGAACAACGATCAATTAACAACATTTTCTCTAAAGCATAAAAACAATTTATTTTGACCCACAACGCGATAGGTAGCGGTTACTGCTTTCTGGCGACAAGTGGGCAGTCACCCAGTAACATTATAGTTCTTATAGAAAAAAAATATAAATATCATACATGTCCAGTATATTATGCATCTATTAATGTACTTATTTATTTTTCAGGAAAATGTGATACGCAACCAAAATAAATTAGCCAAAAACCAAAATTTTCTTTTTTCATGCTGTTTTTTTAATACCTACTTACCTAAATTTTTTAGAGTAAAACAAAATTACTCTTTAAATTTTTTTTAAATATAATCATGCCTATGGGTCCCACGGACCCACCCATTGCGTTATGAATTAAGTGCATTAAAATTACCATGACTTTTTATTTCTTTTTCCATTCATATTTTTGATCCTGATTTGTTCTTATTCACCAAACGATTTTGTCATATTTAAATAAAAAACAGTAAAAGATAATATAAAGGTAAATTAGTTTATTACAATAGTTCTTTTTAAAAGTTCAACAATGTGTTTTCATTGGCATAGCATTATTAGAAAATGTTGCAAATATAAATTGACAAGGAACTTTTTAAATGATTGTTTTTTTTTTAATTTTTATTTTTATTTCAGGTAATGGATCTTTTCTGTTTCCAGGCCTTCGGTTACTATTATGATATCGGTTACCCAATTCAGATAACCGTTGTTATTAATGATAAATAAAAACACATTATTATTATTTTATATGAAAAATTCGGTTCATTTGAGTTCAGTGATTATTGTTATGAATTACGAGCAAAAATTCAAGACTGAAGAGGACTGTCTTGTTTTAAATATTCTCATTTTATTTTTTAATAAAATATATTTTGTTTAGATTATCATAGTTACTTTCGGTATGGCTATACCTTGCCCAGCTGTTACTTTTAGTAACAGTTTCATCACAATGAGTAACCGATATCATAATAGTAACCAAAGGCCTGGAAACAGAAAAGACCCCAGGTAAGTAATAACGTCATTATTGCTTATTGCTGAGGTATGATATCATATTACTCATTATTAGAGATCCATAAGCATAGTTCGTGAATTGCTACGAGCCTAGTCATAGGCTTGTGCATTTTGCATACAGTAGTATCTTTTATTTATTAATTTTTTTAACTACCTTAACAAAAAGAGATAATCAATTCGGAGGAGTTTTTTTTTTAGTTTCTACACAGAGGGAAAAAGTTACTACCCTTAAGGATTATTTTTCCCTATTTACCTAGAAGAGTAGCAAACGTTCCAAAATTAATCAGATATGAATTAAATCGATTTTGACAAAAGAAAAAAAATTGAGTAACAATGAAATTCAAATTAATTATAGCTATTTATTTTATGAAAAGAAGTCAAATATTATGGACTAAAATCAGTCTATTTAACTAGTTAACGTGGATCAAAAAAATACAATTGTAATACATATTACAATCATGTTCTTAACAATATTTTTAAACACACACGACAGTACCAATGCCATTAAGATGTAACAATATTACTACAAATTATAACACATCGCTTAAGCTGTGACAACTCGTAACTCAAAAAAACTAATTTTACAGAAGAAAGAAAAACTTCATAAAGTATTAATTTCTAAATATTTATTTATTTCCTCGTTTCAACTATCCTTTTGTAAGACCTATTTTTTTTCTGATTTCCGAGATATCTCTTGAATGTTGAGTTGATTTTTTTTTTTTTTTTTTCAACGGTACGAAGATATTATCCATTTTTTCAGACTTATGAGGTATAAGTGATGATGTGATATTTATTTTATTTACCGTAGTTCGTTAGTTTGGTTGAATGATTCCGATCTTTTTCGTTCAATTTTTTTCGCACCGGCCTATTTGTTATGTGTATTTGTTTATGTTTATTTTAGTACAATAAAAGGCAGGTTACTGGAAATTAATGTCATAACTTCCGACTCAACAGTCTAAGAACGAGCCCGGCTATAGGTGAAACATTCTGTTTTATAAGGGCATTATTATTATTAAAGAACATTTTTGGTTTTATAAGGAAGGACTCGGTAGTCTCGTAGCCTATTGTGAATCTATCTATGTTGTGAATTGTGAATCTATGTATCTATTGTGAATGGACCTGATAATTCATGGATTACAGAAAACAAATCTAGAAACAGTTCTGTCTTATAGTGGTAGATGAGTTTTTAAGAAATTTAAATAAAATAAAAAAGTTGCACAAATTCAAAAGAATCATTTTTTAAATAGTAAAATTTAATTACCTAAAATTTGGAAGCGATTTATATTAAATAGTATTGTTTTATTAGGAGTCATTTGGGTATCGTTGGGACATAACTATATACCAAATATATAATTTGAATATATAGAAAAATAAATTATTAAGTAGGTAAAACAAAATAAGCATAAAGATAATGCCCATATGCCAATAAGTAAATAAAAACTATGATGCAATAAATAATAAATGAATAATTAATTATAAAGTTAGATTTTTTTATAAATTTCAATAATTATGGTTTTTTGGTTAAAAATAATTATGGTTGAAAAGATGGTTTCAAATAGTACTTAAATTTAGAATATTATTGTTTCGAATGTGATCTAAAAAAAAAAAAAAAATTGGCAACAAGTTCTATATAATATTTGGATAAATGTGAAAAATGGATTACATCACTAAATAATAAATGAATAATTAATGATAAAGTTAGATTTTTTTATAAATTTCAATAATTATGGTTTTATTGTTCCTCTCTTTAATCCATGTTTAATTAAAAGATGGTTTCAAATAGTACTTAAATTTAGAATATTACTGTTTCGAATGTGATCTAAAAAAAAAAAAAAAAAAATTGGCAACAAGTTCTATATAATGTTTGGATAAATGTGAAAAATGGATTACATCACTAAATAATAAATGAATAATTAATGATAAAGTTAGATTTTTTTATAAATTTCAATAATTATGGTTTTATTGTTCCTCTCTATAATCCATGTTTAATTAAAAGATAGTTTCAAATAGTACTTAAATTTAGAATATTACTGTTTCGAATGTGATCTAAAAAAAAAAAAAAAATTGGCAACAAGTTCTATATAATATTTGAATAAATGTGAAAAATGGATTACATCACTAGTAACATCTTATAAAATAAAAGTACTATTTTTTTTTTTTTTTATGATACATCGATTTAAAAATATATATTCAAAAATATGTAGTTTTTATTTTGCTTTGCGTTTACTTTTCTTTCATTGGATTCATATGCTATTCGTATATGCAGTATAGCACAAATTGGATAAATAATTTGATTTGTGGTGTAATAATAGTAATTATTATTATTTAAAGCATAAGAAATAGCTCTAAGTATCAATCAAAACTAAAAATTGTCCGGTAACAATATTTTTTATTAATTTTTTTTTTATAACGAAACTCATTTTTTTTTTAAATTTGTGAAATGGCCTGACACGAATATTTTTTCGAAAATATAGATGTTACTTAAACATAACAATATATATATATATATATATATATATATATATATATATATATATATATATATATATAGCTTCCTTAGTCTTTTCTTTTTTTTTTTTCCTACTGAAGTGCACATCTAATTTTACACATCTTTAGTTATCCAACTATTACATGTATAAATATATATATTATTTTTTTTGGTTTAGCTTCCAAAACCATAAATTAATATAACAGCCTATTTACCTGCTATAATACTTAACGATAAGCGACACAATTAATTATAAAATTCACAACAATTTATGCACTGCAATTAACCTAATACGTACAAAGACGTCTTCCGTCTACGAAAACCTGTAGACTGGAGGTAGCGGCATGCCGACGGCTGGGACACTACTGACCGACCTTCACCGTCCTCGGGAGGGGAGCCGTTTGCCCCACATCCCCCAAGTAATCCCATCATCGGGAGGTTCTTGCACACCTCCTCTGCAACGTCTTTCAGGATGTGGTCAGCGTATCTCTCTTGGATATCTTCAACTTATCTCTTAGCCAATTTCCTTCCTCGATACCTGGTCTGTTTTCTCCAAGATATACAGCGATAAATAAAGGACACGGAAGTTTTTTCGCAATGAAGGCTTTCCATACGAATGGATTCTGGATTGAATTAAAGGCCTAAGGACGATTAGGTAAGTTAAAAAAAGAAAATTTCAAATCCGTTTGAAGGTACTCGTATGATTTTAAAAATTGCGAAATTAACATATAGGTTCTCCCTAGGGATTGCTAACAGACATCGATGTTATTGAAACGTCGATGTTTCCATTAAAACTATTGTTATTTTAAGACAGATATACTTTTAGATTCTATCGTCCGAGATTTTAAACAGCTTATGAAAAACAAATTATGAAAATTGATAAAAAATGTCTAATAGCGAATTCCTTGAGACATTAAGAAAAAAAAGAAACTTGAAAAATCAATAATGATAATGGTTTTTCTATCCTTCGAAATCAATACAATGAAAGGAGGGTTTATTTAAACCAGAGTATGAAATCGATAATTAGCAATAAATAAATAAAAAAATATCCAATCGAAATTTTTATTTTGTAATTTTAAAAATTATTTTATGGTTTTAACCAAGAGTGATTTTTATTTTGTGATCAACAGCAGAAAAATCAAATCTTGGTTATTATTTTTTAGGAAAATCTTTTCAATCAATAATTATGATCATTTTGCTGCATCAAACAAAACATCGTATCAGACCAATCGGCCTATTTCATTTAACTTTCCTTTATTATCCCAAGTGATAAGTTAAAGTTTCATAGTATTTTTGTATTTATTTAATATTCCATAATTTTAATTTATGTAAATAACGTTGTTACCAGTAAGAAAAAAAAAGCGAATTCTTATTCAGTCTGATTTTTATTTTTTCAGATAGATTTTTAATTAATCGTCATTTTTAGTGATAAAAATATCGCTCAGAGAGTGATCACTATTTTTAGTCGAATCAATATAACTCAAAGATTGATTTTTATGCATAAATCAGGCATGATTTTTAAATGTATTGTTAAAAAATAATGATTATTTCATGATTTGTAAGAAAAAATAATTATCGATTTTAAATCCTGATTTAAACTTTTACATATTCCATGCACTAGGCATTGCATGTGTACACACATGTTAGAATCTTATTATATCGTTAAACAAATTATGAGTAGACCCTCATTGTAATTTTTCATAAATTTAGTAATATTTCAAAAATAACTATTATATGCAAGTAAAAAAAAAATAAGCAGTAGAGAGTGCCGAACTGGGAGTGTTAATTTAAAAAACTTTGTCAATGCAAGTAGGCAGTGATGGAAAATGATACAGAGGAAATATTTGATGTGCACTTCATTAGGAAAAAAAAAGAAAAGACTAAGGAAGCTAAAGGAAGTGCAGAAATAATCCAAGGAAGGATAAAGCAGAGAGATACGAGGAAGTCAGAAGCCCAATAGATAAGTCAGAAGGCCTAGGGCCACGATGACTAGCCGCCCGGAGAATCAGTGTACGAAATTCATTACGCTATATCTCAGCTAATAATGGTCCGATTTATATGATTTTTATTTCGCTTCGTGGGGAATTTCATCAGCTTTCATTTCAATACAAAACATTTTATGTAGAGTTATGGGTATAAGATCTTTGATCGGTAATTATACAGATTTTTTTTTTTTTTTTTTAATACCTTGTTATGCTGATTCCAAAACACATTTACATTTCCACTCTATCTATATAAATGGCCGAGTTATGGCTATATAAGATTTTTAATCGACCGCCATTTTGAAACAAACAGTCAGATGGTAATATCGAGTCCGAGGATCATCCTGGGGTGACCTGTGACATTGGCACCGAATCTCAAGTAAATCGGTCCAGTAGTCTCGGAGAAAAGCCGCGGACGGCGGGATTATTTTTTATTCGATATTTGGATTCTATGTATCTTGAAACGTAAAACCTCAAATTTTGAGGTGGGGTTACAACAATTTTTTCCTTGGTCGGTTCCAAAGGTCTATTATTGAAAATAATAAACCAAAAATGATAAGAAAGGTAAATTAAAAATGACTATTTTAGTGAATTAACTGACATGATAACATATACAATAGTAGTATGTGAGACACGAGTAATTATGGTAAATAGACATTGATTTTATTGAAGCAAAATCTGGTTGATTTTTAGTAATGCGCCTAGCTTCCAGTCTCTGAAATGCAATTTTGGGTATTTTCTCCGCTATAACGTGTGACACATGGCTTTCATGTGTTTTTCAACCCAGAAATGTGTGGTGATATTACTTTTCCAAGAAAACGCACCCATTTTAATATTTTGAAACTCTTAAGTTCTTTCTGAATAGTCGTATATATACTGAGCAGATAATTTTCGAGAAATTCCAATTTCTCGTCTAAACTGGTCAAATTCTGGTTATTCATGATTTTAAAGAAATCTCTCCTTCAAAGCATTTTCTCTCCCGGAAGCCTCGAAAATAATATTTGACCATAAATAATAAAATAAAAAAAACTAATTATTAAAACAATGATTCTTCATATCAGTGGGTAAATTGTGTAGTGAAGATCTTCCTTTTGATTGGTATCATTTTAACATCATGCTGTCAACGTTTCCTGGTGAATATAAAATAAGGCAAGGTATAGACAAATTGTGACAGTCAGAGGAAATCAAGTAAGACACTCCTTATTAATAAATTGTATAATATAAAATTTATGTAAAAACGCAAATTGTAACAATTACGAAATAATATTTTGAATGAACGAGACGGAGTAATATATATCATATATAATAAAAGAAGATGACTGATGAGGTTAATAATAGAACAATTGATTTCACTATATATACAAAAGATGAAATAATTAACAAATACAGATAATATATTAATTATTAATATCTATATTATGATGCAGTAAAAGTCTTGGAGATGAGGTAGAACCTCGAAATGTTAATAGCGTTGATGACCATAGGAGTTTTACGCTATAATTAAAGAACAAACGTCGAAATGTCGACAGCATGACTTTATAATGATATCAATAAAATATTCACCTGATAGATCTTCCTTTTAATATTACCTGCTGGATATCATGATCTTCTAGTAGCTTATAACTTAAATATAGAGATTAGTTTTCATAATTTCTTGAAAAATTGAAAATATATCAAAATACATTTATTTGCTCCTGAAAAATTACCGGTTTCTAATGTCTAATTTTTTTTCAGAATTATTGGGTCGATACGTTATACACTCACATGGTAAAAAAACTCCTTCGGGATTCACCGTATTCGAAAATGCGTATCGTATATGGAAATTAACGATAAAAGTTGGAAACAAATTAACGGAATCTTTCCTTACGCCCTTTCTCATATTTTAAATAAGTGATTTCATGTTAATACGAACTTACATACCTGGTCTTTCAAAATTCATATTTATAAAATTACAGAAATAGTTTTGAACATGTAAAATTAACACTGAAATATGCACTCACAAACTAAATTTTTCCCGGAAAGTTAATCAATTTCCTTCTTCAAGCAATTATAAATTAGTGGTACTTACCCAGGATTATATTATATGGCCATCCATATCTTATCTCTCACACTGTTTGATTCTAGTTTTAACTAAGTTTTCCCCGCCTCTACTATGTCTGGGAAAACCGACTTTTCGGCGGCTAAATTGGACAAATATCCAATTATGCGATGTAACGGTAACATCAAAGTCTATGATGATTTAATTTGTTTACTATAACTTGTTCTGGTTGTTTTCAAGGTTCTTATCAAATTAAATTTCGTATAAATTAAGTATTTTTTATTCTTGTAAAGCTGAAGCTTTTTCATTTGAAAGCCATTTTGCCAGTGGCGAAGCAAAAATTACAAAATACTTTTATATATTTTTATCTGTAAACAAAAATTGTATAAACCTATTTGAATGTTATGTTATAAATAATATACCTAAGCAAATAAAATATTATATAGAGAGAGCGCCCCCTTACATCCCCGGTAGGGATGTGTTTCTTTAAAGTAGTAGATCCCTGGATATACCCTCCCCTCCTCCCCCGAAACGAAGTTCTGGCGACGGTCCTGCATTTTGCCGATTGTTAACCAAATAAATTGATTATTACGTTTTGCGATTGAGATTTAAATAAAATAAAATATTTTTCTCATACATATTCGTGTTTATTTGATGTGAAAGTCTAAGTATGTAGGAAATTTATACATTCATTTATACATACATCAAAATCTATGATGATTTAATTTGTTTACTATAACTTGTTCTGGTTGTTTTCAAGGTTCTTATCAAATTAAATTTCGTATAAATTAAGTATTTTTTATTCTTGTAAAGCTAAAGCTTTTTCATTTGAAAGCCATTTTGCCAGCGGCGAAGCAAAAATTACAAAATACTTTTATATATTTTTATCTGTAAACAAAAATTGTATAAACCTATTTGAATGTTATGTTATAAATAATATACCTAAGCAAATAAAATATTATATATAGAGAGAGCCCCCTTACATCCCCGGTAGGGATGTGTTTCTTTAAAGTAGATTTAAAATAGATATACCCTCCCCTCCTCCCCCGAAACGAAGTTCTGGCGACGGTACTGCATTTTGCCGATTGTTAACCAAATAAATTGATTATTACGTTTTGCGATTGAGATTTAAATAAAATAAAATATTTTTCTCATACATATTCGTGTTTATTTGATGTGAAAGTCTAAGTATGTAGGAAATTTATACACATCATATTTTTTTCATAACTTCAAATAACTATAGGAGAACGGATATCGATTAAAAAAAACTTGATAATTGTGAGAGTATGGTTGACCGTGGAAAATGCACGTAGGAGAATCTTGATTGGGAATACAGCCAATAAATAAACAGATAAATAAGAAAAAACTTATTGTAATGTGAGCCGAGATTTCGGCCTAAATTTTAGACCATCATCGGAGCTAAGAAAAAGCAAGATAACAATAGATGTTACAACAGTGGCAGCACCAGTAATAATAAAAAAGTTAACAAACAGTAAGATAAAAAAAATATACTACTATAATGAAGATTTCAGATTCATTTCATACTCTTTAAAGATCTTGGTATCTTCATTCTAGTAGTTATTATAATCAGTATTTTTCATGTATTTTATTTTGTACGAAACTCAGCAACAACCATAAGTCAAAGATTTTCTGAAGTGACCATTATTTCCAATAGATATTTAATCAAATCTGATCATCTACCTTATTAAGGATAACACTGAAGCCTAATAAGGTCTTGCAATATATTTTTTTAAAACCTTTATGGCAGAGTTTATTATGGACATAGGAGTGTAAGTTTTGCTGAATATCAAATAAGTTATATAATAAATTATATAATATAAATTATATATTATAAATATATAAATTATATAATAAGTTATATATATAAGTTCTTGAGCTTAAGTTAGGTTTCAGTGTAATATGATACTGTCATTAAATCTATTTGCTCACCTTAACGATTTAATTTAATTTAATTACTCTGCAATAAGTTCCTCCGACGTTATAACGCAGTACACCACATTGGACAATTAACTTTAAACCAGTAGTTTCCAAAAATGTTCAAAGCATTAAGCCATTTAGTTATAAAAACAAACAATATAGTGTAGATAACTGATCAGCCTCGTCGATAATGAGGCCTCCATTTTTCAGCTGCTGGTTCTTGAGTGGTGTTGCGCAAGGGCTATTAGTGGGTAGTGGAGCAACGCCACCTGCCACGCCGCTGTCCTTAATTTCCTTTGCCTTTCTTCTTCACTAGATTATTGCAGAAGTATTTTATTTTTTTGTTATTTGCTTTTGTCACTAACTAGGATCTGAGGAAGAGCATGAGCTGCAAAATTATATTAAAGGAAAAAAAAAGTTGATATCGCACCAAATATGCTATTTACGGCTCCGCTGATTGTCATGATAGACGATTATATTTGAAACAAAAACACTCTTGATAAGATTGATTTTTAAGCTCGAGTTTTTTTAAATCATGAAACCTTCTTCAAATAATGTTGATGTTCCTCTTAATCATATCCATGGATTAAGAGATGGACAAGAATAAACAAGAATAATGAATTCATCCAGAAAGATGTAGACGTAAAATGACCAAGCTGGATTCTTTTAACAATAAAAGATTTTGTGTAAAATATTATACAAAAGGATATGCAAATTATTATATTTTCAGGAAATATAAATCCTTCTAAACTTCTATCTTTCTTATGTTCAACCTTATATTATTTACTGTAGAACACGTTTCAAACCCATTTTGCCCATATTCAAACCTGTCATCTTCATTAGGTTTCCTTTAATCACTCCATATTCATATTAATTGAAAATAATTTATTATTCAAAATATTTAATTTCTGAATAATAAATTCTTAATTATCATATCATTTAGTCTATCATAATATAAGGACTTTTGAAAATGTACTAGTAATTGCTTTATCATATTATGATAGACTAAATGGTAAGACAATTAAGAACTTCTTATGCAGAAATTAAATATATTTATTAAAAAATGGTATTATAACAATTGAGTAAGTAATTATTCAATTACCTTATGGAATATGGATTGATTAAATACCACCAAATGATGATTACAGGCTTGAAAATGGGCCCGAAACGTAGCATAATGTAATTAATAAAGATCAAAAGAAATAATAAATATTCAAAGGGTTTATTTTTCCTCAAAATATAATAATATAGCAAGCTTTACTTTTATAAGAGCTGCGTTATTTATTATACTTATGATTTCGTAAGTTATCGAATGTGAAGTCCTTCTAAAGCAGATTTTTTCTCATTTCGATTAGTACAGAACAATCACAATTCCTCCCAAATCTTTCAAATGAACGTTATTATCTTCCATAGTATATGAAAACTGTTGTTATAATTTTTTCACGAACCCGGAATTCACCGATCAAGAAGCACCTAGCTTAATTAAGTGTAGCTGATAAGTCTTGCCATCGAAGTCTTATTTTTATTATTATAAAAAAAATTCCTTCCGAACAACTGTGTTCCTTGGCAAGCAGCGGTGTCATCGTTTCACTATTCTGTGGGAGAACAGAAGAAATACAAGTAAATATTTTATTTGCAAATGAAATAAATTAAATATTAAAAGTCTGAAATCAAAAGTCTCTTGAATTTTGCACTTGTAATGAACTTACCATCCAAAAACAATGAACCAACAACACATTATTTGCGAATAGTTATGGGACGTATCTAATAGGGTAGTAACTGGTTATAACTAATAACGTCAACTAAAATAAAAATTAATATAGATAACCGAATGATTACAAAAACTGAAATAAGAGAAAATAAATAACTTACCTTCGACAACTCTATGATTGTGAACTGTGGTGTATCCAATGGGCTTGATATCTAATCCCGCAACAAATTGTTTTCAACGATATTCATTTATTTGACAAAAAAATTTATATTTTACTTATATGGGCTTATATTATCTATATTTAAAAAATGGATAAGAAAAAAAAATCTTTTCTTGAATTAATAAAAATGTAAGAATGTAATAAGAATTTTTTTATGAATGATTTAATGTTTATATTTATATACTAATAATAATATAAATATTATTAACTATTCTTTTAAAACATATTTTCATCACAGTTCAAATTTTGTTTTCGTCGTAATTAATTTAAAAATAAATTAACTAAACGTAATCTGAAAAGGTTGTATAGCTTGATAAAATATTTTCTTCACAAAAATTTTATTTTTTGATTCTATAAAACTGCTGAAAGGAATTAGATAAAAATTTGTTCAAACGATTCTTATTAAATAGGCTTTTAATTTAAAGTAACAGTTTTACTAAAATCATAGAAATGAAAATTTAAATAAAAATTTATATTGGAAAATTTAAATATAGTGTCTAAAAAAAATATATATTAAAATGAGTTAGATGAGCATTAGAATTAAAATGAGCATTAGATTTAACTGTTAAGACGAGAAACCATCCAGGTAACGGGAACCGACATCAGTTTTCTATAATTCCCAATTTCTTGCTAATCTAACGTTAATTTGCTATACCAGTTTTACTATTATGAGCTTTAAGGGATATATAAACAATCTTTCATCTTGAAATGTTGTAATAAATAGGAACTGGAATATTTTTTTTTTATTCAGGTGTCATTCGAATGGTGACTCAATAGTGATTAATAAAGTTTCAGATTGATGAACACACAAATAATGACCATTCAAATTGAAATTTATTTGTATTAAATGCATACACTTTAACCATATCTGCTGCAATTCTTCAATCTCCTGTACAATAATTTATTTATTTATTTTTTCGCAAAATACAGATATGTAAAATATAAAAAAAAAAAAAATCAAGTGAAGTTGAAAGAGAGACGTACATATAATATATGTGCATCTGAGCATAAACATATACATATATATAAAGAAGAAGTGGGTCGGGGGGTGCGGTCAATGAAGAATACACTAATAAGTGTAACTCATTTATTTTATAAAATATGATCACCAATAACAGTAATAAAATATTACCCTATTTTATTACTATGATTGGTACTCTGCTGTTATCAATGTTATTCTCTGTTTTTTTTTCTTAGCCCTAACGATGGCCTAAAAGTTAGACCGTAACGTTGGCACACAATAAATTAAGTTATACTTAGTGGTATGTCCTTCATTGACTGCACGCATCGACTAACTTCTTCTTTATATTACATCTATGGTCAACAAAAATTACACCAACATACACATATATATAAAATCAAATAAATACAGAAAAACTAACCAAATTGGGACAGTGCATCACAGTAAGACAGTTCAATATAATATGTTACATACACACACACACATGTATGTATGTATGTTACATATTATGCAGAACTGTCTTATTGTGATGCAGTTTATAGTGTTTTATGCATTTATTTGATCTTATAATTGTCTCCCCTGAAATGATGATACGTTTGGCTTTGTTTTGGAACCCAACTATAATATCCAAACAATAATTTTAGCCTATTTTTTTTCAGTGTTGATCTGATTGAACTGCGGAAAGAGAAACTATAATTAAATTGCAGATAGAAGAGTTTATATCTCACATTTCGGAGTTATGGTAGATATGGTTTATATTCAAGGGTTTTTTTTTATTTAAAATTGGTTGCAAAACCAAAACTATTCGACACGAAGATATATTATAACCAACTTTTAGGCATCCATCAAATATCCGATCGTTACCTCCACTAAGCTTGAAAGCCCCGGAGCACGAACGGGGGAACTAGTGCCAAGGTTGACCAGTGGTGATGCAAACGCAGGAGTCACCGACCAGCCAGTAATGTATTCCACTTTCACATTGTGTAACCGATGTTACCCGATGGCGATAGACGTCTGCGTTTGCGTATCAAATGCTGCGCTTCTTGATGTATCGTCATTTCATTAGCTGATGGAGTGTAGTATCATCATTGAAAGCCATTACTGCCTGATTAAGCCTAAGACTTGTAGATGCACAATTTCCCGACATCTAATAAGTCTTAGTAACATAATTTCATGAATATTAAATCTATAACACGTATATAAATGAAGTATGCATAGGAACTTTATCAACTTAATATTATGCCGATTATTTTTATTTTTCTCTATCTGATCCGTAATCTCATCTCAAATGGTTCTTTGTAGTAAATTCATATATACGATAATTATATATTATTACTGATGGCACTGAAATATTTTAAAATATATTGCAAAAGTGTCAATCACTGTCCCAATTACGAAAATTTCGGCAAGCTATAGACCAACTTAATAAAACGATATTTAAATATTAATACTTTTGATAGACATGCCTGCAAAATTCCAATATGTTGTTATTTAGTGCTTAGATGTTGAGTGGCTCAGAACAGTTCTTCGCTATATGGTTATTAGTCTTCCAGACAGAACCATTCCTCATTTTTACTACTTCTGCTTCCTATATGTGCGGAAATATAGTAATCTAACAAATTTATAAGAAGCTTGGAATTAAAAACAAAACAAAATGACAAAAATTATTGAAGTTGCTATTACAGATTCAATAATTTTCCATAGTCTAGGAGAAAATGGTAAGGATGGCGACAATATTAAACAAAATAGTATAAAATCATTTGATGTGTGCCGACTATCGTTCCACTTTGTGGACCTTCAAGGTTCCAAAGACAAGATACTAGAAAGATGAAAATAATAAAAACAGATATAATGAAATTAATATTGTAGGTAGGCATGAAGTAGACATAACCTAGTAGTGCATTCTCCTAATATTCATCAGACTTACATTATGAGACAAGGAGGTCCCTCATCCAATCCTCTTCAGTCTTCGCCCAGTTATATCAGGAAAACCAGTTAATGACATATTTTTTACAATCTTGTTGATGTGTCCATATAATTTTTTGTGAACCGTGTGCACGGGTAATTATTTCGAATGTGAACTTTGGATTTCAGAATAGATAAGTCTGCGTGAAGTTGGAGAGTTCGTTACCGGTCTTAACAATTTCGATTGAAATGTTTTCCGCAAATTTTCCGAATTTGTGTTTTATTAATATATCGGGCCCCGATATTTTGAATCTTTGAAAGGAAGTGAAGAAGAGGGTTTACATTGAATATAGGGCAATATAAATTAACAAGTAATAGCTTTAGTAGCAACAATTAGATATTAATGTATTACTTATTACAAAAAAAATAAATATATAGCATTCATTTATTAACATTTCCCAATAAATAAATTAAAAAAATATTATTTTAACTTATAGTTTATAACTTAGTTATATTCTTGGTTATATAACTAGAGAAAAAAATCATTGAATTGCTTAATCATAAAAAAAAATTAAAAAAAATATAATAAAATGAGAAAAATGAATATTCAATGAATTACTGAAAACTTACCAAAGTAACTACATACTAGTATTTATTATTAAAGACTAATTACTACAAACTAGAAAAAAATAGTTAAATTGCTCAACATAAAAAAAATAACAAAGAAAGAAGGAAAGCAAAATTACATTGCTAAAATTGCATTAGGCTGAAACCTATCAAAATTATAGGCCTTGTAGACATTTGCTTCATTTAATTTTCTATTATAAAATATCGGTTTTAATTTTAATATCGATATTTTGATTCGAATTAAAACTTTCGGACAAAAATATCGATATATTTCTGTCGTAGTGTAAATGTTGCATGTTGTGACCCGTTATGGTTATGCTTCAATTTCCATTGCTTACAATAGTTTTTATGGTTAATATTTATCATAGCT
Organism: Rhaphigaster nebulosa; assembly: GCA_948150685.1. NCBI lineage: Eukaryota > Metazoa > Arthropoda > Insecta > Hemiptera > Pentatomidae > Rhaphigaster > Rhaphigaster nebulosa. The sequence goes on along the minus strand of OX411309.1, from coordinate 90,545,746 downwards.
GATTACACATGCCTACAAGTAAAAAAAAATGTTGGTGCCTAGGATTTTGGAACTGATTTTAGCTCCATTTGGGGCTCAGAATCAAAATAGGAAATCAGTTTTTTGCTATCAGTTCTCCTTTTTGACATGACAGATCCGCCTGCCGAAGATGAGGGGATTATGAGGCACAGTGATTATGAGGGGATATCAACAATTCCTTAATGTTTCAACCACGATGAGTTAAATGACCTCGTCAGAGATCTCAACCTGTCAAAAGAAGCTTGTGGATTACTGCCTTCCAGGTTGGACGAAAAAAATTTACTGGAACAAGGAACCAAAAGTACATTTTACCGTACAAGAAAAAAGGGTCTCTCAAAGGTACCATTCATCTCTCAAGAAGAAAATCTTGCGTTTTGACACGATATTAAAGGACTATTGGAAAAAATGAGTCTTCCTGAATATTTTCCAGACGATTGGCAACTATTTATTGATATCTCAAAGCGAAGACTGTTCCAAGATATATTCAAGAAGGTCACGAAAAAGGAGCTTCCGAAGTGTTAAGTGACTAGTTGGTTCCACCGATGACTTGGTACTATCTGTATAAATATAATAATATGAGTATATACTAATAATATTCGTATAATAATGAATAATATAATGAATGATATTATTATAATATAATAATATTTGTGTAATCTAATAATAAAAATTTCATGTTTAATTTTTAGATTTGATTAATGGATTTAACCTAATATAACGCAAGACATACATTTCACTAAAACATTATATCTTAGAAATTTGACCTCATTCAGTCAGCCTCAGTGCCCTCGAGTTCAGGGCACCAAATTCAAATGAAATCAGCTCAAAATTCCTCGTGTTATCATTCATTTATAGTAAATATTTATCCATTGGCTTTGCCTAAGATACATTTAAGTATCTAATTATAATTAAGTATACAAAAATATTCAACTCTGCGGCTGTTCAAATGTCTAATCCTTTTACAACAAATTCTTCGAAAAGGCAAGAGGGTTTTGGTTGCTATGCCCTCTTTCCCGTTACATAGTATAGTATATTAATAGGCAAACTTTCCTTATGGGAATTCCATCCATGTTTCTGAACTTGTTATATAAATAATAAATGTTTAAGTAACTCGTGAAATTGTTAAAAGTTTCAATCGGAAGTGAAAGATATGCTGATATAATAATCTGACAAGGAGGCAAACGAACGATAAAAGTTAGAGGATTAGTATCTTAAAGCTTATCACTACATTGTTATAGTGCAAGAACATTAGGTAATAAATATATCACAATTATGAATTTTTATTTGATATGTTCTCAGACTAGAAGATTTTTATCAGTTATATTCTTCAATAATCGTGCCTCCTTCTGGAATTCCTTACGTATTTTGTCCGTAAATCATCTCTATAGCTTTTCTTTATTTACAACTTACCGTTTTATCGCCTTAATTATTATCAAATTAAAAAATATTTATTTGTAACAACAAATTATATATAACAAAAATATTTACTGCTAGTTAAATATATATATATATATATATATATATATATATATATATATATATATATATATATATATATATATATATATATAAATGGTACATGCCCTTAAAAAGTAAGTAGAATTTGTCTCAATTAAAATTATTTAAGGGGAAGAGGGGAAATAATAAATTATGCTGTTTTGTTTTCGTAAAACCTTGAATTATTCACGATTTTTTTGTCAGCCTCCTAAAGGACTATAGATTCCCCACTTTTGGAAAAACTTCCTAGTCTAATAAGCTTTCAATCCATGTTAGTTAGGTTGAGGTTTGTTACCAAATAAGGTGGGATTCGTCTCCAGTTTTGTAGAACAATCATGTGATGTGAAATTATATTCTCTCTTCTTAAACTACCATTGTTTTCAGCGAAAATAATTGTTATAAGGACCTCTGCCTCGTAAATCCTCATTTCGTTACATTTTTTAACTAGTAGTTCAGGGAATTGTAGACCATGCGAAAAAATCTAAAATCTTCTCTTTATTACAGCACAAAATGTCAAACAGTCGATTGAAACACTTCCGCTCAAAAATGTTTCAATTTTTTTTTAGTAATTAATCGATTGCACAACAATTTTTTTTGGATTTAATTTGTTCAAATACATGTTTGATGATACGGGATCCATTAAAATGAACGGTGTTTTATGATCGGATTAAAAAATAAAAATCCTTATACACCGGTTTTTTCATGACTACAAGGAACATTTGTGCCAAATTTACTTCTACGTCTTGGGGAATGGTTTATTCCGAATATATCAAAAAAAAAAACAGCCATTTGGAAGAATGATTAAAAATACAATGAAATGAGGTTTAAAGGGCTGAGGTCATTTCAGTAACCTGTGCCGTGTTAGTAAGAACAATGAGTACCGTGCCCAGGGTAGGGCACATTAAATATTCTCATTACAATACATTTTATATTATCATCAGGAGGAATATTAGGTAATATTACTAAATTTTATTATAGGAGAGTTGCATTTGTTTTGCCCACATTAAAAGTTATATTTTTGATAAATAAAAAGTTTATTTTAGTAATAAATTTATCATAATATATCCCAGGTCAGATAAAAAAAGCTTGGTAATAATTTATTGTAATTATTCTTACTTCCTAGTAAGAAGTAAAAGAAGTATTGTAATTACGAAAATTTTCGGTTTTCAGTTTTCAACAAAAGTATCCCTTTCGACCATCCCTGAATCCATTTTGACTAGTTTTGTCGTGAAGTCTATACCTCGCATTATATAATTCAATAATGGTGTGCCGTAGAAAGGTAAAATTTAATATTTGGGATTTTTCTAAAATCTAGTGGTGAACCTACCCTTTTCGGTCACTACGTGATCACCGGAAGTGGCACTTTACATAAAGGTAATAATAGATTTTAATTAAAAAGTATATTAAAAATAATTCAAAACTTCTCAAATTCGATATATGAGACTTATATAATAATAAAAATAACAGTTAAAATCGGCAAGCCGAAAGTACTTTACTTGTAGGTCATAATTAAACTTTCATAAAAAATTATGTTAAAGTATAACGCAAAACATTTCAAATCTGGTACATAAGAATTTCACCTCAATATAAAGAAAACACTAGATTTCGGTAAAAATTGGCAAACCTGAAACATACTTTTTTTGAACGTCATAATAAACTTTAATCAATATTATATTAAAATGTAATGAAAAACATCTCAGACTTTGTATATAAGACTATATAAGACTTTTATATCAATAAAAATAACATTCTTGATTTTGGTTAAAATTGGCTTGCCGGAATTGGTACTTTAAATGAAGATCATAATAAACTTTCATCAAAAATTATATTAAAATATGATACAAAACATCTCAAATTTAGTATATAAGACTTTTATATTAACAAAAATAACATATTTTATTTTGGTTAAAATTGGAAAGCCGAAAGTTGTACTTTATTTGAATGTCATATTAAACCTTAAAAAAGCATAATTTAAATTTACTCCTTCTCTGTTCGGAATTGGACCATAGCCCAAATGATTTTTTTTTTAATCAAATGATATGTGAAATCACCTCCTGGCCTATGGCCCGCTGAATCTGATACAACCTGTATATATTCAATACTTAAAAATTCCCTTTTTAAGCACAGTACATCTCTTTTGGCCCATTAGTAATATCCGTCGTTGAGCTTTTATATAGTATCGTTCCACCTTCTTCCACACTACTTCAGTTACTTCCAAGTATTCGTTAAGTGAGAATCAGTGTATTAAGCCGTGGCTTAATTAGTGTATTCAGTAATATTAAATCCAAGCTTATTATGTATTTATTTTTTTGTGAAAGAATTATATTACTGACAGACATTTCGATATAAATCAATTATTTTTTATTTATTATTACGATCTTTTCTAATTTACGAGTTATCTGGTGAAACGTTTGTCTTTGCATGACTTGGCCTTACCAACCCCTTTTGACGTACAAAGACGTGCTTCATGAGCTTGATTGGCTGTATTTCTTCTTGTCTCTTATTTGTCATACCATCCACATTAGTCGAATGCTATGCAAGTAGCATTAGTGGAAGTATGAGGAAGAATAGTGTGGATTTTTCTTTTTAGATGTATCCCGGTCACTTACCAATCATTTTAGGAATGTTCTCTGCCTACCTTGACCTCACTGATAGACATACTTTTTACTTTTTCATTTTGACAGTCCTATATTCAGATGATTTCATTACTTTGTTTGAGAGATTTAAATGTAGATCGCGACTGGTATGTTATGTATTATTTTATTTATTTATTGAAATTTGGACCTATAACAAGCAACACCAAGTAAATGTGCAAATAGACTCTTACTGCATCACAATGGCCTGTGAAGAAACTATCCCTTGATAGAACTACGTTATATATCATTAAAATAGTAGAAAAAAAAATTTACCTATCCTTATATAACAAAATAAAATAAATTGTACGTTCCAAAAAATGCTGGATTAATAAACACAAATAACATAATAAATGTTGGTTAAAATTGGCAAACCGGAAGTGGTACTTTACTTAAAGGTCATGTTAGACTTTCATCAAAAATCATATTAAAATATAATGTAAAATGTCGCAGATTTGGTAAATTAGACTTGTATATCTAAATAAATTATACAGTTGATTTTGGTTGAAATTGAAGAGTCGAAAGGGGTACTTTACATGAAGGTCATAATAAACTTACTTTAAAAGGTATATCCACATTTAATACAGAGATTATATGATAAAGATTATAAACGCTATTTTTTTTCACTCTAATTAAACAATTTTATAACTTGTTTTTAGTGTTAAAATTGAGTGTAAAATATTTTTTCCCTCCCCATTTGTGAACTGAACAAGTCTGTAGCAGGAGAATAAGATATTAGTTAAGTGGGTTCATTCGCTTAAAATGTTGAAACCATCGATTTACAATGCAAGTGACATTGACAGTTCTAATGTTGTCATGGAACACGAAAAAAATCTCTAGAGAACTTGTTATCTACAGAAAGAAAACGACATATAATAACGGATTGAGACATCACAAATCAAGCTTGTTTGTGTGTGTGTGTGTGCCAATAGATGGATTTCGCGACATCATGGAATGTCGCTTTTTAAGATAAAGCTATCTTCCGGAACTAGTACACAAATTCAGGACTATATTTTGAGCCACCGATTTATAGTTTAATAGGCGTACAAGGAAGTGATGTGTTGTCCACATCAGATATTTTTAAACAAGTTAAACCATTACAGAACCAAAAATAATAAAATTAACACTTTTGTCCCCCCCTCATGGTATATTGGACATTTGCGGTAGAATTCATTGCTTTCGAATATTTATATGGATTGTTTAATAAAGAAAAGTTAAAAGAGGATAATTTATATAACATTAATGATTGGATTTTTCAAGCATTTGGAAGCAGCATAGAGGTAATTTTTAAATTAATTGATTTCGTAATATACGTATTTTATCTTTTATTTAATATATTCTACACTTTCAAATATTTATTTCATTAGGAGGCGTGAATTTATCACGTATTGAACAAGGCACCACCGGAAGTAGGTTCATCAAGTTTTTATTATTTAATCATGAAAAATACTGCATTTCATTTCCTACTATGGCATCCTATTCTTGTAATCATGATAGTAAGATGAATTTTATCTTTTAATCTTCTTCACACCACAATCCGGATGGTCACTACCATTTGCAATTCATATCCAGTAAAGTCCTCCAAAGATTTCCTTGAATATTAAAAAAAAAAAAAGTGAGGAATTGACATATATTTAAGCAGTTTCCGGAGACAATGTGGGACGCGGCTTTCACTTGAGTAGTTACGTCAAGCCATGCCCATCTGATCCCACGCTTGTGCAACTCTTTACACATTACCCATCCCGATACTGCCGAACTACCATCCATGGATATCCATCACGGATCGTTGAAGAGCCTTTTAGGATTCTACGCAATCATTCAACATTACGAGCACCGCCGAAAAAGAGACAAGGGCCCACCTATCTCTTTGTCAAGTTTTATAGATACTGATGATACTTGTAGTAGCGAAAAACTAGCTGTTTGTAGTCTCTTTTACTCTGTAACTTTTTTTTTGTTATTGTTTTAATAATTCCGAAATGGACGATTGTATTTACATTTCACATCGAATAAATATGACAAATCTGATTATTATAGTATGAAAATAACTTTTTCTTAAATACTGTTCAGGTTAAAAAATGGAAGTACATCTTCTTTTCCAAAGCTTCGTTCAGAAGATTATGGTAAATGCAATGAGAGCCAAGTTTACGAACTAATGGGTTTGTATGGGTACAGATTTTATAATGTAAGGAATTACATATCAAGCTAGGTCTAGGATTTTGAGATCATTGTAAGTGGTGTTATTATCGACAGGAATGGTGTTATTTGTCCCTGTAAGAGTTCCCATAGACACTACTTGAAATACACTCATCAGCATACAATTCTTTAAGTCTTCTCTTGTAAGTGATGTTATTAACGACAGGAATGGTGTTATTTGTCCTGCGACAATTCGCCTAGACACTACTTGAAATAACTTCAGCAGCATGCAATTCTTCACATTTTCTCTCAAGTCAAGTACAATCAAATAGTTGTTTAAGCAATTTTAATACAATTCTGTAAACTATATATCTTTGTTTTGTCAAGCTGAAAGCATATTTTAATAGTTTCGGTTTAGTTTCCATGGAAACATTTTGCTTCCGTTAAATAATGAAAAAATAGAAATTATTAAATCAATTTATAATTTTATATTATTACGTTACATTATTACAGAGTGTATTATTGACAACAGGTTGGCAGCTTGGTGGGAGAACGTTCGGTCACATCCATATTCATTCGGATGCTTTCGGCATTCCATCTTGGATCATGTAGTCGTTATAAGGTATACTTTATCTTTGGTAATACTGGTCCGATTTCGATGACTCCTGTTACTTCAAATACTATCTATACAAATATTCATTATTCATAAATTAATATGTAATGATGTATATCGACGTCGTTTTTTTAAAAAGGCGTAAGCTCCATTTAGCAAACGGTACAGGAAACCCATGAAACGATTTTTCGCCAAATAACAATTTTTATTTTTTAATTTTATCCATTATTGTATAGAGTAGAAGTTTATTAACCAACAAAACCTTTGTAATTACCATATATTTTAAAGGATTCAAGCACTGGTTAAGGTCAGAGTGATGACTGAGAATCGTTAGTATTTGGTGCTTACGTCATCAATATTCGAATTTTAGACCATTTTCAATTTTTATTTCGATGTATCGTAAGTGGGAATCGATAGAGGTGGTGTTTGCGTCCCAAATTCAATTGAAACCTAAATTTAGCATTTTTGCCGGTTAAGCCTTCTTCAAAAAACGACGTCGATATACTAATTTTTTGCTCCCTCTTAAACTTTTTATATTTATATATGGACTGGGGTAGCCGAGCGGTCTAAGGCGCTTGCAATAGGTAATTAAATTTAAGCAACGTCACGTGGTTAGTACTTCGATGGATGATCGCCCAGATTTGGGTGACCGCCTACCGGGGAAAATCCACGCCGCCCGCGACTATCTCCCCTCTTCCCGGGTTTGTGAGGCCCGTCAGCCTACTGGAGACAAGTCACACAGACCGAGTGTAGGAGTGATGATCCTATCCCGTGTACCTATATTGTGAATCGCTTTGTGGTCTTTCAGGATGCCAAATAGCCGTCCGGAGGTTTGGTCGATGGACGGTCTGCTTTGGGGAAAGAAATATAGGTCCTCGTTCGCCTGCTGACTCTGAATAGCAATAATCCGTGGGTATAGACCGATTTGCCACTGTCCTTGAACCCAAAACTCGGTGGGGAGGACACTGCTGAATTTGTTCCAAAGGGACTGGCAACGGAGCAATGGTCGCTGCACCATGGCAACCGTGGTTCGTAGCAACGTGAGGATCTGCATGGTCTATAGTGCCAACAGAAAAAATAAATAAATAAATAAAAAATATATATAAAAGAAAAAGTTTAAGAGGGAGCAAAAATTTAGTGTCCTCATTTCTTAATTATTAGCACATAAAAAAAATTCCTCCTATTATATTTTTGTTGGTTCTTACTCTACTAAGGAAATACAATTTTTTGTTTTCAATTTTCTATCAATACTCAATCATAATGAATTTGAGGGATTACAATATTTAATTAGGGATTGGTCTATACCATCATGCGGATGTCAACTGATTACAATATTTATTTATATAAAGAGATTATCTTCACCTTTATCAAGAGGTATTTTGTAGACTATTACACTTGTGAGTAAGAGTATTTACTAATATTTTCATCAATCTTGATATTCTGTAATATAAAAAATATACATTAAGTATACTACTCAAATTTGTGAAGATACATTCTCCATATTTCATTATAATGGAAGTTTATGATATCAATTAGGCAGAAAAAAACTCAGATTTATTTATTTATTCTGGATACAATGGCTCTCCTAAGCTATGATTATTATTGGATAATGTGCATTACTACTTTAGTAAAACATTGTTAATAAAAAAATGTTAGGAACATGTAACTAAGTAATCATTAAATTCAACCAAATTTCAAGGTAGACATTCATCTTTCTCATGGGCCTTTCAATTATTCAGCTATGGTGAATATATTCAACACTCTTTCGGCTAGGCTTTCTTGTTGTTCTCTTATTCAAGAGCGCGAATAGCCAGTGCCATTTTGCTCAAGGTAGTGCATCTTTGGACAAAGTGACTGGCATACAAAGTATCATGACAGTATAAGCAGGTCTATATCACATAAACCTAATTATTGGAAATAATTTGTGTGATGACAGATTCCTGATTCTTTCACTATGGTTCAGAGGCTGGAAAAGAAGAAATATGGATAAACCGCTGTAACCCTTAATTTTATTTCTCTTTATAGATTTTCCTCAGTTTTTCTGGTTGAGGTTTAGGTTCTCTGTATTAAAGAGTGGCTAAGTTGCAGATCAATCAAAATATATAAAGCAGCCAGTTGATAATGTCTTAAAATAAGTTCTATCTTTTAATTATTGTAAGATAAAGGGATGCCTAAGTCAAATAAATCTATTTAGAAAGATAATGAAAATGTATAAGACCATTCTATGATGAATAACACCATATTCAAAATATTTAGGCAATAAATAAATTAATCAATCAGTCAATGCCGAAATAAAATCATTCACCATATTTGTAATAATGATAGCATGAAGATGATTGAAGAACAAGTAAAAGATTAAAATTCATAACAGATATTATTCTTGTAAACCTAATATAAGGTTCATTAGGCTTAGTGTAAATACAATTCGGTTTTGTAAAGCGGTTCTTGAAGTCAAATAAAGCTAAATAATATTACAGTTACAACATGTGGTTAATTGCCACCAGCACCCTAGTTAGGTGGCATCTTTACAGTCACTACCACCGCACATTATGATAAAGAAAGTGTTTGAATTTTTAGAATAATAAATTAAAATTTAATATTTTTGTAAATTGATATACATACTTAATATTATTCTGAACAATATCAATATAGGATATATCTTATAAAAATGTCTAATTATAAAAATTAATTTGTATTTTCAAATAATTTTCTTATACATAGATGTTTATGTAATATAAAATGAGACATAATAATTAAAATAAAATAATTAAAATTATATCAAGTGCAAGCTGAACTTTATTTTATATTTTAAATTAATGAAAGAAAATATTTCAATCTTATTTTATTACTTATATAAATATTTTAGAAATACTCAAAATAACTATAACTCTATGATTTTTTTTTATTTCATACAGTGATGTTTTTATTTTTAAACACCTCAGAGTATTTCTCCACCTTCAGGTATAGTATACTGATTTATAATTATAGAAAAATCTTCTATTTACGAACCAAAATAATTTTAATCTAACAACTATTATAATTAAATTTTAGGTTAATGAATAATTAAATTGCTCCCAAACAAAGACAGCATCAATACCTAAATTAATTTCCATAAACATAAAAATTAAAAAAGATTCATCAGTATTAATTAATGCTTGTTATAATTACTAATAACTAATAAAGAATTTTTCAGATTAAATAAAATGCATTTAAAATTTTTATTATCCATGACAATAAGTTTAGTAATGCTTAAATTAATATTGCAATAATATTTCTAAACATAAATTGATTCAGGCGTTTATCTAGATTACTTAATTATTCAATAATTTATAACTTTATAATATCAGCAATAATATTACAATTATTATTAAAAGCAAATAGAGGTTTTGGGCAATATTTTCATTAAAAAATACTAGGAAAGACAATTGTATTTAGAACCACTTTGAAAAATGTAATAAATAAGTATATTAGATATGACTGTTAAAATAAATTAACTAAAACCAATTGATTTTTTAGGAATTTTAATCAGTCAATGTCACATAATTAAACCTAAGAAGTTTATATCACCCATTGAGAAGAACTATTATAATTTTAAAAAAACAAAAATTTCAACGGAGCATTAATGATAAACATTAATAAGTTAATTAATCATGTGTTTAGCAAAGTAAGCTTTAAAAATTAATCTCTGATTCAATAATCTGATGGCCGTTTTGTTTTCCAACAATTTTTTTTTTTTCTTCAGAACATATAATACATAAATAGCAAATAATCATCAATAAATTATATATTTGTGAGACTATATATTACACGATTCTTCTTTTTTAATATTGAAATCACTAATATTAATATAGAAATAAAAAAGTTAAAAATAATAGCTAAATCTAATTAACTGTAGCAATCTGTTTCTTAATGGAGATATGAGCATTTCAAGGGCATCTTGTGCCAGTAAATTTAACATCAGTACAAAAAAAACTAAATGATCATAATAATCAACTGTATTCTAAAAAAGAGAGCAAACAATTTTTTTTTTATGTATTTAATTTTTTTTTTTCAGCTGAAAGTGGCTCATATAAATAACCACTAAAAGACTTAATAATTTTTAAAAAATCATTGGAATCAAACTTTTTACATATAGAACTTCTTTGAGCCCTCATCAAGTGATTTTGCAGTTCTGGCTTGGACAGCAGCCACTTGTTGTAGGTTATATGGAAACTGGATCTTGTGACGAGCAACTGATTTTAGAACCAATGCTCCAACATAGATAATGAAGTAGATGCTGAAGTAAAGGGGGATGTACCTGAGGAAGAAAAATCATAGGAGTTAAAACTGGAGAACAGCAAGAAAAACAAAATCAATCCATAAACAATATGATGCACCCAGCCTAGCACTATTTCTATCCCATTAGTTTACTAATAACAATTTTTACCTCAAAGCGGAAATAGTATGGCATACTAATTGTATTTCTGTCTTTAAATCAGTTAATTGTGTTAGCAGAGGTGATCTTAAAGTAAAATGACCAGACATCCCACAGTTGGTTTTCTTGTCCCTCATCTAAAACTAATCTAAGGGTCCCACATTGGGCAATCTTTTGCCTATTAGATTTAAAAATATCAAGTTTATTAATATTTACATTTTCACAAAGTCGATGTTCAGTATATAACTGATAACAAAAATAAAACATTTTTTTTTTTTTTTTTGCTCCTGTCCCACATACCATTGTAAAATATTTGGTCACTTAATCTTGAAGATACTTATTGAGTATTCATTACATTTCTTTTCTTCTCTTTCATAAACCATTAATGCTTTCAATTACTAATTGAAAAATAAGTTTCTAAATTATTCATTAGCTCTCAGTAATTTCTATATTAAAAAATAGCACCTTAAAACGATGCAATAATTTTATGATTGGCACTTTTATAATTTTATTTTTGTTATTTCTTGATAGATTTATAAAAACTTTTATTATTATAACAAACTTATGATTTTTTTTTTTAATTCCACGGTCATTTTAATCAGAATATATTCAATAATCATGCATAACATTTTTATAAAAAGATACAAAGCAGAAAAAATACCAAAAACTCACTACCTTAAATTTACAAAATAATGTTATATCTTCATAAGGACATAAATATTTACTTAGATTTAAAGTGTGTTAAACAAAAACATGTAGGGTCAGAAATATACACTTTTTCACTAACATAAAATCAAAAATCCAGCAAACTATACGACAAGAAATTGGTCATGTACCAAAGCAGACATTTATTCCACTACTATATATTAAATGTGAAGTCTAATACCAAAGAATTAATATTACTCTAATTTTATAATTTAATAAAATTCGTAATTGAAAGGATAAATCACAGCCTTATAAACTACAATGTAAACATCATACTGTATTTGAAATTATTGCATAGGTACTCATTGACAGAAAAAATAGGAACATTACCCATGTGAAGTTTGTCAAGTAATTTATTTTATAATGGCAAGGAATTATTTACCATAAATGCCTTCCCAAGTAGTAGTAGGTAACCAGAGGTGTAGCCTGCTTTGAAGTTTCAGCAATTGGATGTGAAGTAGACATTGCAGGAAGAGCTGGTGGTGGAGGATAGTGGTATCCAATTGGTGGTTCTTCGTGGAGGTAGCCATGCTCTGGAATATTATATCTGTATCCATGGTGCTCAGGGTATCCAGTTCCAGGCTGACTATCATGATGCCCTGTATCAGCCTGGTAGTCATGATGGGTATCGGGCTGATAATCCTGATGGATATCGGGCTGATAATCATGATGTATATCGGTCTGATAATCATGATGGGTATCGTGCTGATAGTCATGATTTAGATCAGGCTGATAATCATGATGTAGCTCAGACTGATAGTCGTTTTGCACTTCAGGCTGCAAATTAGATTCTTGATAGTCATTGTCTTGAGGACTGGTCACTTCCCCTGCTTGACTCTCCCCTCCTTCATATGCATATTGGATGTCATCTGCCGCTGAATCAGGCTGAAAATATTTGGTTTCTAATCAACAGTGTTTAATGAATAAAAACAAAATTACTCAATGGCAATGAACAAGCTTTCAGCATAAGGAATGAATGTAGTTTGAAATGAATATTAAGCCAATCAAACAAAATAAATAAATTTAAAAAAAAATTATTTCATACACAACTCATTATTTATTTCCATTTTCCAATTCAAACTATTTAACTGCTACCTAACAATTAGCTCATTAATTTAATTGATCACACTTACCTCATCTTTTTGACTTGTATAGAAAGTGGTAGGATGGTACCTATGAGTCAATAAGTTCTTTGGATTCTCAGCCCTATAAAGAGAAGCTTAGACAGTAACCAAAAGTAGGATAAAATACATAAAATAAATATTTGTTAAAGACGAAAAAAATTTTTTTTTAATATATATAAACTCATTTGGTGTGAAATTGGATCTATGCAAAATTAAGTATTATAACTTTATAAAAATAAATTATATTATTTTAATAAATTTAACTGATTTATTTGTTTTGTTTTTTAAATGTTAGTACAATTTGTATTGAACTCGTACAATTCAACTTCCGGTTAAATGTATGTGTACAACTATTTGGCTTCTTTTTCTTCCATTCTTATGTATGATCAGGTCCCCAAATTTTAAATTATTAATTAATAATTATTTTACAATAGAGCTCAAGCCTTCAAACAATTTAGGAAAAAAGAGCTTCCTTATTATACAGTAGAAAGATAGGTAGGTACTACATGGATTGTTTATTAAGATGTTTCTGCTCTTGAGATAACCAAAGGAATTTTATTATAAAACCTTCTAGAGAACATAGTATAACTTTTTCAATAACTTTCTGATAAGAAAGTTTATTTACGATTTCAAATAACCTGCATTCAAACGACGACTTAACTTTATCCGGTAGAGTGGTAAAACCAATAGAGGTTCATTTTATTTTATTTCCTATATGTATTATATTGTGCTTAAATAAATAATTTCCAAAGAAACGTAATTTTCAATGAAAACTACGAATGTAAAAGTTATTCCATCAACTCGTTCCAAAGACACTACTCAAAACGAAATGATGATTTTGATTCAATCTTGCTAAATCTTTAGGTATATTACCTACATACTTTTTAAAAATAATAATGATGCTTTTCTTTAAATATGACTGGGATGTTTTAGGTTCTGACCAAAAGTAACCAGATTTAAATAAAATGAAAAAATAACTTCCCTCCAAAACTCTCTAGTAACTGAAATTTCAATTTAGAAAAATCGAGTTTAGTATCTTTTGGAATTGACACCCTTCATTCGGGATGTCTGTCCCAAAACTGTTTCAAAATTTAGAAATGGATAAAATAATTTCATATGTTTGCCGTTCAGTACTTTCTCAGACAGTAACTATTTTTTCTCTCTACATTTTATTGTTTTACATTTTTTAAAAATTGGCTCTGACACAGTTAAGCAAAAATGATGTTCTCAGCAATTAGAACCATAATATTATATCAGTTGAATCAATCACATATGTTTCGTACATTCTCCGGTTGGATTAAGATATTATTCTATAACATTTTAAATTTCTTTTTACAGCGTTAGATTTCTTTAGAAAACCTATTAACAAATTTTCAGAAATTTCTTTTTAAAAATTATTTCTAAATATATATAAATATTTATCTTGAATGGAAATCTCTAAACAAGCATTTGATGCCTGGCATCATTTTCACCACGAAATAGTTTATAAATAAATTGATTTACATTTATTTTATATCAAATTATCGATAAATAACATATTATATAGTAACTGATATTACCTTACGAAATATTCCGTCAAACACGTGCTAAAGAAGAGGAAGTATATTGACACTAGCATAGCTGAAGACTGACTGCTTACCGTTTGCCCTGGATTTTCAACTTCACATAGGTGATAAATGGTTATGACAATATTGAAGCTGCCGTCAAAAGTTTTTTTTTTCCTATACCAGTATATAGCGTTTGCTCTATATAATCCGAATGCTAATATTTAAATTAAACAACAGCGAATAAATGATATTTAAATATTGAATGAAAGTAGTGAGTCAATGACTCTGAATGTTATGTGAAATAAAATTTCAAAGTCAGCCTAATTTATCTCGAATTTTACCGATCGAAAGCTTGTGATATCGCTTAACCCACTTGTAGACCAGATTTTCGAAATGCAGGCCGGCGGATAAAATTGAGAAAATAATTCAGCTAATACTTCATAGTTTCATCAATGTTTTGTTTCATTTGAAATAACAGTTGAACCTCTCCTAAATTAGTAGGCATGTATGAGATAATTATAAAATAGAAATGTAATTAAATCATGATAAAAATGAGCTAATAACCACTATGCACATCTAGATATTTGTCCTCTATTGTTTGTTAATGTTAGGACTAAAATAGTTTGACAATTTTAATTTTCTTTGAATTTCATTAGTACACAAACATATATTTTATAGTATATTTGCAACTGAGTTACATCGCGTCAGGCAAATTTGATGCCGTTGATAATAAACCGAAAGCCGTGCGAAAACATTGTCATTATCTGAAGAAAACTTTAACAGCAAATTTTTTTATTCTTATAGAATTGGCATTAAAAAATAAGAGTCAGCACTCATAAAACTACTGGCACACCAGATGCTAAAAAACTTAGTCTGCCGACATAAGAAGGGGGCATGCTTCAAGAACTTTTCGATTTGTTAGCATCTTTGGTGTCTGTAGTTTTATGTGTTTTAAAATAAATTATATATAATGCGAAACCACTGCATATCCAACTTTTTGAATTTTTTGGACATGTTTGCAGATTTTCATGGCCCCGTGTCTCAGTAGCTATTCCAAATATTCAAAAATATTATATACATACTTGCAGGAAATTTAACGTTCTTTAATATCGGCAATGACAAATGTTTACCATTAATGCACTGCAAGTGAGTTATCTTGGAAAAACTGAACAAAAAAATTTCTTCTTTGTGGTTTTTCAATATGGCGAAAAACACAGGTGAAGGAGGAGGTCGAAAACTTGGATTTTTTACAAGAAGAGCATACATAAAACATACCTGAAAATTAAAATTACTACATTTTTTATAAATCAAACTGGCCTAAAATGCCAATTGCCAGAGATCAAGAGATTGCCAATTTCGAAAGATTTACTTGGCCGAATTTAACATTTTTGTGCTCAATGGACGCAGAACTTGATGCTATACAAGTTTTAACTTCTGAATTAGTACTCTTAGAGTACTCATATCCAACCTGCAGACTCATATTTAGTTCTCTATCACTGTTTTTAACAAAATCGTCGTTTTCCACCACATCAGCTAGCCAAATAATTATTTTGTGGTACTTATTACACGAAGAATTTAATGTTCTTTAATTTAATATATACCAGCTTTTCTGATAGAATACACCGTTTAGGAATTATAAGTGAAAAATCAAAAGAAGTCCTAATATTTCGATTTTTTAACTCAATTTTTTTATTCTCATTTTTTACTTCCTTGTACGCAGTGAAGGAAGTATTGTAATCGCGAAAATTTTCGGTTTTCAGATTTCAACGGAAATATCCATTTTGACCATCCCTGAATCCATTTTGACTAGTTTCGTCGTGACGTCTGTACGTACGTTCATTCGTACGTATCTCGCATAACTCAAAAACGGTTAGGCGTAGAAAGTTAAAATTTCGTATTTAGGATTATTATGTGGTCTAGTTGTGAACCTGCCTTTTTTGGTCACTACATGATTACCGGAAGTGATACTTTACTTGGAGGTCATTACTGATTTTCATAAAAAATTACATTAAAATATTATGCAAAACTTCTCAAATTTTGATATTTAAGACTCAAATTTCAATTTAAACAACATAATAAATTTTTGTAAGCATTGGCAAACCGGAAGTTGTACTTTACCTGAAGGTCATATTAGACTTTCATCAAAAAGTATATTAAAATATGATGTAAAACATCTCAAATTTGGTAAATTAAACTCTTATATCAATATAAGTAATTTAATAGATTTTGGCTGAAATTGAAGATCCGAAAGGGGTACTTTCATTGAAGGTCGTAAGAAACTTACATCAAAAGGTATATTGAAATTTATTACGGAGATCATATGTTTCGATGATAAAGGTTATAAACGCAACTTTTTTCCACTCTAATTAAATAATTTTATTACTTGTTTTAAGTGTTAAAATTGATTGTAAAATACTGGTATTCCACCCCATTTGTGAGATGAATAAGTCTGCAGCAGGAGAATAAGATATAAGTGAGTTTTTCCCGCTTAAAATGTCGAAACTGTCGATTTCCAATGCTTCACCTACTGAAAGAAAACGACATATAATAATGGATTGAGACCTTCTGAAACAAGAGTTTGTGTGTGCGTGTCAATAGATGGATGACGCGACGCCGAGTGTTCTTTTTGACATACTGCAATCTTAAGAAACTAGTAACCGATTTATAGTTTAATAGGCGTACAAGGAAGTCATGTGTTGTCCACATCAGATATTTTAATGTCAATGTCAAACAAGAATTTTTAATCTTTGCTAGAAATATTTTTATTCCAACTTTTTGACCTGAGTTACGGCCATTCTCAAGTATAAATTAGAAATCTATCTTATTATGTTTGTTTTTAATGTTCTTTAATTTAATATATACCAGCTTTTCTGATAGAATGCACCGTTTAGGAATTATAAGTGAAAAATCAAAAAACGTCCTAATATTTCGATTTTTTAACTCAATTTTTTTATTTTCATTTTTTACTTCCTTGTACGCAGTAAAAATTTTCGAATTTTTTTTTTCTGTCTGATAGATAACTAATAAGTAGATATAATTAGAAGGCCAATCAATTTTTCTTCAATAAAAATATATATGGATAAACTAGCTGTTGAACTTTTTGCAGAAATTCAAAAAAATAATTCAAATGTAAATAAATAAAGGATATGATAAATTTTTAATTTCACCTTCAGAATGATTCTAATTAGGTAAAAACGTCAGAATAAAAATTTTGTCACGAGGATTACCATTTTTGTTTAATAAACTTAAACCATCGGAAAAAATATTTTTATCTACAACGTCGAAATATTAAGTATAGAAACGATCTTAATCATCTAAGTATTATTATTTTTAGTGACCTATGTAATAAGAATCCTTGATTGTTATCATGGTCCTGTTGGTTGGACCAATTTGGTTTTCTTCTGTTTTTTTGAACCAGGCTTTAATCTTAACCCCAAGAGTAAGTTAACCTGTTCCTGACACCAGTACTCTAATTGCCACAGATCCAAACACCGTTAAATAACTCGGCAAACAGAAGCCAACGAGTCGATTTGTGCTCCCATTGACTCAGATGAAGCCGTGCAGGTTGTTCATCGCCTGCCTTCTGGGCGGTTGCGTCGTACTGACATTATACCTCAACGAATCCAACTCCACGAGGCCTTCAGCTTCCACATCATCCCTCCACAGGTACTCCAGCTTCTGTTCGTTATCCTTGATCATATATATATTTATTTGTTCAACCATATTAAAGATATAATGTCGTTTTATCGTTAACTTCTTCCCCAATACTCAAGCCTCCTCGTGTTCCTAAACCATAGAAGATTGTTAGATATACGCAACTGTTAACTTCGATTCGAAAAGGACTTAAATAGATTAAACGAAAACCTTTCCCAACTGGAAATACATACATTCAAATTACAATATATTGTCAAATGATGACTTGAGTGAATAAAATCCTATTGCAGCTATGTTTGTTTTAGCTAGTAGACGAAATATATCGTTTTCGCTGATTTATTGTTGACTTTTCAAGAGATTAATATAAAAATATATATATATTTTTGCGAGTATAATGCCTGTCTTATTCCAGGTGGAATGACCTTAAATCTATTTGAATTTGAATATATATATATATATATATATATATATATATATATATATATATATATATATATATATATATATATATATATATATATATATAGAAACATAAAAATTTTGTAGAAAAAAAATGTTAAACTTGGAAATTTTAAGCATAACTTAGAGCTTTGGAAAGATACTTTATTTTTATAGCACAATTCGTTAATTTGTTGTTTTAAAAGGAAAGAAGATAATAAATAATAATAGTAAAATGACTGAATCACAGATTTCAGTAGAGGTAATTGAGGAGGCACTAAGTTGGGCAAATATTTTATTAAGTTTTTTTTTTCAATCTCATGATACCCTGTTTATTTTTGTTTTGCATTTCTTTTCTTAAATGTTACAAAATAAATAAATTATTTTCAGGCATCGAGGCAGAAGAGATTTGGATTCATATTATGATTTCCTTATAAATGAGTGGTCTTTCAAGTTCTGGGCAGTCTTTCAGGTTAGAAAATCCTATTACTTTGTGTTTTTTATTATTTTTTATTTTTTTAGACTAATCTAATTATCTTATAAGCTCAATTATTGGAAAACAGCTTTAATATTTCAGTAGAAATATTAATAAAATAAAATAACCAAAATAAATTCTTATAATTAATTTATATTTTTTGAAATAATTAATGATTGTATTTTCATTCAACGAACTAAATTTTCTTGAATTTCCGTTTTCATTTTTCTTTTTTTTCGTTATCTTTTATAAAAAATTAAAAGTCCTTCTATTATTCTATTAAAAGTCCAAGAAAAAAGTAATATAACTTTATTATAAGTTTCTAATTAACATTTTAATCATTAATATAATTCATTTCTTTTTATTTGCCACCTTTTTTTCTAGCTAGTTACAATAGCAGTTTTATTATACTCAACATTTGCAGCAATCTATTACGCCAAGTATACGTACCTACACAACCCACCGAGTGATGAAGATCTTTTTAGGTAAGAATGAAGTACAATATATGCAGTTATTTGGTTACATATTAAATACTATACTGTAGTTTTCAAATATTGCAATACTATGACTTCATTTACACTTTTTATTTATTTGATTTGTAAGTTGATAAAAAATCATTGACCAGGACAACGAAAACACCCAAAAAAATTATGATCCTGCCAATAGCGAATTTTGTTTAGTTGATCATCAATGCCATATAGCTTTTGTTGATGAAAAAGAGTGCTGATGAAAGAACCCTCTGAACAATTTTTACCCTTTTGGCAAAAAATTTATTTTGCCATTAAATCCTAGATAAAGTGTTTTTCATTTTCTAAATTTCTTCATAAGGTAAAATTAAGAAGAAACTGTGGTTCTTTAAACCACGTTTAAACGATGTTAAATTTAAAATTTATGTTTAACATCATCAAGTAATTTTCTTCAAGGCAATAAATCAGAAGGAGAGATAATTTAAATGAGGTATACTTAAGTGCATTATTGTAATTACAGGTTTCTAGTAATGTAATTAAAGACTCCAAGTATGACTATTCAAATTGTTTAAGCTTTATTCACATTGTTGACTACAGATACATACAAATATATTTTTTTTTTTAATATCCTAAATTACCTCCCATTACCTAGAGACAGAGAGTGTTGATCATAGATTTCAATAGCAAATGGAATTGCTTATTTTTAAAATAAATGTTAGATAAATTTCAGTCAAAATTTCGGTGAGCTAGGAAGCTGCCTTTTGTGGTTCTCAACTTTTTCCTTCCTCTCCCATATTTTGTGTTTTAGTGAAAATATGACCTAAGTGACAGAGCTCTTTTGCTAACGGTTCTTTTTTTTCAGAAAGTTAAATGCCACTTGGGACAAATTTTTTTATTTAAAAATTAATTAAATAAATTGTTAACTCTTTAGCCAAAAACTTTGCACTTTAAAAGAATACTTACATTCTTCAACAAAAATATCACTGGATCAAATTAAATTTAAACTTTAAGGCTGATACAACCTTGAGAAACCATAATTTTTTAATTCCCATACCCAATGTTTGTAATATAAACTTTTCTTTTCAGGAGAAGAGCTTTGAGAGCAATTTACAACCATCCACAATTCCCTGGTATAACAGCCTGAAGTACATTCTGGTGGAAAAAATAAATTGTTTAAAAATCAAAAATAGATGTCATGGTAAATTCATTTGCCATAAACAAACAAATTAATAGTATTACAGATTATATAACATGGGATAAAACAATTTTTTTAAATTAATAATAAATTTAATTTATTTTATAATATAAGTATTTTTGAGTACAAAATAATCAAAACAAGAACTCCTTTTGAGCACAATACAATTTCCACAGTGACAAATACAAATTACAAGTTTTGCTGAATGTACATTATAAATCTGCAAATACATTTTATTTTAAATGCTTAAGATTTTATTTTCCCATTAGATTCTACATAAAGTGTTTTTCATTTTCTTAATTTCTTTTCAAGATAAAATTTACTGTAGTTCTACAATATTTCAATAAACAAATAGCATAACTAAAATAATTAAATGCTTCCATGTATTTTATACCATATGTAATTGGTCATAAAATATCGCCAAATTAAGATATGTGACTTTAATTAATATTAATATTACTTTGATAATAACAATATAAAATTTGAAAAAAAAATATTAGTTACAATTATCAGTTTAGATAAATTACACATATTGTAACTGAAAATTACAGAATATAAAAAAAAACTAACATAATAAAAAAGTAATAATGCAATTACATAAAATAAGTAAGCAGAATCAAATAGAAGATTAACTGATAAAATTTGTTTATAGTCTTTTCAGTAATATTTGAAGGTAAATTTATAGAATAACTGTTTTAATAATTTCAAAGCAAATAAATAACTCAGAAAACAATACAATAATTATAATGAAGAAAAATATACTATTATTAAAAAGTGAATACCAAACTTGAATATTTTATTCTTAAAATAAAAAATAAATAGAAAGGAAATGATAAAATCAGACATAACAACAGAAGCTAGATTTAGTAATAAATTATAACAAGTAAAATAAATATTAAATAATTTTAATAATAGAAAACGGAGTCCAATGAGATTACTTTTAGAATAAGGAAAATTCCTTTATGAAATTTAATGGTTTAACATTATAAAAATAGATGTTACATAAGTGTCCAATATATAAGAAATAAGGAAGCTTAAAAATACCAATTCCTTATTTTATCAGTAGTGTTTAACAAAAAAAAAATATTAAAAGTTTATAATAAAAATTGCTATTATATTTCAATATCAAGTAGCTTCTGAAGAAAGATAAAAGCTGGTATAAAATATATGTAGATTAACCAAGCAAAAGGATAGTAAATATAATCAATTTTAATCTTTAATTCAATCTTCATTCAACAATGAATTTGTAGTTTACAAGATGGCAGTATTCATTACAAGGCTCTAAAATAGAATTAGGAAAAGAAGGAATATTTACTGCATTAGGATAGTTTTGAGTTTCAAAACAAAATCCTGAGTGCCTGTTGTAAACAGTATTATTTTTCCCTCGTATGTTATTCAGGAAATTACCAGTATAAAACTGAACACCAGGTTGATTAGAATAAACTTCAAGTGTCCGTCCAGTTTTTTTATGAACAGCTTTTGCTACAAATCTCATACCTGTTCCATTCACACAAAAATTGTGGTCATATCCATTGGTAGGAGAATTATTTATTAAAAACCCAAGATTCCTTTGAGTCCTGAGGTCTAGATACGTTCCTGTCACTGATTTAATTTCCCCTGTTGGGATTATGTTATTATTCACTGGAGTGTAATAGTCAGCGTTAAGCATTACTTCATGATCCATAACATCCATTGCACCAGTTTCATGGCCTGCTAAATTAAAATAGCTATGATTGGTAAAATTAATAGGAGTAGCCTGAGTTGTTTTAGCACGGAGTTCTACTTTGAGTTCATTGTCATCTGTAAGCTCAAAAGTAGCTTTTGCTTCAATATGTCCTGGGAATCCTTCTTCTAAGTGATAACTAATACACGTCATAATTAATTTTTCATCCTCAACTTTTGCGTTCCAGATTTTTTTGTCAAGACCATGAAATCCACCATGGAGAGTAAAAGGCGGTCTGTTCGCAGATATATTATATACCTTATCTTTAACTCTGAACTTGGCATTTTCAATTCTATTACAAACCCGTCCTACTGTGGCTCCAAAATAAGGATTGTTCTCTCCCTCATATCCTTGAAGATCATTAAATCCCAAAACAACATCAGATATATTTCCATGTCTGTCTGGAATTTTAATGGCAGAAATAGTGGCTCCATAGGTCAAAACCTCAACTGATGTCTTGTCATTTTTCAAACAGTAGACATAAATTGTTTCAGAATGGTTTCCAACTTTAATTTCACCAAAAATTTTACTATTAATCATACCTGCAAGTATAGAAGACTGCTTCACCAAATTTTCTGAACACAGTAAAGAAGACTAACTGCAAAGAGCCATACAACTATTTGTACTGGTTGTTATCAACAAAATTCACAAGTTACCTTATCAGTTATAAGTATTTCCCTACCACAAAGCAAGGTCAAGACCTCAATGTGACCACAAAAAGTGGTTAGGTAACAATTCATTACTTTTATCTGATTCATTATCTTATTAGTCCGTTATTTATTATTATTCTGATTGTTAACCATTAAATTATAGATCCAACTCATTAAATAATAAACTTATAGAAAAAACAGGATAACAATTTACTGCCAAGTTCTTTTACTATTTTTATTTTTGTCTAATAACAACGCTATTTAAACAAAAATATTGAGAAAAAAAAAATTATCTTTCTATCTTTTCTCCGTCTTGAATAATTGTTATACAGCTTTGATATCCATATCCATATCCATGGTCACTGTCACTCGAACCCGAGCCAGGAGCAAAATAATACAACGGGCCCTCTCTCACTTAATATTTTGTTTTTTATTTTTGCCAATTATAAAAATAATATGTGAAGAACGGCACAACTCAAAAATTTTGGATTTTTAGATTTTTGTCTAATCATACTCAACAAAATGTTTATTTTATTCTATTGAAGAGAGCAACAACAAAATTATATCGTACGACCGTTTTTCGAGCAGTTGTGTCATTCTAGAACTAATGAAACCTCCCGCGATGTTTTGGGGGAGAGCGTCACATTTTAAGTTGTAGTAATTTCAGCATTTATTTAAATGATTTATTCCAAAAACTAGATTAAAAAAAAAAAGATTCTCCCTGGCAATTATCTGAGGTAATATAATTACAACGTTTTTATAGGAACTTTTATTATCATCACTTTTGTAAAATAGTTCGGGCGAGAATCTAAATTAAGTGAACATATATCAAAAAATTATTTTGATATCAATGATTAAGGAACTTTGTATTGAAACGTTTATATTAAAACTGTAATTTGAAATGTTCTTGAAAAACAGTTGAACTGAAACAGTTCAATAACCGTTTTCTGCTCTGATTTAAGCACATCTATGTAATAAAAAGCTTGGACACACAGGCAGGTAGCTAGTTCCTTAGTATAATTTTCATTAATTCTTTAATCTCATTACTCACTATGGGGGAGGGGTGTGGGGAAATAAGTAATTATTTTATTATTAGTATTGCGGCGCAACGACCGGGTGACGGAGACTTGGCTTCCACCAACCGCCTCCGCAATTCGTCATGATCCTGTGCATTTGTCATCCAATTCCTGATACCAAGGACGTCCCTCGAGTCTGTCTCCACTCCGTCGATCCACCTCAGCTTAGTTCCACCTCTTTTCCTGGTCCCATAGATCGGCTCCGTAAGCATTCTCTTCTGTATTTTATTATCTTCCATTCGTGCCAGATTTCCCGCCCATCGCAATCTGCCAACTTTTAAAATCTGGACGCTGTCAGGCTCTATAAAAGCTCTCAGCTCTATACTTCCTGGTTAGTCCATCTTCTCCAAATCCCATCCACGAACACTCCACCAAACATCCTTCGGAGGATCTTTCTTTCGAAGTAAGGAGATCTTGTTCATAGGCTTTTGTCAGAGTCCAACTTTCTGAGCCATATAGCAGAACAGGACGAATCAGGGTTCTATACAGATGGCGTTTAGTCCGTCTATTTTAATGCCTTGAGCCCATTTGCAAGTAAATGCTTTTAGGTAACTTGTGTAAGGTATTTTTTTATTTCAAAGATAATTTTAAGCTTAATTGTTTTGACTTGTGGCAGTTTTGTTCAAAAGAATTTTGAATTTAATGTCACATGGCGCTAGTTTGAAAGAAAACCGGCTTAACTCCGAAAGTTGCATTTTTGAGAAAATGGCGCTTGCAGGTTTTAACCAACTTCTACTGATTATTATAGGTTTCCTTACAAATGTATTAATTATTTATTGAACCCTTTTTTAAGTAAATGCTTGAAGGTAACTTGTATTAGGAAATTTTTGTATTTCAAACATCATTTTAGGTTAAGTAAAAGACTTACTTTTTTTTAACATTAGTGAGACCGGCCATGAGACTCGGACTTGAAGTGAAATAAACCAGGCGAAAACGAAGTATCTTGTGACACTTCCTGTGTATCCTGGTCCAAACGAGAGTGTAGCATTTGGAGAGTACAAGATTTTGTGTATCTGGGCTCCTTGGTGACCCAAGATCCATGACAGGAGAGCTGAGATGAAGAGGAAAATCGTTTCTGCCAACCGATGTTACTTTGGGCTAAGAAAACAGTTCATCGGCAACATTCACTCTAGACAGACTAATGGGCTCAATAAATCATTAATACAACCATAAGTAACCTTTTATAATAATTTAAAAAATGATGAAAACTTCAAGCGCCAGTTGTGCCTGTCTTCTTCCAAGGTATAGATATGGATTATTGTATATTGCAAACAAAATTTACAACTACATTACAATAAGAGTATAATTAAATAAAACAAAAAAAAATGTTTACAAAATAAATTAATAATGATGGTATTAATAATAATCAATTAAGTAAAATGTTCATAATAACACAAATAGAGTTTGAAATATTTTTTATTTACCACAATTATTCACAACATTCTTTTTGCCTTCTTAGTATCAATTAAAATTAATATTATAATATTAAATTATAATAAATTATTTTAACAGTCGGCATTAATTTATATATTTTTAATATATATATTAAAAATATATAAATTAATGCCGACTGTTAAAATAATATATAAATATATATATATATATATATATATATATAAGTTAAAACCTGTTTGACACGAAACGCAAAAAAAAAAGAGAAAAGGGAGAATGATGTGAACGCCACAATGTCTGGAATACAACTGCCTTTATTTACTTTTCTACAGCCTTATATAGGATTTGCTATGTTTATTTATATATTTTTCCCCATAATCCTTACCTCTCCACTTAACTCCCCCGCACCAGTTCACGAAGTGAACTCTGAGAAAAAATATATAAATGAACATCAGCACAAAATAAAATCTACAGAAACCAAAAGATATATACAAATAATTACATAATGCTTAACCAGTACCATACTACTAAAGAAGAAAAACAAACTGTTAAAACAACCCACAAAACAAAAATTACAGACTTATAACTGAAACTACTTATAATTACTAATTTACAATAACTAATCAACACAAAGGCCCATAAAACTATATACAACAAGACTTAAAACTAGGTCGAGTTAACAAAAGGATAACTTCGATGTGCTCTATTCACTGAACTATATACACTTTCACAATTATCTCAATTGTTACCCGCGTCCAAAGGGATGCGGAGATGTCTGACATGGGTATGTCGCACTCTTTGTGTGCCCTGAATCTCTTGGATCGATACAATATTGTGTTCCTTGAGTGCTATCACCCTGAACGGACCCTCGTACCGGGGTTCCCCTTTCGTCCTACGAGAAGGTGGGCGGCGGTAAACGGTCGCACCCAGCTTGATCCTATGTGATTGATCTGGCGTGGCCATACTAACCCGCACGGCTCTTGATTCCTTCGCTTGAGCGATTCTACTTCGAGTCTTTGCAGTAATCTCCCCCAACCGTCGCCGCCTATGTGATACCATGTCGCGCAATTGTGTCGTCATTGCCGTTAAGAGATCGCCCCTGTTGCGTAGGGGATGTCCGAACACTACCTCGACTGGTGTGAACCCCGTAGCCGCATGGATAGTATTATTGTATGCCAGGATCGCCCTCGGCATCGCCGCCTTCGGTCCTAGTTCCCTATGGATGTGGAATAGCCGTAAGTGCTCTCCTATCGTACTATGGAACCTTTCTATAGCCCCTTGCTTGTGGATTCCCCGGAGAGTTGAAATGCCAGTCGATCTGAAGTTCGGCACATTCCGTAGTAGTACGACTATTCCGGAATTCCCTCCCCCCGTCTGAAGTCACCTTCTGGGGCACCCCGTAACAGGCGATCCATTGCAACAACCCTTCCCAAATGGCGTCGGCAGTCTTGGACTCAAGCGGATACGCCATGGCCAGTTTGCTAAAGGTATCTAAAACCGTAAGCCAGTGTGACCCCTCCCAGGAAAATACGTCCACTTGAACATCTAACAGCGGGGAGTTCGGTGTCGGAGTTATTTCCGGGTGAATAACCACGGGGTGTCGGTCGTATTTGGCCCGATGGCACACCGTGCATTCTTTAAGTACCGCGCGAATGGAACTTTTCATGTGATGCCAATAATATCGCCGTTGAAGCGCAGCCAACGTTTCCGGAACCCCCCTGTGATTCGTCTTGCCCTCGTGGTAAGCGCGCACCAGCTCCCGCTGCCGTCCCTCGTCCTTGATCGTCTCGACCAGATGCCTACATAAAACGAAGTTCCTATCCCCTCCTATGCGTTCGGTTTCCCACATGTGCCTTATGCGCTCCAAAACCGTCTTATTACCGACATATAAGTGATAGGTCTTTCCCCTTTTAGTAGTCGATTTCAGGATCGTTGAAATCTCGTTAGGGGTTATCGAGGCTACAGTCCACACCGTGACAATTCTATGCCGTCCGTAACGCTCGTGCTCCGATTTAGAGATACCTGCGGTTCGGGTCTTCCATATAATCTGCCGAATATGTCGATTAACAGGCGAATCGCTTTCGGGGAGTTGGGATGGTCTCACCATACCCAGGGTCTCGTCAGCATCCACCGTGTCCTCGTCTACATGTTCGCTGTCAGGATCCTGCGATGGCACGCCGTCGTGTAAGGGGTTCGCGTATATCGCTCGAGACAGCCAATCGGCGACAACGTTTTTACTACCTTTCTGGTGGACGATAGAGAACGAGTAGGCACGTAACCGTTCCCTCCAACGCCCCACCCGTGCTGACGACTCCTTCAGACCATCAGTCCATAGTAGGGGCTTATGGTCCGTACGAATTGTGAAATGCCTCCCAAAAATGTACGGCTTGAAGTATTCGACAGCCCAGACCACTGCGAGTAATTCACGCTCCAAGGCGCTATACCGGGTCTCCGCGTCGGAGAGCTGTTTGCTCGCGAATGCAATTGGGCGATCCCCTGAATTATCCTGTTGTGATAACACCGCCCCGAGTGCTTTGTCGCTCGCGTCGGTGGTAACAACGAACTAGCGGGAAAAGTCCGGAAAGGCCAGCACCGGTTCCCCCATAAGTGCACGTTTACATTGCTCGAAACACCGGAGGTGCTCATCCGTAAAAACGAACGGCCGCCCTTTTTTCAATAATTGAGTCAGGCACGCTATCGTATCCGCTACATGAGGAACAAACCTTCGATAATAGTTAATCATGCCTAGAAAACTCTTAAGTGCTTTCTGATTAGAGGGTGGTTGTACCTTAGAAATTGCCTCGACCCTCGCTGGGTCCGAACGTACCCCATCGGCCAACACTATGTGTCCCAAAAATTTTATTTGTTTCTGACAAAATACGGACTTCGATAACGACAGTCTAAGGCCGAATTCTCTAATTCTCGAAAAAACCGCACGGAGATGATTCTCGTGCATCGCGGGGGATGGACTAAAAACAATTAAATCGTCCATGTAAATTTGGCAGAAGTTTTCCCCCAGACCGCGTAAAAACTAATCCATGAGTCTTTGAAAGGTGAGGGGTGTATTTTTAAGCCCGAATGGCATGCGCAAAAATTCGTAATGGCCCCTACCGAATGTAAAAGCCGTCTTCTCGATATCCTCGCGGCGCATGCGCACTTGGTGATACCCCGCTTTAAGGTCGAGCGTTGAGAACACCCGAGCGCCCGCGAGTTTGTACAGCATGTCTTCTAAGCGTGGTAACGGATACCTCTCGTCCACCGTGTTTTCGTTGAGTTTTCGGTAGTCCACAACGAGACGGAATGAGGGTCCCGCCCGCGGATCGGTTTTCCGTTTCTCCACTACCCATAGGAGACTACTAAATGGAGAAGTGCTCTCTCGAATGATTCCCTGGCGCAAAAGGTACTGAATCTCCTGTTGGATTATCGCTGTTAATGACTGAGGATATCACCGCCCCTTAGTATACGAAATTTTATTCTCCTTTAAATTAATCTCGTGACATGTCCGTCCAGTAGCCGGTAATGTCCCTCCCTCCTCATAAAACGCATCCCTAAATTCCTCAAGTAATTCCCCCATCCTGCCGCCCCTTGCCCCCGCCGTGAGGGCAGTCGTGCGAAGACTTGATTGCGCTGTCCGGAACCGGCCCTGGTGCGTCTTATTCCCCAACTGTATTTCCCAGTTGCCTTCCCTCCCCCCTAACCGAAAACCCACCGAGTCTAGGACATCGCATCCTATTAAAACATCATACTGGGATGCTAATTCACTCAGCACGTGGACAGTCATTGTTAGGTCGCGCCCTGTTAACTCCCGCAAATTCCATCGATATTCCCCCAGCACCGCACAAGATCCGCTCAAGGTGGTTATAGAACATCTACATTTCTCTACCACGTCAGTACATCCTAGCATCCCCTTGCTCACGAGAGTACTCGTACTTCCCGTATCAATGAGGGCCTTAACCTCTCTCCCCCCCTGACTCCCCTCTACTATGGCCAACCTATCCCACACATTACACACAGTGTTTACCTCATATCTACAGCCTCTGGGGTTGCCCGCGTCTCCTCAAATTTCTGTCTCCTTCCTCGCCATCGCTGCTGTCGGCCGTACTTTCTTGCTGCTCCGTCCCTTGGTGATTTGGGCCCATGAAGTCGGCTGTTCCTCCTCCTCTCCACTGGAACTCGATGGCGATGACGTCCCCTCGGAGCTCGATGATGTCGTGCGACGCGCGGGCCTCGTCCGATGAGCGTTTACCTCCATAGGTTCCTCCCGTGGCCTCTTCGAATGCATCCAAGGGCATGCCCGTGCCACATGCCCTTTTTCGCCACACTCGAAACATTTCACAGACGGACAGTTCGCCGCAATGTGACCAGTCCTACTGCACTCATAGCATCTTCTGTCGTCTCTACGTGGCTTCCGAGAGGTGAATCTTTGCTCTTCTTCCCTCCTATGAGATCCGCGCTCGTCTCTGCGTGAGCCGTGCTCCCCTTTTCGGTCACTGCACTGCTCATCTCTCCTTGGTGAAGGCCTCCGAAAGGCTCTTCTTTGCCTTGGCCTTGCCTGTTGCCACACGTGCTCTGGTTGGACCTCATCTTCCTCCTGTTCACGAGTCTCTCGATCCATGATTTCCCGGACACAGTCTAGGAACGTCTTTTCTGCAGCGAACTTTTCCTCAGTTTTTAAGTTCCTTCCTAGCTGCACTTTCAAGATTTTATCGTAAATGGCCAGCTGTTGGCCCGCTTCTGCCTGGCCGACGGTCTCGACTATTTTCTCCGCTATGGCGATATATTGGTGTAACATCGTTGCCGCGAATGAATAACCTGACTGGCCTGTGTGCCGGGTTTCTGTAAACAGCCGGTACAGGTCTTCTTCCGGCGACCATCTTCCTCCGCCATACCCCTGTTTCAGCCGCCGCACTACTTCGTCCCATGCCGTCAGTTCATCTGCCTGGATGTGATTTAGTATGCTGCGTCGCACCCTTCCTACTAATGATGCCCGCAACTCCAAGACATCGAGTTGGTCTACTAGCCCTGCTGTTATCTTGGACTCCAGCAGGACATGGATTTGTTGGCCTCTCTTTAGGAAATGGTTAAGGTGGCCGATCTCGCCTCCAAACTTCTCCAACTCTGCTATGGCGCTCTTCAAGTAGGTGGCTTTCGCGGTCCTCATCCGCATCCATTCCAACCTCATCATCTCCGCATTAACTGCTTGCATCATCTCGGTGCTAGCTGCTGCCGAGGTGTTGCCTTCTTCTGACATTCTGGATGACGTCTGAAATTCGCCCTGAATCTCGCGTACCACTTCGTCTAGTGTACTTGGTCGAAGCGGCATCTATACTAGCGAGACTAAATTAACTTTCGTCGGGTTTCGCGAATATCTAAAGGTCCCGGGTTTCGGCACCAGTTAAAACCTGTTTGACACGAAACGCAAAAAAAAAAAGAGAAAAGGGAGAATGATGTGAACGCCACAATGTCTGGAATACAACTGCCTTTATTTACTTTTCTACAGCCTTATATAGGATTTGCTATGTTTATTTATATATTTTTCCCCATAATCCTTACCTCTCCACTTAACTTATATATATATATATATATATATATATATATATATATATATATATATATATATATATATATATATCATTTTCTAGATAAATTAAACCATTTTCATTTTAAATCATACCTAGGCATGTAAATACAATTTTTTTTATTTATTTTTTTTTACACGAAACGGCCTTACAGACCACGCGAATATCATTTCTTCCTAACTTTCCCCACACACTCCCCTCTCCTCCTCTCTTCCCACCTCTTCTTCATTCTTTCAGATTGCATTCTTCTTTCTTTCTCGCTCCATATTCTCCCCTTTCTACCCTCTTTGGCACCCGCAAGGGCCTTTATTTTCATTAATTTTTCCTTATACTCATTCCTATCGAAACAGTCGACTTGAGATCCCCAATTTCCTCGTTTCTTCCTTTATCTGCTTGATTTTATTATAATAAATTAATATAAATCATTTTTACATAATGCTATTGTTTACGATTATTTTAATTACCTATTGTGATTTTAAAAAACGTGATTTCGTTCAAGTGGTATTCTTATCGATTAAGTTTAACTTTTCGGTTATCAATTAATATTAATATTATTATAAAATAGCATACAAGATTTCGATCAAAATTGGCAAACCGGAAGTGGTACTTTACTTGAAGATCATAATAAACTTATATCAAAAATTACATTTAAATATAATACAAAACATCTCAAATTTGGTATACAAGACTTCTTTATCAACATAAATAATATACTAGATTTTAGATAAAATTAGCTTAACGGAAGTGGTACTTTACTTAAAGGTCATATTATACTTTCATCAAAAATTATATAATAAAAACAATACAATAAAGAACATCTCAGATTTGGTATATAAAATTTGTATGCCATTATAAATAACATACTAGATTTTGGTTAAAATTGGCTAGCCGGAAGTAGTACTTTACCTGAAACTGTTTATTTTCTATTTTCCGCCTCTTTTTTCTTTTAACCATCGAATTAAAGTTCAACAGGCGTACAAGGAAGTCATGGCGTTTCATATCAGATGTTTTTAAAAACGTGGCTTCGTATAAGTGGTATTCGTATCGATTAATTTTAACTTTTCGGATATCCTCATAATTGAGGTCCATTCTAATTATCTAATTATCGATTTATTTAAACTTTAATCCTATCCCTGATATTGAGGTTCATTATTGGTTTATCAGTGGCCCTTTTTATGAAAATACTATCGACTTTATTATTACGCGGTTAAGTATAAATTATTTTAGCTTTTTGGATCTTTTCGACGTTGGGATCGATTTTTAGATTATCGAAATTGCAGTTTCATTGAACTGCATAAAGTGAGCGCACAATAATTTTTGGAGATACTAATTATGAATTTACTTTCAACTCCATTTGCTACTACCTTTATAGTATTATATGAAACAGGGATCATTTTTTTATTAGAATGACAATTCATAATCGATAATGCAAAATATATTTTTATCGCGCATGAGCATTTCCATTTACTATAATCACTTAATCCAAAAATCGTTAGTATTTTTATAATAAGGACCACCGATAACGCTATATAGACACAATATTTAGGATATCCGAGAAGTTGAAATAAATCGATTTTGTTTTTGTGAAAGGGGCCTCCGATAAGCAAGTAGGGGATCTCAATATCGAGAATTTAAAATGAATTGATACAAATACTATATGAAGAAAACAAGCCACGTTGTTTAAAAAACACAATAGATAATTTAAATAACCATAAACCACATAATCATGTTAACATGATTTATTTTAATTTATGGAACTCAAAAAAGGTTGAGTTTTTCTTGGAAATGGTTGAACATGACTTGGTAATGCCATTAATTATTTAATAATTATAAATATTAATTAATTATAATAATTAAATTATTCATAAAATGAATAAAAAATACAGATTTGCTCTGTATTTCGATAATTATCTCTTCAATTTAATTTACACGCTTTACAAACGCTCTATGAGGACAAACTGGCTTGAGATGCAAGCTGCTTTGCTACACCAGACATTAAACAGCACGCTCCCCGCCTATCTGATCCAGGACAGGTACATTTATATCAATTTAATAATTAAAAACGCTGCACGCCAGTCCCCGCTGTCGCTCCCAACTCAGGACACAGCCAAGGCATCTCGCTTTTCATGTCGTAGCAGGACATAAGAGCTCAAAATCTAATAAATCAACTTTATTTTTTTATAATAAAATATTCTTGATAAGAACTTTCACAAGTATCAACCATGCGAAAAACAGGTGAATTCTAATAGGTAATTATCATGTTTATCCGTCTAGCTAGTACTTTTCAGAATTTTAAATATTAAATCAAAATAATCAATCAAACTATTGTCGTATATAGGACGATATACTTTATTTTATTGTTTTAATTCAGAACAAAAGAAAATCTTGGCTTCATGAATAGAACAATAAAAGGGAGGAATTAATACCACCGATTAGGCAGAGAACTTGAATCATACGGTTTTTTTCGTTAGGTACTTTCGAGTGACACAAACCATTTTGTGAATTTTGAAACAAACCATGATATGCTGAACCCAGAAATACAGAAAATAGCTGCAAAGTGGAGATGACCTATTTAGTCGAGAGACTTGTAGTCACAATAACGTATGTATAAAAAATCGTTTATTAATATAAAAATACAAAACACATTTTTAAAATCGAAGTTACAACTATCACCGGCTTCTGATGAGCAATTCTTTAAAATACACCCTACTCCTCCCCCCGCCGATGCCCTTCTATAAGTGCAAGTCTTTTATTTTGAGGGAAAACACGACTAAAATACATCCCAAAAATCGGAAACATTTAAAACAGTGAATTACGATTTTAAGCCTAACTGAAAAATAAAACTGCAACCCTGTAGTTTGTCATGGGTTACAATCGATTTTGAAACGATACCATACTAACCGGTACCGACTTTCGATACGATATCGATAATAGTATCGATTAAAAAGTATCGATACCAACAAATACCTGGTATTGGAAGAAAATGATCGATACTATACTAATATCGATTGGTATTGGACAACCCTAATCATACAGATTGCACTAGAGAGTGCAGCACCTGTTTGTATTTATGGTACGGCATTGTAGACAAACCTAACAGGTTGATAACCATCCTCTACAAATTGTAACACGTGGGATTTGTTGTTGTTTGTGTATTAGTTTTAAAATTAACTGTTAGTGTAAGACTATTTTGAACATAATTTTAGAATGGTAGTATTTACATGTCAGCATTGTAACGCATCGTTGAAGAGGCTTGCAGTAGCGAAACATTATTCTCAAGCTTGTAGAAACACTCCTTACCTAACTTGCATTGACTGCTTAAAAGATTTTCAGTAAGTACTTATGCTCAACTTTACAAATATATATATATATATATATATATATATATATATATATATATATATATATATATATATATATATATATATATATATATATATGTATTTTGTCCCATTCAGTTTTATGGTGTACATTGCAATCTTTGATCAACAGATCAGATTGTGTTCTATTGCATTTTAAAATTTTGTTTTTATTTTCGTGGATTGATTTCTTTTAAAATTGGAGGAAGTGAAGAAATTCTTTTCTTCTGAGAAATAGATTGTTAAACTTTCATTTATCCATTCCTCAGAAAAATAAGATTGGATGATGGATTATTTATTTGCTTTCATCAATTGTTTTGTTAATTGAAGTTCATTGTAGCTCATTATTCATGTTGCTTGTCCATTCCCTTATCGCTAATCTATTCCCAAATCTTTGTTCTTGATAATCTTCATTTCCTAAACTTTTACTTTCATACTGAATGAATATAAATTTATGTTCGAGTGATTTCTCATCTCAGACCTTTTGACTTCTTGATTTTGTGGTTTATTTGTAAAGTAACTTAATGACTATCTTGTTGAATATTATTTTGCATTCTTTGTCACCAAAGCTAAAACTCAAACTGTTCACACCATCTGAGTGTTCATAAGAAATTTCTTTAGTGATTTTTTAAATTTGTATTAATGTTAATATTTGAGTTTCCACAAACTGTTTTGTTTGCTCTTTTTTGCGCCAAAAAGTTAATCCTTTCTTTAAGTTTAATAATTGGTTACAACTTACAGGAATTAGGAATTTGTGCCGAAAACTGCAGATAGGAATCTGTCGGACGGAAGGTTAATAAAGGAAGTTGGAAATCAGCCTCTCTGTTGCTGATTTTCTATCTTCTTTTTTTTTTGTATGGCCAAGTCATAAAATTAAAATATAACTGCCATTTTCTGTTTGAATAATTACAATTTCAGACCTTAATGACGCTAAAGAACTGAATTGGTTATTAAAGATAGGAGAAATCTTATGGGAGTCACTGATAATCACTCTAATCCAATCACACTACACCAAATGGAACAACTGTGAGTGTGAAATCCTATGTAGAGTGGTTGGAGTAGAGGGGAGTAGCTCGAATTCCATTGGCTTTAAAACCCCCTCTGCCGATAGTGATTGTAGAAAACGGATGGAGTGGAACAATGAACAGCACATTTTTCAGGCAGTGCTATACTACTAATAATCAAAATTGTTTGCCACTGACATGTATTGTTAAAATTTATGATATTGATTGAATAAAATATTTATCCAACTTCCTTTTTAAAATTAGTTCGAAAATTCTTAATAAAATTCTAGTTTAATATTCTCTAATATGCATAAAATGTCCACTATTACTTATATTTTTGGAGAGAGGGTCAAGATTAAATTTTTTTTTTTTTTTTTATATTGTAGAACCACTATTTATAGCCTCATTAATGCATGTTTACGTCAGCATAAATCACTGTTTTATTTTCCTTTCGTTAAAAATGGAACAATGGTGTGGAGTGATTGTCAGTGGAGCCCTTGAAATTGTCTTAACTCCAAGTACTACAGCTGCTCCAAATTAGTGTTCTGGGTTCCGTTTGGAGTGATCACCAGTGGCCACCTTTAGATAAATATCAGTTAATGATACAAACATTTTCAGCTATGGTGGAAGCTTATACTAAAATCCAAGCAATCTTCATATTTTTGAATAATGAACTCAATGATTAATCGCCCAAGAATATTTATCGGCTTCTTCCTTATAATGTCATGACTAACTATAGTAACATTTGAACTGACTTAAATTGTATTGAAAATTAATCCCTATCCTTTTAGAGCATGTATGGATCAATAACTTGTAGGATTAGTAAGACTTAAGAAGGGAATCTGAATTTATATTAATATAAGTCAAAATTTTTATTTTATTTCAGTGGTGATGACTACAACGCTCATATGACCTGTGTTACTGAAGATGAGAGGTATGGAGACAAAAACTTTGTTGCCAAAAAAATGGGCGTCAAACAAACTGAATGGATTGATGTTGTTCATATGTGTGCTAAAAAGAATGAAAATCCAAAATTCAAGTTTATCTTTTCCAAGCTTTCCAGTTATTCAAATGTACCTCGAAAAAAACCTAAGTTCTTGGTAAGTTTTAATTTTTTGTTTCATTAGATAATGTCTTTTTGTGTTATTTTTTTTTTACATGGCCATAGTTAAAAAAAAAAAAAAAAGAAAATCAACTCACAGATACCAAATCATCTTATATCTCAAATTGTTGTTTTAATATGAATAAATTTTAAAAATCATTAATATCCAGTTTATTTAATTCCACTGTTAAGTGCATGAGTGTATCAGTATATTTTAAGAAATTAGTCAGATAATTAATTTTTTTTTTATTGTATGAAAGTTTATGTTTATGGTTTGATCTTTTTGGCATGAGCACTGCCATAAATAACTATGTAAAAATAATTGTTCTTCATTGAAAATTCATACTGTACCATGTTTTTGTTCTTGTTCTTTATGAACTATCCTTTAATCATATTTGTTTTATTAATTATGTTTTACTTGCTATTTGATTAGTATATTTATTTTGTTTTACTTAATGAATTTTATTTCTATTAGTCAAATTTAATTTATATTTTAGTTCGGCTTGGCTTAGATTTAAAGAATCTCATCTACTTAGTTTATCTTTTGAAGTGATAAAATAATTAATTTTTTCAACATCTTTTATATTGTTTCAGAACTTTATCAAATCATCGTTGCCAAAATTTTCTCAAGACATAGCTGCTGAGGTTTTTCAAATTATTGATGAACAATTCTTAAAACAGAAAAAAAAAGACTCTGAAAATGAAAATAAAGATGGTAAAAGTGTAAAAAACACTGACGAAGCATTGAGTGATGCTAAAGAGGTTAAAGGAAAAAGTGAGGAAAAGAAAAAGAAGAAGAAAAGAAATCGTGATAGTGAGAGTGAAGCTCTTCCAGATGAGGGTACTGACATTATAATTCCTGCTGAAGAGAAGTCCAATAAGAAGAAAAAGAAATTAAAGAAGGTAGAAAAATTATCACCAGCCGAATCACAAGAATTGGAATCTGCTGACATAACAGAACTTTTTAATGCCAAAGCTAAAAACAAAAAAGATAAACAGAAAAATGGATTTCTAAATGAAACTAATGAGGAAGTTGAGGAAAATGAAAATGTCTCCACAAATAACCAAAATGGGATTGAGAGCCATGATGAACCCAATGAGAATGATAATCATGTAAAATTGTCTAAGAAAGAATTAAAGAAACTTAAGAAAAAACAGAAGTATAATGCTGAACTGAAAAATATCGAAGAATCTGAGTCTACTAAGGATATAGAAGTTGAAAATGAAGCAAATGATCAAGACTCAGCAAAACCATCTAAAAAACAAAAAAAGAGGAAAGCTACTGTCAGTGAAACTGAGACTAGTACCAAAAAAAGACAAAAAGTTGAAGGTCAGTTGCCTAACCAACATTAATTAATTTATTTTGTTAAGGTTGATTTAAGTTAATTTGTATGTTAAATTATACAGTTAAATAATTAAATTTTAATTTTACAACAAGGGTAAATTAAATACGATTATATTATCTTAGAGTTTGATTATATTATCTCTTCATTATTTAGTGGATTTTTTAAATATTTTATTTACTTTTTTTTTTATAGGAAATGAAGAATCTGAAAATTGCACAATTGAAAATGAAATTGATGAAGAAGAGGAAAAATCTCAGAAAGGAAAAGTTAGATTCAATTGGGAGGCAATAATTAAAGAAGTACTTCGTAAAAGTCCTGATCACGAAATGTCTCTGAAAAGGATTTCAAAGAAGGTTCTAGCTGAGTACCAAGCCGTGAAAGGTGATAGGGAAAGTTACGAAGAGCTAATTTCAAAGTTTAATAAAAAAATAAATAAAACAGTTGGTGTAAGAGTGCTTAAAGACAAAGCAAAATTGTTAGCTGAAGACTAGTACCTTTTGCTTTAAGCTTTGAGTTGACTGCAAACTAATTTTGTTTCAACTGTACGGAATCTTATTTACTGTTAAGTTTTCATTATGTACATAAGAGTGTAATGTATAATTAAAGATTATTTTAAGGAAGCCGTTTTTAATGTTTTGTCATAAAACATTGTTTTATTGTTTTATACATTTTATTTTGTTCTTACTTCTTTTAAAGATTTGAGGGTATTTTTCTGAAAAGGATTTATTTTATAATACATATTGATATCTTATTTAGTAGTGATAAAATAAAATAAAAAAATTGCTTTGGTAGCAGGCACTGGTAATGGAGCCTAATTTGTTGCCTTAGGTATTCAAGAAACACAGTTTGGTTAGAACTGATCAGCTGATTTATGTTTTGGCTTATGTCAGGTAATCATTTTAGGGAGCAATGAGCAGACTCAGGAAACATCATCTAACTAACAGTTCCCATTTTGACAAAGCTCATTTATGATATTTTGTAATATGCCTAAATTGTGATTTTAAATTATCACCATAAGGGTAACTACCCTCCTACAGCAATGCTAATCTGAAATACTTCTGAGCTCACCCCAGCTCTGTCACTCTTTACATTCACCTCTGCTAAACAATTGGTACTGATGTGAAACCCCCTAGTCATGGAGCCTGGGCCAAATTATTATACTCATTTTAGGAAGTTTGAATGTGAATTAGGAAAGAGAATGCCATTATAAGTAAAATAAGCCTTGTTTGTCCTTCCAAATCCGCTGCTTTTAAAAATGGTGGCCTTGTGGAAGTGTCCAAAATTGCCCTCATTCCAGGATGAATGAAACTTTAATAGATTGATCTTTCTAATATCCTTGGGCAGACTAAATTTCAAAATTGTAATTTTAGACAACAAATTACTGATTTTAGGAGGCTTGAAACTTTATATTTTTTGTGTAAGATATTATACTTTTTGTACTCAGACCAAGTCAAATACTAGAGTATACTTACTGAACTTTTCTACGTTCGCTTCAAAACAGTCAATAATTGCACTAAATTTTGAAAAAGGTGTACGGAATGGTTTAAAAAAAAAACGTGGCTTTTTCTGAATCTGTGAGAAGACACGTAAAATAAGCCTTGTCTGCCATTCCAAAGCCACTGCCTTCAAAAATAGAGGCCATGCGAACACATCTAAAAATGAGGCTGATTCCAGGATGGATGCAACTTTAAAAAGTTGTGTTCCCGATATTTGTTTAAACAGTGCCAAATGTTTGGTTGATTGATTTACTTTGTATTAATAATGCGGTATACTTTTATTTCCTTTTGGAAAGATTGTAGGTTTAACTGATATAGAATCCCCGACTAAATTATAAGCGACCCAAACTTTTTATGAGATTCGTTAATTCAAGTATCCCAAAGGTGTGACTGTAGTGTTATTTCCAGATTAGGAAGTGCTTTAAGTAAAAGCTGGTTCTAGAATTAATTTCTGAACCCTTAATTTTGTCCCGGTAGATTTGTCGTTTGGTCCACAGTGCGAGGCCTGCTTCTGGTTTGAGATACTGTAATGTTTCTCCCACAGGCCGGAGCAGTTGAATATCTGACTGAATTAAATCATTCATTTTGTCAGCTCTATGTGGCTTCGTTGCGCTTATAATGATTTATTAACAAGGGTGAGAAGCGACACTCTAACCACAGACACAATAAAAACGAAGTTTAACTAGAAACAGCAACAACCACGAACCCATATAGTATATAGGGTTTCCACGTATTTCCACATCTTTAAAGAGGTGATAGTACACCAAAATAGCAGAAAAAAAAGTTTATATGGACAATGCACCGATGTGTAGGTAAGTTTATATGCGTGCACCTATGATAGGAGTATTTGAACCTTAAATCAAGAAAAAAAGTCTGAATCAGGAAGTTTGTGAAAAATTTCATTAAATCCATCATTCTTCAAGCTTGATAACCATAACCTATTATCGTCCCTCTAAATTCTTTAAGGATATCATAAATTGAAGTAATAAAAAACTAAATGCCGGAAGATTTTTTTGTATAATGTAGTTAATATTAACAATATTGGTCTAATTCTTATGTTTATAGTCAACATTCGGCCTGACACACTAGCAAAAACCCCTTTATCCGATAGCATGAAATCAACAAAAAGAATTATCCAAACATTCTTCATATACAGGGTTCGCTAACGAGTAATGTGCATAGTAAATCAATGAAGTGATAATTTTAAAATAAATTACGCAAATAAACACACTATTCAATATGGGAAACAATCAGGGGCCTATGCAGAATTTTTTTCGTAGAGGGAATTTGATAAAAAGGCAAGTAACCAACTAAAACTAAGTATCTGTAATCGCCAAAAACATTTTTATTTCGATTTGTTTTTTGTTACTTTTTATTTTATTACATATGTATTACTCAAAATACAAACCTTATGTTGGTGGAAGCTGCTACTATGGATAAAACCATTAACCTTAATCGTTAACTATGAGACATAAAATTCTGACAATGTCTGACTTCCGATTGACTTTATAAGAAATGGCAAGAGTTAGGGAAAGTTATTCAGTTACAGTTTGATGTTCCAGTTACCGTCCGGCTTTTCTTTTTTCTGACTTAATTTAGCTTTGCTAATTTTTTCACTAACAGGGTGCTGGCCTGATAGAAACTCCCAACCTGGAGGACCAGGTTTTTTTCTGTCGATGCCTTTTATATTTTATAAATGCAGTGAGGTGTCTTTACAGTGAGGAAGAATACAAGGTGAAGCTTGGCTCTCGCTTGTCTGAATCTTTTTCGGCATTTAAGAGTCTTAAGCAGTGAAACAGTATGTCCCCAACCATGTTTAAAATTTATGTTTAACAGGCAGTAAAGGAGTGGAGTTGGGAAGGAAAATGCATAGACATCAACGACATATGCTATTCTACTTTTTCTTTGCCAAGGAGGAGGAGATGGTCGGCAGGGGACTTGAGGATTGGTGGGATAGAGAGAAATGGAGGGACGCTATGACCAGTAGTCGTATGGCCCAAAGCAGAGATGGCCTGGAAGGAGCGCTGAGGGTCATCCAAAAAGAATACAGCCTGTGGGGTCTACAATGAATTTTGATAAGACCGAACACATGGCAGTAAACTGCTAAGAGGCCGCGGACTTTCAGATTAATGGGAGGATATGCAAGCAGGTAGACTCCTTCAAATACCTGGGGTCTACAGTAGATGGGAATAGCACTTCAGAACCCGAAGTTAGGAGGAGAATTGGCTTGGCAAGAAGGGTGTCTAGAATTTTGCATCCAGTTCTTTGGAACACGGTCATCTCAACTGAAAACAAAAGGCGGATTTATGGCAATTGTCGACCTCCCTTTCACTTAGGCCGCAGAGACCCGGACACTTAAACCATAGCGGCAGAGATGGATTTCTGGAGGAAATGCCTGAGGATTACCCGCCTGGATAGAGCCAGGAATGAGGAGATTAGAGACAGGCTTCTTATATAGGAACAGCCAGGAAGACCCGAACCCGGTGGAAGGACTACGTGGAGGAGGAGATGGTCGGCAGGGGACTTGAGGATTGGTGGAATAGAGAGAAATGGAGGGACGCTATGACCAGGCAGCCCTTTGAGGGACAAGACCTGCAAAAGTAAAGTTATGTTTCAGTTACACCAGTGAGCTTGAAGAATGATGGGTTTAATGGACCTTTTAAATAAACTTTCTGATTCGGACTTTTGTCCGGTTTTAAGGTTCCAATACTGACATGGCTCGATTCCATTCAGGAAAGGAGGAAATTCAAGTTTTGTGATGTTTTAATAAGTCACTATTTTAGTTGAGTTGGAATAGATCACTCAAAAACTTTTCAAGATAGTAATTTTCCAATCTCACCGTCGTTAAGTTGAAAAAAATCTCTTTAAGAGATATAATTCGGCTTAACTAAATTCATTGTAAGGGAACCAGTAGCGAAAAGTTTTATTTTATTTTTTAAATCACTCTTGTCAATGTTTTTCATTGCCTCGTGCTACACTTCAGATACCCCGCTTTCAGGAAAACTTCTTTTCTTAAGCTTTGATGTCGTTTAAATAAAGTTGATGTTTATTTTTGGATTGGTCCAGACTCCTGCTCTTCCAAAAAGTGTGGTGTGGATTTAGGTTCCCCCGACTAAGAATATTTTGAGAATGAAATGTATTAAATTCATTTTGTTTCTAGTCAATAAAATCACAGTGTCAATAATAATAGCTTCTTTATGAAATAAAGCAAAACTTTACAAAAAAAAAGTATTTTAATGTTGTGGTAAAATTATTTTAAATATATAAGCATTATTCATTTTAATTGTTCAATGTTTAATTTATTACTTTCCCTTTTCTATATATTAAATATATAGTAGGGGAAGTATTGCGATCGTCAAAAATTTCCAATTCGAGCTTTCAACAGGAATACGCAGGGGACCTTACCCTTTGTCCAAATAACCAAGTCTTGCAAAAAGGTGTATGTTGTGTGAACAGCCTAGATCAGAACCAAAAAGTCGTACGAAAGTGAAATTACGTATTTAGGTTAGGCAAGTATATTCCTGGGATGTTACAGCTATTTTTTCGTCAAAATCTACTTACCGGAAATCCCAACTAATATAATCCATCTTACACTTTTTTTACTATTTTCTCGAAAACGGCTCCAACGATTTTGATGAAACTTGCTTAATGATTTCTTCTTAAAGGCCTTAACTTTTCAAATATGTAGTACTTTACCGAAGAAATAAAGGGAAAAAGTTATGGTGAAAAGAATATTTTATTTGCGCATAACTGAAAAAGTATGCATTTTATGGTAAATTACGTATGAAATAATAAGAAAGGTAATTAAAGTTTAAAAAAAGCTAAAAAGGAATCATCAAAATCGGGCCAGTATTATCAA
Organism: Rhaphigaster nebulosa; assembly: GCA_948150685.1. Taxonomy (NCBI): domain Eukaryota; kingdom Metazoa; phylum Arthropoda; class Insecta; order Hemiptera; family Pentatomidae; genus Rhaphigaster; species Rhaphigaster nebulosa. The sequence continues at coordinate 90,502,247 of OX411309.1, read as the reverse complement.
AGCGTATCGGACAAACCGGAAGTGCCAATTATATTATCGATTTTACACTTGTTTGCTATTTTCTGATAAACGGCTCTAACGTTTTTAATGCAACTTGTCTAATCTCTTCTCCTTAAAGACCTTTAACATTTTATGTATTGTAACGAGAAAATGCGGGAAAAAAAAGTTATAGCGAAAAGAAAATTTTGATTGACTTAAAAATTTCTAATTTTATATTATTTAATTATTGTAATTTCTTTTGTTATTTTATTTTACTCATCTATTGTATTTATTTATTTTATTATTATTTACTTATTATCTTCTTCACTCAGATTCCTGGAGCTGCCATCATCCAGGAAAAACAATCAAGGTAATCAGATGATACTACTTATTTAAAAATTTTCTGACAATTCAGCAGGTATCCAACAGAACTGAACTAATTTTAATTTTTCTAGATCCAGGTCAATGTCTTCCGTACCCTCTTGTGCTTTTGAGTATTAGTCCAATAGAAATGACTATTGGAGTCACCACCGCTTTTGCTAGATGATAAAGAGATTTCAACTCTATGGCAAGTTCTTGATACTTCCTAATTTTTTCGGCCCTAGTGGTCAATAGGTCGGAATCACTTTGGACTGCTAAATCTAGGATTCTGGCCACTTTTTTTATTTTGTGTATAACCAAAATGTCTGGACGGTTATGCATTCTATTCTCTGCGGTCTATAATTATTTGCTCGTCCCAATAAACTTTAATACTATTATTGTCTAAAAGTTTTTCTGGGGTATATCGATAATAGGGCACTTCAACCTCATCATTGCGCAGAAGCCCTGATGTTCTGCATATACTTTGGTGGTATATTTTGGCCACATTATTGTGCCTAATCAAGTTGCCCGTCCCAGCCAAAGTCTCGTATCCATTTGTCACATGTTGAATAGACTCATGTGTCCTGGAGCAAAGGCGACGTTTATCTGACACCAAAATCTCCTTCAGAATATGTCTTCTGCATGCCCTTGTCGCAATATTCTGATCTTGGATAGCTATTGCAAAAATTTCAGTCTCACCAAATTCTTGTCCAATCCTTAACAAATGAACTGAGAGCTCGCCATCAATCTCAGGCTCATGCTGTTGACGGTAAAATCTCCCAGGCAGTTCTTTATCTTTCCAAACACTGATTATCATTTTTTAATTCTTGCTGCACCGGGTTTTTAACATTAAGGGCAGTGAAATCTTCGTCCAATTCTCACATCATACCGCTAATTGTAGACATGCTTGCCATAAAATATTATTATTATTATTATTTTATTTATTTTTTTGTTCACTTATATACAGGGTGTCCCACCTCGTGATGTCAATACTTTAGGGGGTTATTCTAGAAGTCATTTGTAGTTAAATGGCGCAGAAATGAAATTTCTATTTTAACCCATCGAAGAGATATCCTATTTTTTGTGTATTTTTAAAAATACACGATATTTTAGTGAAAAACTGTAATTATTTAATTTCTGGTTGATGTATCGTAAAAAACGAGGATATTTTCAAAAACTAAATTAAATTTCCTATAAGGAACACCCCCCTTCAAAATTTTATTTATTCACACAAGCGGTATACAGTAATTAATAGCAGTTAAAAATTAGTATTTTCTGATTGTGTTTACACTTTTCTAGCACAGCCAATTTTAGGCGCAGAGGTTTGCCTCTGGGTCAAAAGTTGCATCAATTCATAAGCTTTAAATTGATACTCCATTCACCCAGAAAAATAAAGGTTTTGTGTAAAAAACTTTAATTTCCAATTCCAAAACCATAATTACGCTAAATTTATCGGCGGCGTAGAACAAAGAGTGAACACACTGAGAACATAATACAAAGAAGGAGGAGATTTTTTTTTTCTTTTCTTTTTTTTTCTTTTTCTTTTAACAATAAAATGAGTGGAAAACCTATTTAGTCACCCACATATTGAAATTTCCATACTTACCTAGGTAAATTAGAATTATTTTATTTATTTATCTATTTTTTCATTACGATATTAACCTTGAAGAGGCTCACAGCAAGATGAGCAAAATCTAGGTTTACAATAATGTGGCATGGTCCAACCCAAAAGAACTTTTATTGAATAATAATAATAATGTTTCTAATACTTTCATGTCTAAAGATAGATCAAAGGTAAGCTCATACCTTTAGTCAACCAATCCTGTCCGTGCTTGTCTAGCTCGAGCGAGTCTCTCAGCGAGAGAGCTCCCAGTATCAAATGGCCATTCATTATCACTTAATTAGTGGTAAGGTGCACTTGCTTCCACCAACATGCCTAATTTTTTCACAACTGAAGAATACGCTGATATTGTTTTTGTATATGGCTTTGCCGATGGAAATGCCTCGCAAGTTGTCCGTGAATACGGTCGTCGTTTCCCAGACAGACGGTTGCCGGATCGCAGAACGTTTTCTTCTACTTTTCGTACCCTGAGGGAGACCGGATCGCTGCCGAAACAGCCTGTCAGGGGACGGGATGTTCAGGATGCTGAACGTGAGGAAGAGGTGCTGAAGGCCATCCTCCTTCCAATACCAGTTCAACATAAATGTATGGATAGGAGTGGTAGATAATCGTCTAATTGGCCCGATAATATTGCCCAGACGAATGAATGCGGAATTATTTAGGGAACTTCTGGAAAACCAGTTGTATCCTCTTTTTAATCAGCCTGAAGATCCCCTGCCTGACATCAATCGCACATGGTTCCAAATGGATGGATGCCCGGCCCACAGTGGGAGAGAAGTAACGGCTTGGTTGGATAACCACTTCCCAAACCGTTGGATTGGCAAAGTTTATTCCGAGCCTGTAGCATCAAGGGAGGAACTCCTTGCCAGGATTGAAGAGCAGAGCAATATCATGAGGAGAGAAGGGCGAGACATTCTGCGCAAAGCCGTTGATTCAGTTAGATTACGGGCTCATAGGCAGGGGGGCATTTTGAGCATTTAATGGGCCAATAAATTAATTTGAATATTTGAATATTGATTTTTTTTTTATTTTAAGAATAATATTCTTATACATATTATGTATTATTATTAACAGTTTCCCTAGGAGTACTTTTACTTTTCATAAACAAGTTTTTTTACTTTTCGTGTTTTGTATTTTTTTATTGTAAATAATATTTTTTATTTTATTGTTTCTTTTAAAAGAGTAATAATTAGAATTAGTATTATTAGATACCTACATTTCAGACATTTTTATTTTAAAGTGTAAAAGACATTATGTATCTAGATACATATTACTTATAATAATTTGTAAGAACTAAATTTATGATTATGTCTTAAATTTAATATTTTTCATAAAACAATTTTTAAAAAATCTGCTTATTTTTATTATGTTCTAGGAGTGTTCGCCCATAAAAAAAATAATCCTTATTTACCTTTGTAATAATTATTGTGACGCGCCATGAGAAAAGGGAGCTTAGGGTGAACAAATGAAAATCTATTTCTTCCCACTAATTTTTAGAAGAGACGAATCAAATGAGCCCTTCTGTAGCTCCCTAGGGGCAAAAATCGCAGAATTATAACGATTTGAAGTTTAATTTTTACAAATTATAATTTTAGAAAAAAGCAAGCTCCCATTGAAAAACCCTCCGGTCTAAAGCGAAATTTCACAAAACAGCGCTCTTATACAATGCTTGAGAGTGACCAACGTCAAAAATAGTATTTAACATGTAGTTTAGATGTTCAGAAATACATTTACTAGAAAAAAGTTTTCATGCTCTAGTGAAAAATTTGGGTCTTCATCTTAAGCTCCATTTAACTACAAATGACTTCTAGAATAACCCCCTAAAGTATTGACATCACGAGGTGGGACACCCTGTATATGGTATGAACGGAGTCTCACAGCACGATAGCTATTGCCATTGAGTAAGGCAGATTGTATTATTTCTTAGTAAAGATTAAAAAAAAAATCCAGACCAATCCCAAGAGAACAAACCTAGACTTCGTTTGTTCGAAATTAAAGCCTTATAAAATCCTGAAAGCCCAGCAGTGGGGTAAGAAAAACTTTTGAAATGATTTTTAAAAAAATAAAAAATATTTTTTGTTATTGGTCCACCCTGAAGCTCCCTCAAAACGAATTTAGTTAATCCAAACTATATTTCTTAACGGAAATTTATTCTGCTTAATATGGTACAAATGGAGCTTAAGTACCTTTAATAGTTTTTGAGTAATCACTTCCTATTCAACAAACAACCTGATTGACTTAAAATAACGCAAAACTTAAATTTCCTCTTTTTCTGTGTGTAATCGGTCCACATTCCATATGAATTTTTTGGTTGCTATTAAGATTTGCTATCGCCTATCCATATATTTCCGGTAACTTATGGGGGATTCTGTATATTGTTTGAATTGTTATCTTTCCAATTTTCTTTCTAATATACATATTTGTTATAATGACCACTATTGAAGATGTGCTCGGATCTATTAAACTCGATCGTTTCTCATTATTTGGCGGGGGTCAATTGATAAATTTAGCTCTCTAAACAATACGACATGATAAAAGAAAAATATTCTGGAACAAACAGGAGAATAGATGGACAATGCTCACTTAATTTTCCCTCAATGCGTTCTGTCTTTCAGGTTCATTAAATATTCAAGAGCTTTGCTAAGTGGATTAGAATCTAACGATCGAGGGTTCTCTTTTCTTGATCTATAAGCCTTTCTTTTCTTCTAGGTCACTTTTCCTTTAGTCGAATCCTGGATTAGTAACAACTTTTCAATAACTATTCTATTTAAAAAGAAAAATATTGAAATTTTCTTTTGAAAGCGTCAATAAAATGCGTAATCGGAATTTATTTAGTAACCACTTTAGAAGAGGAAGAATCATTGCCATGAAGTTAAATTTCATTTTCAACAAGTCGACGAACATTTTGACGATACCTTTGCTTCTAATTCCTTACCACCTTTCAAAATTTATTTTATTTGTCCGTAACACAAGGAAATATAACGAGGGTTTGTCTTAAAGGTGGGCATCATGACTGCCTCTAAATATAAACAATGATATGCTTTTCAGCCCACATTTATTATAATTGGCTATTTAAATGGACCCTCTTGAATCGTTCTGCAACAATAATTTCTTGAAATATTTTCAATTTAATTTATAAAATAATCAAACAGATTAAAGGAGGTTTAAAAAAACAAAATACACATGGGCCATTCTAACGGGGAGTGACAATTTTATTTCCAGAGCGTTTTTCAAGCCCCAGCATACACTTTCGAGTTGAGTTTGATCGATTAAATTGATTACATTATATTTGGACAGTCAATTCGTCATTCCCCGTCCGTGTTCAGGCTCGATTTTCCCTGCTTTCATGTCCTGAATACGGTTATTCCCGGGGTGAATCGAGAGGTTGTACTCTCATGACACCTCGGCATACCTCTAAAGATGTGATCTCAAGGGTTTTCATAATTTTAAATAAATTTCTCTCGAAAACCAAAAGGCAAACCTGTTTGTCATCTGGTCACGATGTTTCTCGAATTTTGATACTAATATCTGTTTTTTCCCAGAAATTCTTTCTCGCCTTTGGTTATCCTAGGATCTCAACTGTCGAAAATTGGTTATAATACAAAATTAATTAAAAACTATAATTTTAAAGAAATAAAGTACTATTCATAACCATTTTTTTTTTCTCGGCACTATTAACAAGCACTTTCTTTACGCACTCAATACTTTTGTTTTGGAATTATTTTAAACTTAATCACAATCACATGGTTTTGTGATTAGTAATAGATATCTGTGAATTACTTGAAGTACTGAATCAAAAACTTACCTTCGAAGAAATTGGTTTAATATCATAAATACTGATGATTGGTTCGGGACCAATGGACACTAAAATTTTTCAGAAAAATTGAAACCAATAATCGCTTTCAATAGGTTACCTAATAGTGGGGGGAAGGGAAGCTATTAAGAATCATAGAGGACATTTTCATAATTGTAATGGGGTAAATACCATGGTACTGTGGGGTCCAATGAACCAAACGTCAGGAGTTAAGGTTAAAAGAAAAATAACAAGTGAAAATTGAAAATGAAATAAAGTGTAAGTTTAAAAAAAATAACATAGATGTGAATAAGAAATATAATATTTTTTTCTTCTTATAATGTTTTGTTTTATTAATTTTTATTTGTCTTATTATATTCGCTCGGATCCTGGAAAGAAGGCTGAGAATAAAGGTAGGCTGCGTCTTAGATGAAGAGCAATATGGATTCCGTAACCAGAGGCACTCAAGACCTTATCTTGACTATGGGACAAATCTCTGACAAATTGTTTGAGAAAGGGAAAGAGGTCAGTTGCTGTTTTGTGGATCTGACTAAAGCCTTCGACCAAGCGAGAAAGGAATATTTAGCTAGGGTCCTAAAGGAGCTGGGAGTGGACATGGGACTGAGGATGGCTATTGAAAGCCTTTACAAAAGATGTAGAAACGTAGAGAGGACAGCCCACGGCACCTCTACAGAATTCGAAATAATCACTGGCATCCGATAACGCTATTGTCCCAGCCCTCTCCTGTTTATTGTTCTCCTGAACTCAGCTCTAAAGAAAGCCAAACCTAAAATGAAGGGATTTCACTTTGGATACCGAAATCTGAGACCAGTTAATTACGTGTTAATGGCTTATGCTGATGATCTGGTAATTTTTGGGAAGGATGGCAGGGATCTTCAGTATAACATATTGCTCCTAAAAGAAGAGTTGGAAGAAATAAACGTGCTGATAAAAGAAGAAATAACTAAAGTAAGGAGGATTATAACTTGCGTATGGTCCGTCTAAATGAAAAAATATTAGAAAAGTTTGGTAACTTTAGATATCCAGGAGCACACCTAACGGAATATGGTCTTATAGATAGAGAAATTAGGGAAAGAATGCTGTCGGCAGGAAAGTTTTTCAATGCTGTCAAGAGGGGCTTCATTAACAGAAGAGAGGTATCAAAGGGAACAAAGGTGGCTGTCCACAAAACCACATTCATCCCGATTCTGACATATTCCTGTGAATCTTGGACCATTACGACATAGTACTGGAGTCCACTACAGAGTTACGAGATGAGATTACTCTGGAGAATTGAGGGTAAAACAAGGCGCGACCGAATAAGGAATAACACTATAAGAACGAACCTCAAAGTAAAACCTGTAAAAACCGTGATTGAGGAGAATCGAATCCATCGGTACGGACATCTCAGTAGAATGGATGAAGAAGGATGGCCAGAACAACCAATGAGACAATCGGAGAAAGGCATAAAAGAAGCCTTTGTAGCCAGAGGAATGGATTGGAGAAGGAGAAGAGAATTGGCAGGAGAAAGAGATTTTTGGTCCAGGCTCTGTAAGGAAACCCTGACACAGCAACGGCGCAGCGGTAGGTAGGGGCTCGACTAAAAAGAAGAAGAAGATCTAAAATCACATATCATACTAATTGTTCATAAATCTAACTATTGTATATTTCAGTACTTCTATTTTCTTTATATAAAATTCAGTACATAAATGTAAATCGAAGTCAATTTTAACAAAGTTTACTATGGCTTCATTGTTTGACGCTGAGCAAACATTGGTAAAATCCTTAATTAATAATAATATAATATAATAATAAAATATAATATATAATAATAAGATAATTAATAATTGGTAATTTTCTTAATAACTATCATTGTACTTTATTTACCATATAACAGAGTATGGATCCCTGCGAAATATTAATTTTTCCTTAATTAGGCATAATCTAAAATTGATGCCAAGGGTTTACATACGAGTTATGGATAGATGATATTACTCAGTCATTTGGTGGCACCGGGAAATTATGTCATAAATACCCTCTTCCTCCTCCCCTCCCCCCCCCCCCCCCCCAAAAATGTAATTTAGAAGGTAAAGGTAGAGGTAATTTAGAAAACAATAAACAAATGTGAGAATATACTTTTGTTAAGAATATATCACATTTAGCACCACGTTTTGCATACAATAATCAACAATTTAGGCAATTACAGTTAAACGAATATTTATTTTCATGATTTAATATTAGCACAATCTTTATTTCAGAAAAATATAAACTTCTATCAATGTTGTTTTCAATGGACAATGTCATTAGATAAAGCTTCTAATTCTTCTTGGGACTTTGTTGACAATGCAATAATCGATGTTAGGTTTAGAGCAGCGCGGACATCTCTATCGCCCTTCTTCTCTCGTCAATGTTCGAACGAGTGGACGTCGTCTTTACGATACAAATCATGTGTCATAAATGAAAAACAGGTAGCTCTATACAAGCTTTAAAAGTTCCGATTTAAAATTAATTTCTTAAGATCTGCTATACAACTGTATATTTCAATTGTATTCATTCAATATCCCTCTGATTCATATGCTTTATTTATAGGCTAAAATTAGTTTATCTTATGCGCTTTGAAATTTCTTGTTATTCCCAAAAAGTGACGGGCGCCCCTCCATCTCGACACTGATATTACTATTGATGTAGAACCAAAGACGAACACAAATCGTAACTATAAATGGAAGAAGGAAGGGAAAAATACTGATTTGATGAAAAAATAATGCCATTTTCCTCCTTTCCTAATTTTTTAAGCCAATTGTATACATAAAACTAATTCTTAATGTTAATTCCATATCCATCATAATAAATGTTTTTCTATATCCCCTCTTTCACCCGAAATTCAAACAATAAAATCATTTTGTTCAGTATCTTTAAAGCCTTAGTAATGAAAATTTCTAAGAGTGCTATTCGTTTTACGAATTTAAACTAGGGCGTAGTGCTGCTTAAAGTGATCGTAATATCAATGAAGTGTGGGGTCAGAGGACCATTAACTAGTACACAGTGTAGCGTTGGCTTCCTGATTTGCAAGTCTAACTTCCATCCGAAAAATGTATAGTGATGTACTGTCGGCATTATCCACTACTGATATCTGAATTGTGGTGAGACAGTCACTGCCAACAAGTGATGCCAAGGAATTGATGTCATGCAACGCCATGGCCTAACATTGGTTAATCCTTCTCCACGAAAATATTCGGCCACACGTACAATTAATGCTGCCAATCCAGGCTCGATAGAGTAGATGTATTAACTTTTTTAAATAAATTGCCACGGGACTTTCTTTGCCTTGTAATTAGGAGAAAAATAGTAGAAACAAATTGTATATGATTTAGATAACATCGGTATGTTTTAACATTTAAAATTCATAAATGTACCGAAAATTTTTTTCTAAGAAAAATAAAAAATAGTATGTAATAGCGTTTAAAAATAAGAATTGAATTCAGTCAACAACTTTTCGCAAAAAAAAAAAAAAAATTAAAAACCGCGAAATATCGCTATTTTTGGACATGTTATTACAGGTTTTTTAATTAACGCAGAGATTTGTTTTAAGACATAAATTGTGGTTTTTGTTAGTTCTTATTTATAATAAAAAATGTATGCAAAAATAATAATAACTTTCCCCAGAAATTGAGAAAATGTTAAAACTGTGACGAAGGCTCTCTATGTCTTTCTGCGGTGCTCGATGCACGGCTGTCAAATAGTCTTCCCTCTCCACTTCCTCACCTTTAGTGCCCGTTTCGAGAAACAGCCTTATGTTCAAACGCGTTTTTTTAGGTTTTTCATCAAACCTCCCATATATTTTATGAAAATAGGGTTGTAGAGGAACTCCTCAAGAACAAATAGCGTTTTGAAAAATGGCTCTAGAACCATTTTGGCGCTTGCTCAAACCTTTTTTCGAGATCACCTGTTTTTACATGTTCTCAATTTCCGGAAAAAGTTACATTATTTTTGTTTAAATTTTTATTATTTTATTATAAATATGCACTAACGAAAACCACAATTTAAGCCCCAAAACAAGTTCCTGCGATGATCAAAACGCCTGTAATAAAATGATCAAAAAATGATCAAAAATGACGGTTTTTAATTATTTTTTGCGAATCGTTGTTGGCCGACTTCAATTTCTCCTTCATTACTTTTCCTTATTTTTAAACGCTATTACGTACTATTTTTAATTTTCTTAAACAAATTTTTTCACATTTTTTTTGGCTATTTTTTTTTATATTCACCTGTCGATGAGACAACCAGTGAATATCCTGACAAAACCATACTATCATGGCATTGTCGTCATATCTTGTATGAATGTGTTAGGATGTTGCTGTAATTTATCGTGAAATCTTTTTTAGTGGGCCCGTATGTGTTCGTAAACTGTTGGCATATTGGGGTCTGTATGTGTACTGTATGTGTAATGTTGCTGATATACCCAGGAACTTTGGTAATAGTCCTATAAGTTTGAAGTTTTTATATGTAGGTTTTTTTGGCTGTCTCGTAAATCTGTGAAGCGTAGGTCCAGATGGGCTTGAGTAAGTAAGTGTATGTATTCAATTTATGTTTAAGTTTGAAGTTCGAACGTCTTGAAAGAAGTGAGTATATTAGTTTTAGTCTTTGGTTTAGCGTTTTTTGTTTGTTCTTGATGTGTGGGCCCCATTTCATTCTTCTGTCAAATGTCAGGCAAAGGTATGGAATTTTGTGTGTCTGCGAAATTAATACATTGTCGAGGAATTTTGGATTCCATTTCTTGTCAGATTTCTTGTCGAAGAGTAAAAGTGATATATTGAGATTTGTCATGGTTAAGGCGAATTTTCCAAAGTTTGCAGCAATCATGAAGATTTGTTAGATGGTGTTATAAAGTCTGTGAGGCGTGTGCTGGATTTTGATGTTTTGAAAAAATTGTTATATCGTCTGTATACGTTGCTGTTAGAGCTTCGGTGCTATTTGGAATATCGTGTGTATATATGATGTAGAGCAGCGGAGCTAGTACTGATCCCTGAGGTACTCCCGCTAAGGCCGGTCTAATGATAAAAAGTTCTGAGCCTTGGCAGAGAGAGAAAAATCTTTCAGAAAGAAAGGATTGAAGAATAAGATAACAGTTAGGAGGAAGTATAGTCTTAAATTTGAAGAGAAGCCCTTGGTGTCAGGCTCTATCGAACATTTGAGTGACGTTCAGAAATATTCCTGTTGCATATAATTTCTGCTCTAGTGCCGTCGCAATGTAGATTTCATCCTATGTAATTGTTGAATGGTTGAATGTTGGGTTCGGAATCCAAATTGATGGTCAGGTACTATGATTGTTTGTCAGTATGTCAAGAAATCTTGTAAAGTATGTAGAGTAGTTTCTCAAAAATTCAAAAAACATATTGGAAGCAGGCTGATGGGGTGTCTGTGCCTTTGTTTGGTTTGTGAATCATAGTAACGTGTGAGTATTTCCATTGTAAAGGAAATTTGGTGGTTCTGAGTAATGCATTGTAAATAGACGTAGAGCCTTCCTGGGCATTTTCTGGAGCACTTGAGCATTTATCAGGATAAGTAAACTTGTTGTACGTTGGAAAAAGTGTAGGGATTCAAATAGAAATTATTTTGAGTAAATATATAATGACGAAGTAAAGAAATGACATATTATTTTAGAACCTGTATTAACCTAATAATTAAGATAGTCATTTCAAATGAAATATGTGTTTGATTTTGTGTTCCGTGTTTTGTGGTCTATTCTAAATTATTTTTGTATATTTCATTGATTTAAATGTTTTAATAAACTTAATGGGTAAAGTATTGAGAAAGTTTATTTCACATAATATAGCAGAAATTTTATTAGGTTTTAGTAAATTTTTCTCTAAGGTACGAGTTGGAGAAGATTCCTTATTTTTGACAGATAAATGCTACAATGTTTAGGGATATTTTCCATCGAATAAAATACCTCATTCCGTTTGTGGCTAATGTTAGTTACCTTATTGCCTAGTCAAATTCCTATTCCTGATTAAATCGTTGTCCTCCAGAACAGTTGCTAAGGACGACTGGGAGTGGAGGGGGCTGGCCGACGGGCAGTCTGCTATGGACAGCTCACGATGACGCAACGCAGGTCCCCGACGACCAATGGCTACAACAACGGAGGCGCCGACGAAAAGCTTATGGTTAGCAATTTTCTATAATAATTTGTTTGAAATTCCCATGTTTTAGTATCACCCAACGCTTAAATTGACGCAAAAAATACTAATTTCTAGTTTCCTGATAGTACGGTAGGTAACCAAAAATCTGAAAATATTTTTATCTCACACCTTGTTTTTCACTATACATGTTGTATTCATAACTTTTAAATAATTTTATTTAAAAGCCGAGGTTTCCACCCAAACATGCGGGCTATCATCAGGGCTGAAATTAAACCAAAGATGCAAGAAATATAGGATATGTATACAGTAAACAAAATAGTACATTAAGTGATAAGCATATAATTAATAACACTTGTATCTCTATTATTATTTATTTCCTTAACGCTTACTTCATCTTTAACTTATTTTTATTTTTTATTTTCCATCCTCCTGTTATTTATTTCTGTCTTCTTACAGTACAGTTATCTGATCTTTAATTTAATTTCAGCCTTGATGATGGCCTACTCGTTTGATTCGAAACGTCGACTTTTAATATAAAAAATCATGTTCACTGAGTCCTGATTACTTATTTCAGGATTTTTCTATTTTAATTTTGTTCTTATTGTTTAATCCAAGTCTACACATTTCGAAATAAAGAAATGAAACATCAACAATAAGCGAATTGCCGGGTTTGTTCGATTAGAAATTAAGATATGTCAGACATGAGGAAAGGCAGTTCGAGTGCTTAAATTATTTTTAAGGTATCACTGGAGGAGATTCTATTCTCAGCTCTTTTTTATTTTATTTTCAGCATATCGTATTATTGATTTTATTATCTTACACAAGTACCACGACTCATGCATATGATGTATAATCAAACTTAATAACATTGAATAAGGCATATTTGTTTCGACCAAAAGGTTTTGATTAGTTGGAATTAAGCATCAAGTTTCTAGTTTAGTTACGATTTTAAATAATTGCTAAAAAGGTATGTTGTCTGATGTATTGATTAAGGGTTATGCTTTTTATATTGACCTTAGTGCCGCCTGTCCCATCTTCGACAATAATAGACAAAACATTGGCTGTAGTATTCATTTAAAAAAATAAAAAAATTATTCCTAAAAGTTTAAAAATCTTTCATAATTACCGTTACCTCACGAAATTAACCCGGAGACCCTACACCACTACAAGACTATTAATGTTCTTGGGAACAAAGCTTGATAAGTGAATACTGCTTTAGAACCAATGACAATAAAGTAGTCAGCATCACTTTCAGCAACAAGTTTTTCCTCGCTACCCCTAAAATGGTCAAATCCCACTCTTTATCCTCAGGAGGATCTCTTGAACACAGGATCGATCCAAAATTACTTTTCTGTATGCGCCTATGTAAAATTTCTGTGATACGATATAGAGCCGTCTGACCCTATCATCTGTTTGGAAACATCTGGATTTGTTTTTCTTCTTTTCGCATTCACCTGGACGTGCTTATTTTCCTGAATACGTTCTGCCTCCATATACTACAACGAAATATTTTGAAGAATAAATACAATTTTTTCAACTTCAAACAATTTTGGATATCAATAATTATTTTGTAGGTGTAAATTGTACTCGATAAAGCGATTCCAATGATACATCGGTTAATTTCGTTCCTCAGTTCCATGTTATGCTAATTTTATTGTACGTCGAAGTTCTCATGTTGTATGACAGTAAGCCGGACTGACTTGTACATTTTCATTTTCTGCTAATATAAGATTAAAATCCATCTATCTATCAACGACTCAACAACTCATAGCTAGTATAATAAAAAAGTTATAGTACAAAGTAACAATAATTTTTCCTTTTATATCATTTAACTAAAACAATACAGTTTCTATCGAACTGTACAGAATTTCATTAGAAATTAAAAGGAAGCTTTTTAAAGTATATTTACAGCTTGACAAAGGTCTCCTGAATCAGCCTACGCCATGTGTCTCGGTCCTGTGCAGTTACCATCCAATTACGCTTCCCAACCAATGTCCGGGCCTCGTGTGCGATACCATATCCCCAGCGCATTTCGGGTCTTCGTTTACGCCTGGTTAAATGAATCTCTTCTGGAAGAATCTTCTTTGGGATGGAATCATCATCCATTCTCACCAGATGTCCAGCCCACTTTAACCTTCCAAGTCGAATGAATCTCGCAATGTCGGGTTCCTTGAACAGTGCATATAATTCTTGAATGGTCCTTCGACGCCATTCATGGTCCTGCATGATTCCACGGTAAATCGATCGGAGAACTTTCCTATGGTGACTTAGTCGATTCATCCGATTTGCTCAGTATCTAAGTCACAGAGTCGTAGTTTTGGAAAGGACGGACTAAGGTTTCATAGAGCTTTGCCTTCGTTGCTCTCGGAAGCAGGTTACTACGGAAATGACAATGCAGACCATATAAAATAATATTTCTTCCGATAGAAGGAATATTAAAAAAAATAAAAAAAAAATACTGAAACGTCTTCCTAAAATCGATTAATGGATTTATTATGAGAGATTTGGTTGAATACTGTTTTCCTATCCCACTGATGTTTCTATATCAGTCAGTTTATTGACTAGTAATATATAAATTTTCTGTTAACATTTTTGAATATGAGCTGTTAGTCATCTCTATAGATTCAAATTATAATGTACACAACTTGGATTCGGGATCCAAGGCAATGATATTATATCAACACGTTTTTTTATAATATAACAAATATTCCAAGAATGATTTGGAAGGCTGGTTACCAGTGTGAAAAATCACCTATCATAAAAAAATACTTCTGAATTAATTAGTAAAATATTTTAGGTAGCATACGGGTATTGGTGGGGAGAACTAATCCGGCAAGTGGGCCTTGTGGTAATTTTTGTCAGCCACCGAGGGCTACCTTAACTTCACCGCCGCGTACGATCCGAGTGGGAGTGTCAAGATTCATTTCACGGGCGAAATAAACATTAACTTACCGAGGTGGGAATCGAACCCACAACGTTCCGAACCGGGCACTCTGGGACCCTCGCCCCAACACACTCGGCCGTCACGTCCTCAACTAACATACATATATGGCAAAATTAAAAAGAAAGTTTTGACGTGAATACGTCTATGGGTTTTCTACCGTCGTATAGTTAATTCAAGAAACCCAAAGCTAACAAAATCGGGCGGTACAGTCTGCCATTACACTTACGAATGCATTCGATTATATCACTCGATAGCCAAATAATCATGAACTTTGGAACTGCAACGCATAACCCGCGGGGAACTGGAGCGCGCCCCAATTTTGAATTAGTTTTGCTAACTTTGACAACTTCCGCGTGGTATTACTTTTGACTTAGTGAAATTACGTTGTTTGTTTATTTTTTATTCGACAGATCTCGTCATGATCGATCAATTCCGACATGATAGACCAATTATAAATAAAATTATAGCTGAGTAATTATTTGTATTTTTCATTTTTTTCCTGATCCTGACAATAAGATTTTTTTTTTTGCTGTCTGAAATAAAACTAGAGTTCCGAAGAACTTCTTACTGTATGAAATACTGCAATATTATTCTTTAATAAAAAAGAAAATCTCATAAACGTCGTAATTAGTAAGTTGGACATAATCTCTGTCATGGCCAATCCTCGTTTTTTGTACGCTGTTTCAACCATTTCGCCGAGTTCAATAACCCATCTTAAATTTACGCTGTGTGGGTTAGTATCAAGAATTTTGCGTAGCCTAATACTGCCGCCATAAACTAAAATGCCCAGAATCATTTTTTTTAATATTTCTGCATCGTGTCTGATTTGTTCTTAAAATACATCTCTTTATGGCATTATATAGATCTAAATTCAATGGTTAGATTCTAATCATTAGTTTTAGGGCTTTATAATGACATAAAAAAGTTTAGTTTTAGAGCCATTCGGGTACAATACAAAAATGTATTTAAAAAAGATGATTTGGAGTTACGGCCTTTTAGCTTATGACGGCAGAATAACGGTTGGAATTATTTCTGCGCAGCTAGATAATAGAGTGTTAGTTAAAATATTCTACACCTAGAAATATTTATAAGTCATAACAGAATCTATTTTAAAGCTAGATATTAAAGACTAGCCTTATATTTTAAAATATTTTTTACTAAGTATTGCTTTTCAAGCTCACAATTTTGCTTCCTCCTACTTACTACTTAATATTATTTTCGTTCTTGACAGACATTTTACAGTAAAAGTAGGTTACGATGTATCAGGAATAAAACGCGTCAGAGCAGGAGTTCCATAGGACAGTGTACTGGGACCATTGTTATTCAATATTTTCACATCAGACTTGACCGAACATGGTCATACATTAATGACCAAATTTTCTGATGATGCAGCACTTCTCAGATCCCATAAAAAATCTCTATTAGCATCTTTCATTCTACAAAACCACCTTGATGAGATTTGTAGTTGGACTACCAGGTGGAAAATAAAGACGAACGAAATAAAGAGTGGGTTCATTGTGTTCACACTTAATCAAGGTGTATAAGGTCCTAAGGTGTATTTTCACAATGTGCCCAAACCTACATCTGGGGAAGTACGATATTTGGGATTTAACCTGGACAAGAGAATGACATGGCAGACCCACATTGGACCGAAAAGAAAACAACTTGGACTATTATCCAGATTACTTGACAGACGCTCAGAATTATTCTTAACTAACAGACTCTACAATGTACTAACTGAATCTTTTTGGACATACAGTATAGAACTATGGGGCCCTGCCAAAACTTCAAACATCCAAAGAATTCAGTTTTTCCAGTTAAAGGTATTGAGAAAAATACTGGACGCGCCATTCTATGTGAAACGTGACTTGCTTCACAAGGACTTGGACATCCTAACCATTTCAGATACTGTACAGAATACCTTTTTTTTATTTTTTTTATTGGGTTTTAACGTCCATTCCTATCCTATTAAGGCATACAGGACGGGTTATCCTACCGGTTACCAACCTATTCTAACCAGAGTGGGAAGGTCGAGATTCTTTACGTGGGGCCGCCACGAAATAAATTTCAACCCGCCCAGGCCGGAGTCGAACAGGCGCCGTAGCAGTCTCGGGTCGCTAAGGCGACGCCTTAACACTCTCGGTCACCACGTCCTCACTGTACACTGAATACTACAAAAATTTCCACAACAGACTTGCAATATGAACCCATTAGCACAAACACTTACTGAATAATGAATTCCTACAGTATTGAATATGAGAAAACATAAGTTGTTCTGTAAATTGCCATTAAATCTTAAGATGGATGGGTGTGTGTAAAAATGCCAACCCCGCCTGGTGTATTCTATACTCTGCAAAGTTTAGTAGCAAGCATAATTGTGTTTTACTTTAGGGGATTTGCCTCTATAAATAGAGTTAGTCTTCGCATAATTATGAATAATGAATGTTTAACTGACATTATGTAACAAATACCAGGTTCTCTGTATTAAAGAAGTTAGGAGTGAAACATATGTATATTTTTTTTTTTACCTGTTGGCACAGAGGTTGACTACTGCTTTTGCTACACACACAGTTATATTCACAATGCATCTTGATTCGTCATAGATCTATGAACAACCCTACTAAATTATTAAAAAAAATTCAACAACATTTACGATCCGACTTATCCACCACTTTGTATCGGAAACAACCATGTTCCTCAAATAGACATAGTACACTGCCATAAGCTTACTTTCTCTTCAAAAGTATGCTGCGTTCTGAGAAATCAACAATTATCTAACTCAAAAGGACTCGTTTAATATACTTTAATAAAATAAATGTTCATAGGAATAAGCATAGATCTACTAACATCACTACGGTTGATATACCTCACAATAAGAGGAGTGAATCAGAAAGGAGCTGGACGAGAGATCTTCCATTCAAGCTCAGAAAGAAGGGCTACTGGGAAATGAAATGTCATCTTATTACCAGTTATGCAATGTGGTAGTTGTAATTTTCTTTATTAAGACAAATATAACATGTTATTATTTACATTTCTAAACCATTTCTACGTTATTTGATATTCGAACTCTTAAGATATTCATAAATTTCAGAAAAGAAACCAAACGATATAATGTAAAATATTTGAAAAATCAAAAAGGTTGTGAAGGACTTATATAGCCTCGCTATATTCGTGATGTGGTAGCGTGTTCGTATTAGTTATAGCCTTGAAGTATATCACGATGAATGCTCATAATTAAACCATGGGAATTTTCTTTATATGGTTTTTGTTACGTTTTTGACAAATATGGTTTTAATTTTAATGACAATTAGGGAAAGACTAAAAAGATGCTGGATAAAAGATCTTCCTTCATTCCTGAATTAAGAGACTAATTCAAGACCGTGAGGAGGTGCTGCTGGGTGCTATCCTTCTCCATGCATAGCATCACCATCATTATCACCATCATATTGGCTGATTATAATTGGAGCGAGTAAAAAGTTGAGCGTTAAAAAAAATAATTTTTTTATATATATTTTTTTTTCTCGATATGATAGGAAGATTTCAAGTACTATGACTTTCTAACATACCAGCAAACAACTAACCTGTTAACGTTTCGCCAATTCAGCCATCATCAGGACAGTTCAAGATCAGATATATGCAAACAATAAACAGCACATCTCCCATTAATATTCTATAAAAGACTAGAGACAGTGGATTACTCTTGAGCATTCGTACCCATTGACGTTAGTGTTTTCGGTTATTATTACGGTTGTAGTTACTCAAAAATCGTGTTACAAATAATTTTGAATTATGATAGGAATTACATAGTCCCCGGGTTTATTTCATATTATCTGTTAATCTAGGATTTTCAAAGCATCCAGAAAATAAGAAAACCATGTTCACATTAGTCATGATACAAAATAATGAAATCTTTATTATCACAATATCGAAAGTAGAAGACAACTAACAAATAAGAAAATTGAACCAAAATTATTGTAAACCAATTAAAATACAAGTACCTAATAATTAAAACGTGAAATAAGAAATGATAATTTAGGTAGTTTAGGCAAGAATATAATATACCCAAGAATATAAGGCAAGAAAAGTGGAAAAAATAAAAAAAAACCTCTGCCAACTAGATTAGTATAGTTTTATCTCCATTTCTTTTCGGGTTCATAAGGAAAAAATTGCAAAATAACAAATTTGTAAGGAGAAAATGTTTAAATGTTAAATTTAATTTTTTAATAGTTTAATACGACGTTTCGGTAAAGTGTTATATTACAGTAGAGCGTCGATTATCCGAACTAATGTTGTCAGTGGTGGTTCGGATAATCGAAATTCACGTACTCGCACACATACATACATATATATATGGGCTGCCCAGAAGACCGTTTTTGCAAAAACCAAGTGTAAACCGCATCTTCCACCAATTCACTTTTCGCTTTTTTCATTTTTTTACGGTTTGAACTGTCAAGATTATGTGCGTACCTGGTGATTGAATCAGAATTATTTTTTATTCCGGTTATCGTTGATTTACCAACACCGAACTCGATAGCTAATGTCTGACCCGATTCACCTTTTTCAGCCATGTAATAATTTCCATTTTATCTTTTAATGAAAGAACTACTCGTTTTCTTTTTGTTGACAAGTTTTAATTAAAAAAAAATGATCACAAATGTGGTATACACCTCACAAAGAACGGTTTAAAACTGAAAGTAAGCTATCTACAACCAGCCAAATGAACGGAAAGGGTTTCACAGAAACAAATGCAATGAACTAATTAGGTATACAGTTCTAAGTAAACTAATACGTATTGAACGTCTACGTTCATTGAACATATACACACACACACTTATGAACCAGACACAAATACTATTTAACGAAGCAGTTTCTGAGAAATAGTTTAGGATTGCTTCCTTTATCGACGTTCTGGGAAAAATAATTTTATTTTTCGTTTAATATATATATATATATATATATATATATATATATATATATATATATATATATATATATATATATATGTATGTATAATATATATCGTTAATAATAATATATATCGTATATATATATATATATATATATATATATATATATATATATATATATATATATATATATATATATTACGTGAATTACGCGAGTACGTGAATTTCGATTATCCGAACTTTTGATTAGTTCGGATAATCGACGCTCTACTGTATATATATATTATATTATATTTTTATTAAAATTTTATTTGAATTCCTTTACTGTAATATTTTCAGACATTTTATACGTTTCAAAGTAATACTTGTATTTATTGGATATATTTCAGATTACTATTATCTATTTGTATTCTTTCTAAAATAATATAAAAGACTAATGTGAACAATAGTTTAGTTGTAATTCTATTCTTCTATACACACTTGAATGATAAGAAGTTGTTAGATTGACATTTGCAAGATTTTATCTTCTATAAATACGGAGTGAAATATTTATTTTAATAGTTGTAATATTTTATTAATTTTGTATTAAGCTCTAGTTTTCATATAAACTATTACCATCGGATTTATAAATATTAAAAATGTGGTTTTAATCTTAAAATGAAATCAAATCTGCATTTTGTTAAAGTTGCTCTTTCGATAGGATGACTAACAGTGTAAATCTTGTATGGCATTGCCAATCGATAGTGACGTTAATGATGGAAAATGGCCTTTATTCGACAAGAAGCTAAGTGGATTTCAAACATCGTATATGTTTTGCCATTAGGAGAGAATTTTTCTCGCATTTTTTTCAATCAAAACAATGTTCAATTAATAATTTTACCAATTCTATATCAATTGGAAAGAATTGCCATTTTGATTTACTTTCCAAAAATCTCTGACGTTATTAACACATATGATTGTAAACATCTAATTCAACACTGTCTACAAATGTACTGCATATCAAAATTTCAAATGTCAGAAATTTTAAAAGTTGCATCCCTACCATCTCAGCCAGCCCTGTTTGGCCATACCAATATTCACTGTAGATGATCTACCAGAAACATGTGTTAGAGGAAACACCTTAGGGGTTACTATGTAGAACTTAACCGCTTTCTAATGTTTGTTCTTATAAATTAACACACGTTTTTTTAAGTTGCGCCCATGGCCCGAAAATTAAGCTTAGACCCTGCTCTTTCTATCTACTATTCTGCATTTCTCTCGCCGTTCCTACTAACCCGTTTTACACTACCGCCTTGTGGGCTAGTATTTCGAACTGTGCATAGCCAAGTACTTCTTGTTGCTAGTCTACTTTAACCAATTTCTTATAACTGTGAATATGAATGCAATGAAATAATTTATTATCAAATAATAAAAAAAGAGAATAGAATAATATAAAATTTTAAAGACACTTATGTTAGACAAATCAAGCAACACTAGAAAATGTTATGAATGTTAAGAGACAAGTCCAGTAGTTTAGGACATAATTTCATTTATAAAAATCTGGTGAGGTGCGCGCATCACACAACTTTCCCTTACCGCCCTGTAATAATTATCTTTTTAAGATAATTCTAAAGGGTTCACATAAACAATTCTTGAAATAAACTCAGCAGCATTCAATTCTTCTCCCACTTAAGTACAATAAAATAGTTTTTAAAACAATTTCAGTACAACAATTCTGTACACTACCTATATATTTTCACTTTGTCAAGTTGCAAATATATTTTAAAAGTTGCTGGTTTAGTTTCTATAGAAACATTTTCTTTCCATTAAATAATGTGAAAGTATAAATTATTAAGTTAATTTCCGTTTTTATATTCTTAAATTACTTTGTTACAGAGCTTATTGTTTACAACAGATTAGCGGATTGGTGGGAGGAGGTTCGATCGCATCTATCTCCTTTCGGATGCGCTCGGTTATCCATCTATTTTATGCTCCTCATAAAATACACTGTATCTTTGCTAATACTTATCCGATTTTGATGTACAATGATTTTTTTTTAATATATACTTTAATAGCCTTTCATATAATTCTGTACATAATTTACTATAAATTGCATACTTTTTAAGCCATGCGAAAATAAAATATTCTTTTCTTCATAACTTTTTTTCCTGCATTTTCTTGGTGATTTACTACATAAATGAAAAGTTAAAGGCCTTTATGAAGAATAATTTTGGCAAGTTTCATCAAAATCGTTAGAGCCGTTTTTGAGAAAAATGTAAAAAGTGTAAAATCCATGATATAATAGCTAATTCCGGTTAGTCCGATGCGTTGTATCTTTGCTAATACTGGTCCGATTTTGATGATTCTTTAATTTATTTTTAGATAATTTAATTACCCTCCATACAATTCTATACATATTTTACCATAAAATGCATACTTTTTAAGCTATGCGCAAATAAAATATTCTTTTCATCATAACCTTTTTCCCTACAATTCCTCGGTGATTTACTACATAAATGAAAAGTTATGAAGAATAATTTAGGCAAGTTTAATCAAAATCGTTAGAACCGTTCTCGAGAAAATTGTAAAAATGTGTAAAATCGATTATATAAAATGGCACTTCCGGTTAGTCGATTTTGATGAAAATGTTGCTGTAACATCACAAGCATGTGCTAACCTTAAATATGTAATTTCTGTATCGTACAGCTTTCCGTTTTTGAGCTAGACTGATCACATACACACAGACACACAGACGCACAGACACACAGACCATTTTGCGAGACTTGGTCATTTTGACTCAGGGGACCTCAAAACATGTATTTCCGTTGAAAACTCGAATTCGAAAATTTTCACGATCGCAATACCTATCTATATACCTATATACGAAGTATATAGTAAGGGGAAGTAAAAATATCGAAGTTAGGCAGATTTATTTTTCCAATATGAAAAATAGTTAGGCAACTGCCGGGTCCTTTAAACTAACAAGGGTAATACAGGATGTGATCGTCGCCGATTTTGATCAATTTTTTATAGGAGATTCTACATCGAAAAAAAAAACCGACAGATACCCGTTTCGTTCAAAGGGAGCTGAGAAAAAAATAAAACACTCTGAAAATGCTTTATTTTATATATCGAGTTTGAAAAATGATATCGACATTATTTTTCCAGCAAAACATTTGTCTTTTAGAGATAAATGAAAGAAAAATAATAACACTAAAAAATAATTGATTTTTGTTCAAATAAATTTTAAAAAAGTTTTTAATTTATTAAGTAAACTAGCCTTAAAATTGTCTTCACACCAAAGATGACGGCAGATTCTGATTCAGCACATAAAAATACCTTAATGTTGAAATATCATCGAAGACAAAAAAAAAAAAAGAATTTTTTTTCAGCTCCCAGGGTGCTCAAAATTTTTAAGCTACATAATTACGTTCCGATTTGGGACATTTTAAACTCGTCTTCAATGTATCTTATTTTGACGTTCTTGGATGTTTCTTCTTTCCATACATTTAAAGAATTTTGCATTATCTTAGAATAAATACAAAATTAAGTTTTTTTTACGGATAACCTTGGTCCTAAATCACTATTGAAGTAATGAAAACAGTATTCGTCTACTGAATGAAGTAAATTAACAGAATTTTTATTATTTATTTTTTAGTATTATTATTTTTCTTTTCTTTTTCTGTAAATTACAAATGTTTTGCTGGAAAAAGCATGAAGATATCAATTTTCTACTCAATGTAAAAAATAAAGCATTTTCGGGGTGTTTTATTATTTTTTTTCAGCTCCTAGGGCCAACTGGAAT
Source organism: Rhaphigaster nebulosa (assembly GCA_948150685.1). NCBI lineage: Eukaryota > Metazoa > Arthropoda > Insecta > Hemiptera > Pentatomidae > Rhaphigaster > Rhaphigaster nebulosa. The sequence continues at coordinate 90,478,719 of OX411309.1, read as the reverse complement.
AAACTGATGGACATGTTTCAATTTTTTTTTTTTTTTTATGTAGAATCACCCAAAAAATGGATAATCATTAATACAAGAAGTAAGAAACGATCTCCTCAAGTAAGGAATCCTTCATTGACTGTTCAGTCTCTCAAATTCCTTTGTTTCCTTCTCAGAAATGATTTACGTTTGTGATTCAAAAGTTACTCGGTAATTAAGGAATCGAGAAAGAAGTGGCTTGATAGAACTTATCCAAATATTTTTTATTCGGCATCAGTTAAAAATTCTAAAACCGGATCAATACTTTGCAAGGTTCTCTAAGGTCTGAAGAACTCTAATGGAGTGCGTGACTATTCCCCACTTCAAACGTTATGTGAGCTGAATATCAGGAAATGCTTCTTATAAAGTTGTTACTTTACCACTAAGTACTGAGGAGATTCCTTGTAGAAATGTGACAGTAAACATTACGTAGAATGATTGAGATACTATTTTCTCATAACTCATGATTCTACTCCTCTTCTATCGCTGGATTCTATGAGAGCTGAACTTTTCAAGCAGATCTTGAATAGTAGTAAGTCTATTATAAATAAAAGAATGTGAATGAATTCCCATATAGCAGTCAATTGATACTACAACCGATTAAATTTACAAGATATACTTAATTGGGCCTCCATTAACTTAATTAAAATTAACTTTCTAACTCTCAGTTCTGCCTTATCTTATATAAATCAAAGATCTAGTCCATGTTTATGAAGTATACATATATGTTTTATAGCTTAGATTTATTTTAAATAAAAGAAGTTGATATTTTTGACTATATTTTTATCCAATTGAATCAAGTTTATTTAACCGTCGATTTCCAAGATGTACAGAAAATGGTAAGTAGCATTTTCATGAGTGCATTTCCGAATTCGGCAACATGAACTACGGTTGATTTTAAAAAGCAAAAATTAAAGCAACTTTTCCAGATTGCCAAGAGATTGTTCAATTCGATATCTAGTAGTCACTCTTGATTCATGGTTGTCTTGGAAATTACAGGTGGATGCGCTACTGTCCTATTTGTCGTAAAGACTCATTATAATGAATATATGCTCCAGTTCAAATTACGGCTGCAACATAATCTCTTCGCTGAGATTATATAGGTGTCTGACAAGGCCGGTCTTTGACAACATTAGCGAAGTTTACGAGGATGCCGCCAAGAAAAATTTAAACAGGCTAGACCCAATGCGGGTTAAGAACCGAGGTGTTCAGGACTAGTCCTATCAGCAGCTTACTCTGTGAGGCCGAAGAGTGGCCACTTGAACTGCGTAGGCATTATCTTATACTAAAGTTCCTAGGTCACCTAAATACAATTCCAGACTTTTCACACTATAAATTACCTACTCAGTTCTCAAGCCACCCTCCGACGCTAGTGCAATATTCGCGCCTTTATCCACAAACAACATGGCTGTCTCCAAGACTACCGCCAAGCTTATACAACCTCAAAGTTTGAAGACTTTGTTTCAGTTCCTAAAGCAAAATCATCTCTATAGATTCATTTAAAATAACGTAAGAAGATCTAACATATGATGGACAAGGCACCAAAACCTGTAAACAAATAAAGAAATAAATAACTATATTTTAAAGCCTAACTGTACGTAAGGTGTTTATAATGCGTCCGTTTTTAATGAATATATGTATATATTTCAAATGAAATCTTCGAAAATCTTCTTATTTTTTTAGGTGTTCGGATCACAGAACGGTCCAGATTATTAATGTTCGGGTTATTGAGGTACGGATTAGCGAGAGTCCACAATATAACCAATTTTACTATGAACATTGTGTTTTGCAATATTTGGAGCACCTAAATTTGGACCACGTGCTCCATACACTTAGCGAGCATTCCATTGTATAACGTCTCTTTATTCATATCTAACTATTATCTGCTAAGTTTTTTTAGGAATGAACACTTGCTCAGTTTTATTGAACTTCACTTATATAAATTTCATAAACAGTCGAAATTTCCTTCATTTTTTTTTTTAACTTGAAATCTTTATTCACACCTGTCAATGAATAGGGCAAAATATTTTGTTTTATACGTTGTTAGAACAGTATTTTGCTTCTCCTGTGAAATAATACTTTCTTCCTCATGTCAGCGTCTCCATGTCTGCGCCTTCCTCATTTTAGTTATTGTAAATAAAATAAATATTTTATCAATTTCTGTCTAAATTTATTCCTTGTTATTCTCTCTGCATTTATGTTAACTGCTACGCTTCCAAAGCCATTATGATTGCAGACATCCTATCATATTTATTGCATGCCCTCTATCACATTGTTCGGTATTCATTATTCATTGTGTGATTTCTTTAAGTGATTAATACCAGTTATTTTATTGAAGGGCTCGTAGTTATAGAAATATTGTTATTTCTGTGTTACTGATATATTAAGTTTTGATGTCACGTTGAATATTAATGGAGTCTGCGAGCTGCTTCATGATGGAAATGAATTCAGGACGATAGCAACCCTTGCCCTAAACACTGGTTACATCGGCACGAATAGGTATGGATGAAAGTTCCAAGGAAAGAAATAAATATGAAATATGTAGTACGATTACAATATTATCAGAAATATTGTCTTATACTAAAATTTCAGAAGAAACATTTTATACTCATTATGTAATGTTTACATGTTATTATTAGGGCCTTTCATAGATTTGAAATCTCCAATCACTAAAATAACCAGTTTATATATATAGTGTTAATATATTGACATGTTTTACACATAAATATTTACAAACTGTAATAGAAACCCATTTAGTTTATTTTACATGCGATTATTTTCTATTGTCTAGCTTCTGGATGTTTATCAATCTTTAATCCTAATTTTGCTTCTTTGTTTAATATATTGTTCTTACTCCTAATTATACTCCTAAATGGTTTGTTATCAATAATTCACCTGGTTATCCACGCAAGATAAAACTGTTTTTATTGATATATTCACTTTTTTTTTAAAGAGGAAAAGAGGGGGTTTTGTCCATAACAGAAGGGGTCGACAGGTTAATTTAAGGCAAAAACATTTGAGAACCTATCTGATAAAGGACACCCATTATTTAATTTTATATTTTTTTATACAAATATTTTTTAATTTATTCTGTTTTGTCTTTTACTATTGTAAAAATAACTTTTGCTCAGTAAAATATATATATATATATTTCATCTTAATGAAAATTATACCAGTTTCATTCCACAATATCAATTTTGTTTTTTTTGTTTCATTGGTTTTTGTAACTTTATTTTCATTTTATTGGTAATATTGTTTTTTTTTTTTTCAAAATATATTATATTTTTTCATTATATTTATTTTTTCTGAAATGAATTTTGGGCTGCACCGGCATTTTTCTTTTTTTTTTATAGTGGTTTTGGAGATAATATCTTAAATGCGGGGACTATGTACGTGAAAGACGTATTCAATATTCAAGTATACACCTGGAAAAAATATGTCTTACATCCATATATACATTCCAAGTACAAATGTGAGTCATGGAAAATGCATTATCAGTATAATTTAATATTCATGTCCATGTAGCTTCTAATGAAATCTTCTGAAAGCGTTTGGTTAATGCTCATTAAAATATTAGAGATGTACATTCTATTAGATGTCAACTACGGCTCGGAAACGTACGAAACCAAACGTTCCTATCGTTTGGTATATGTACGGCATACGAAGCCAAACGTACGTATCGGAATAAGAAGTTTTTTTTTAAACGTTTTATATCAATGTAAAATTGAATATGTTTAGAAATATATATATATAACGCTTGATATAATAGTAACGCCATGCGACACGTTTGAATTTTGTAACTAAACTTTAATGTATTTCTGGGATATGTTTCTGTTCATTTCTGCAGGTACATCAGGCATTTCTTTTATTGTTACTGTAGTCACATAGAACAGGCCATAGAATAACACTCAATATTCTTCTTTGCGCAGTATTAACCGGTTAATAGTCTGAGCAATGGTGCTGGCTTTCGTGCCTTCTTCAGATTGAATACTGTCTGAATTGACAAGACAGTAATCAAGAAAAATCTATACCAATGTACACCTATTAAAAATATTACTGACCGAAAATCAGTTGTAAAAATAATTTAAGAATTTCCTTTGAATTTGATAACCTTCATTCACCATTGATGAATTTATAGCTTTTGATTCGGTTAAACCTATTAGTAGAAAAATATGAATGAACGCACCCAGGACTAAAAGACTAATTAGGAAGGGACTTGAAGGGCAGCCTTGAAGCGCGCCCTTTCGAGCCCCCTCCCCCTCCTGGTGTTATTTAGAAAGGTTAGAGTAAGGCCTTGATCACGCCAACTTTCATGGCGGTCGGGAATCACCTGTTTGGTTCTTGTCTGAAAATAATGCCTCAACGTCTATACATGACGGAAATCCACACATTTCAGTAAGTTTAACTGTCGATTAATACTATAAAATTTTAATTACCTAACAAGATATAGAATTCGATCTATGACGGGCATCATAATGCCAATAGAAACATCAAAATAAACGTGTGTTTCACTATCGCAGACAACTTGTAGTCAAGGTTTCGCAACCTTAACTAACATACAATTATTTACAATAACTTGAGTATATTTTTAGGATGATTCACTGGTTAATTTCTTAATTTATATAGCAAATTGTTATACGTTCTATCTCATAATATTCCGCCTTCACCATTACTACTGAAACAGATTAAATTGACATTTGTCATATTTACCAAAACTATTGGACAATCCTTAATTTATCTATTATTATGTCAAACTCTAAACATCCCTAAAAGCTTCGTAACTTCCAAAGCATTATTCCCATTCGATTCATTGAGAATAGATAGGTATTCAACATTCAATTCAAGAGAAGTCGATCGAAATAGTTTTGCTTTATGGATTATCGTTTAACTCATGGTCAGATTCAATGCAGTTGAAAATTGTTCCAAATGCGGCTTTGAAATAAACATTCCAAGTTACAGCTTTTCCATTTGATAAAACGGTTTTTTTTTTAAGTATATATAAAATATCTCAAATAGATTGCAAACATTTATGATCCTGAATGGTGAAGACTGTTCAAAATTCGTGAAATTCATTAATCGAAAATCGAGACCAGGTCTTCATGGTAGTTTGTAGGGTTTGCAACAAAACCTCATTTAAATTATGAATTTTAAGTATAATAACGATTATAAAAACGTTCTCTTTCGTTGTTAGAAATTCTCTTTAAGTTTTAAAATATTTTGATTTAAAACAATAAATATCCAGAGTATTACAACAAAATCAGAATAAAATTCATTATTACAATGAACGGAATGATTCCCGTTTCAGAAAACGGGATTAGCGGACTTTCTTTTCTGAAACAAGTAGTTCCTTTGAGTAGGTCACTTTGATCTTAGTTTGCCGCAGCGTAAAATACTATTAACTACTTCCTACGGTGCCCTCCTGGGAATCATTATCTATCAAGAAGGTGCCAACAGAATTATCTATCATATTTTTCATATGAAAGCATTGGTTATGCTCTTCGCTAAATGGAGATTTCCCCCTGCTTCTGCACAAACGGACATCTATAATATATATCTTAATAATTGTATATAATATCTTAATACAAAGATAAGAGGATACCATAATACATTCAATGATGTTCCTTCACTATATAGTGATTGAAGAAAAGCATGCAAATATGAATGACTAGAAGCATATGCACTAAAAAAAATGTAGACAGTATTAATCTTCGTTGGGACAAAAACAAAAAGAAATTTTAAGCCCCAGCTTTAGAAATAATTATATTACTGATAAAATATGTAACATTTCTATAATTTACATTATTGCCCTCATGAATACGTCCAAAAAGCATCTAAATAATAATGAAGTCTAATCGTTTTGACCAAGTAGTATTAATTGACAGCTAATTAAAATTTCAAGAGCAATCTGGTTGATAGAATAATGTCATGTATTCAGGAACCACTAACAATCTGATAAACTGAATCCATGTTTAGCTAAAACTTTTAATTATTATTTAGCAAATCATCGAAAAATCGACAAATTTTCACTCGAAATCATTCGTACTGTTGAATACAAAACAAGCCAACAAAGTAAAACGTTGGACATATTATTCCTGAACTTATCCCTTGCCACAAGACTCATAGGAAAGCTTTTTCAGAGCTTTGCGATTTCTGAAATAAAAATGAAGACGAAATACTACAGTATTTTCGTTTCCTCTTCTGCATACCTACCATAAAGATCACCATTCTCTAATGAAATTCTAATAATCATCGGAACCACAGTGTTTAAACTGTTTAGAAACATCTAGACCATTTAGAATTATGGAATATGTATGAATATTCTAGAACTATTTAGAAAAACCATAATATTGAACATATCGTCAGAAACAAAAAAAAAATTCAGTTCCGAGGGTGCTAATAATTTTTAAACCACGAAATTACGTTTCAATTTGAAATTTTACATCTCCTCTTCAGTGTATCCTTTATCAACGATCTTGGGATTGTAGTCTTTTTAAATATTATAATATATAAAGTACCTAAAAAAATATATTATTTTTAAGATAGACATTTTAATCTTTTGGGATGATCTCTGCATTAATTTGCACTTTACCAATGTTCAATTGATCTATTTGTAGTCTCAAAAAGACTGACTTCTTGGGTTAGCAACGCAGTACAATGAGCAAACATTTTGGCATTAATATAGCCAAAGGTTTCCTATGAATTACGTTCCAGTTATTTATGTAACACTAATCAAATTTTGTTTTTAGGTCGCAGTAAGAGTTCGTCCATTAAAAATAGACGAGGGTGAAAGAATACTTCACTGCATTGATGACAAGGTGAGCTAAACTTTAAATAAATATTTTACAAACAAACAATAATTTTTAACTTGGTATTCACTCGATTTTTACTTCTTTTGGAACATCAGCTTTCATTTTTGTCTTTATTGTGTAAAAACAATGAATACTTAAGCATTCCAATTATTAATTTTATAAGAAATCATATAAGTATGATATTTATATCTTTTTTTATAATTTTAGAGGTAATAAAAAATGGTATAGGCTTTGAAATAACATACCACTCGTTTACGTGTCGTCAATATAGCTTCGGTTACCTTTATTTAATGTACTTCCGAATCAATACTTTTCCTTTAGTTATAATTGAATAATTTCAGTCTCATGTCATGTTCTGTATCAGTCTGGTTGTTGAAATCATTAGTCGGTCTTAAAACCTTTTTATAGATTGAATTCATTCTGGCGTTTAAATGATGCTTCTTTGAGGTTAATATGATTCCAACGTGACTGCAATAAGATGTCATATTTCACAATCCTCCCGGCTGG